>CM054062.1:233008375-233384139 GCA_028641055.1 Alopecurus myosuroides | reverse complement strand
CATGTCTCCTTATAAGATGGTTTATTGAAAAGCTTGTCACTTGCCTCTAGATTAGAACACAAAGCTTATTGGGCAGTGAAAGACCTAAATAGAGATTTTAAACTTGCTGGTGAGAAAAGGTTGCTTGAATTAAGTTCTTTAGATGAATGGAGGAGTGAAGCATATGAAAATGCTAAGCTCTTTAAAGAGAAAGTTAAAAGGTGGCATGATAACAGAATTATTAAAAGAGAATTTCATGTTGGTGAGAAAGTGCTATTGTATAGGTCTCGTCTCAGATTTATTGCAGGACAGTTACTCTTGAGATGGGCAGGACCTTTTGTTATCGAAGAGGTATATCGTTCGGGGGCAATTAAAATTGTTTCCCTTGAAGACAACACTTCACAAGTGGTGAATGGACAAAGACTCAAGCATTATATTTTTGGAGATCCTTATAGTGAAAATGTTGATTGTATTCAAGCCATGACCCGGAGGAATTTATTAAGAAGCAAATTTCAAAAACTGCAGAGCCAGTTTTCGAATAGGTATCAGTTTTGGTAAGAAAACGTTCGTGAAACATCTTCCAACTTTTATTTTTTACTATTTTTGGAAAATATGAAAAATTATGAGCCGGAAACGAGGCGTAGATGGAGCCTGGAGGCTCCACACCATGGGGTGGCGCGGGCTGATGTCTACGCACGCTTCTGTTCTTGTAGACAGTGTTGGGCCTCCAAGTGTAGAAGTTTGTATAACAGCAGCAAGTTTCCCTTAAGTGGATCACCCAAGGTATATCGAACTCAGGGAGGTAGAGGTCAAATATATCCCTCTCAAGCAACCCTGCAATCAAGATACAAGAAGTATATTGTGTCCTGATGCATGTAAAATGCATACATGAACTTTGCATGTTATTACTTGTTTTTCCTACATATTAGAAACTTATATTCATGTTTTATAATGATTTGGGGGATTTTCTGAACAATCCCCCTTCTTTTGGTTCTAACCCTGTTTTTCCAGAAAACGTACTTTTTAGTGTTTCAGACTTTCCGGGAGCTTCGGGACTCCAAAAAGGGCAAGGCCAAAGAGCACGGTTTAGAATTTTCGAGACGAAGACCATGGGCCAAAGTAGAGGGCCAAAAGGCCAACCAGGTGGAAAAGATGACCCTCCATGCGGCCAGATTCCTTGGCCGCGTGTGGGGCCCCCTTTTTTCCCCTGTGGCTCCGATGCCGTCGATCTTTCTTCTCCCGAGTGTCTCGTGACCTAAAAACGACTATATAAAGGGTCCCCTGGCCTTTTCGAGAAGGGGGCGGCGCCGAGAGATGAAACCACGAAACAGAGAGACAGAACGCTGCCGCCGGAGAAGATCGGAGGGGGGAAACGCCGCCGAGATCACCCCCGGAGGGCTCCACCCCCCTCCGGCGTGTTCATCATCAACATCTACAGCAAGATCAGCTCCATCTCTCCACTGTAATCTCTTGGCAAACACGATGTATGATGCAATACTATATTCCCTTGATGTATTGTGTCTCCCCGTCTATGTTTGAGTAGTGAATTGTTCTTGGCAATGGTGAAATAGTTTGTTGATTGGTTGCATACAAGTTTGTTATCTTCTATGATTGTCTTTATGTACAATATATGAGTGCACACATATGTTGGGTAATGCATGTAAGGTGATCACCGGTAGCATAATGGAGTGGTGGTGACTTGGGAGTGATAGTAAGCTGAGACCGAGCCACAAAGTTAAGTTATTGGGGGATATATATAGGGGACCTTAGAACGTAAGGCTATGGTGGGACTTTATGTCTTAATCAATCTTGTGCAGTCATTTACTTGGCCACATGATCCATCATAAGGGGTTGTAGATAATTTACTTGACTATACCTATTCATGGCTCCTTCCTAGAAGAAACAACTAAGACTAAAACATGTGCTTCACTAATTTTGACAACCACACGAACGAAACACCTATTGCTAGAACACTTGCTCCCTTGAGATACTTGAGATATTTGTTGCTTGCTACTTGTGAAACTTGCTTAGAAACTTGCTTTAGGATTACTTGCATTTTAAACTTGCTTCACTAGTTACTAGACAAACCACACTCCACGTCACTTGCTTTTAATTAGTTAGTTCCTTTTAGTCAAACTTATTGCTTTGCATAAACAGCCATATAAGAGGGTTATAGGGCTTTAGAGAATAGATAGCTTACCTTCAGCTCCTCGTGGGTTCGACACTCAAATACTTATCGAAAGGTACTACAATTGATCTCCTGCACTTGGGAGTCATCAAGCACTTTTCTGGCGCCGTTGCCGGGGAGCGTTGTGCTAAGCTTTTATTCTTGTTTGCATTGCATACTAACATAACAACCAAACAATTTTAGAACTGTATAATATCTACCTTGAATTAGGACATGAAGTGTTTGAGGAGAAATTGAAAAATTATTTGCACAACAATCATATTTGTGGTAGTACTAATTCTTTGAACACCTTTATTGCTAAGGAAAACCTTGAGCCTGGGGAAGTTTGTCTTGATGAATATGATATTTTTAGTCCCCCTACTATTGAGGATAAAAATGATATACTTGTTGATTCTATGGAAAGTTTTAAGCTTGGGTAAGTTGGTTTTGATGAGCATGATATTTCTAGTTCCCCAAGCTTGGAGGAGAAAATTCACTTTGATGATACTATGCCTCCTATATATGATGATTGCAATGAAAATTATGAATGTTTAACTCCCACTATCACTACTGAGGATTTTACTTATGTGGAGAGTAGTGATTCTTTTATGCATGTGGCTCATGATAAGAATTTTTTATGTGATATTCATATTGTTGAATCTATTCATGATGCTACTGAAAATTATTATGAGAGAGGGAAACATGGTTACACATATTTCAACAATATTAAGTTTCCCCTCTTTATGATGAAAGTATTGAAGTTGCACTTGATCTACCTTTCTATGCTTGCTATTATGTGCTTCTTTTATTTGTTTCATTACAAAATGCCAATGCATAGGAAAAGGGTTAGACTTAAAAATAAATTGTTTAATATTTTTTGGTGTGTTCCTTATGCTTTAATTTCCTATTCGGTTTGAGCACACATTTATGTCTTTTCAACATGTAAAATACCTTTACCTACTGTTATCTATCATTTAGTTTAAGATTTTCATTTTATAATTTTTTTGGGAAAGTAAATGAGAAGGATGAGTAATGGAGAAGTTGGGGTCGACCTTGAACATGTGTTGTTCATGCCAATGAAACCATTGCAAAGTCTCTATCATTAAAACTTTTTCCAAAGCTAAAAACAATAAAAATATTAGTTCACTACTGTAACATCACATTTCTGTCTTATTTCTCATCATAAATGGCAAGAATAATCTTATATGAGAGATAGGATTAAACAATAGTAATTAGCTGTCCAGAAAACAGATTCCTGAACTTCACTGCAAAAAATGTTTAAAATCACAGAAGTGGAATTTTGACCTGGTAATTTACGACAGCAACATTTAGTTATCACTACATATTTCATTAGTTTTAAGTTTTCTTATTTGAGCAACTTAAGTGCCTCTAAAAATTCACTCTTTACGGGTTGTTCAGTTTTTGGCAGATTATGTCTTTATTTTGTATTGCTCTCATTACTTGTGTTTTGTGTGGTTCTTTTGATCAAGGAGAAATGCACAACTGTAGTAACAGTAGTTAATATTTAGAATCAACTCATGATGTGTCTTTGATGTACCTATGTGGATTTTATTTATGGAGGCACTAACCCCTCTAATCAAGTTTTATGTTGAGATTTGTGTAAGAAGAATTTTTCAGGAGGAAGAGTTGAGTGAGATGAACAAAGATCAAGAGGGACAACCAATCAAGCTTAGGGATGTACCCCTGGGCTCACCCTACATGTATCAAATAAGTACAAGAATCCAAGCTTGGGGATGCCGAGCCACCTCACTCCAACCATCATGATGTTAAGTAAGAAAAGCCTAGCTATACGGCTATCAATAAAGCGCTTTACGGGAGGCAACCCGGTTGTTCTTAATTGGTTTTTCCTAGTGTCCTCTTGTTGTAACAAGAGACTTAGTCTTTAGTTTAGTTTCTGGTGTTTTCAATAAAGTGTCAAGTTTCACCCATTTGGATTTAAAAGTTGCTATCCTAGTGCTTGGAATTTCTGTTTCAGCACGATTCTGCTCACCGTACGATTTTTCATTTTTTTATCTGTAAGTCGGATTGAGCTAATTTTTTAGTATGTTCTGCAACTTTTCGTACTCTGTAAGCAAAAAAACTTGATTAATTTTTTAATGAGTCTAGCTTAGGGAAAACGTTCGTTTTGCTACTATTGCTTTTCTGGACAGATTTTACCTTCTTTTGTTGGATGCACTCTTTGGGTTTGGGACTTGAATTTCCTTGATCTTTTCGAGCTAGAGAGTGAACATAAAACATTATGAACCTTATTGTCTATCTTCTGGAGCATTTGTTTTGGAATTTTACGCAGCATGCATACGTTTTGTTTGTCCTTGCTAATCTCACCCCACAGAAAAAAGAATGGGAGAAACATGTTTTGTAAAGTTTTTTCACAGGGAATAGAGGAGCTGCGCCAAGAGAGATCCAAGAGTGGTGAAAACCACAAGCTTGGGGATGTGGTGAACACCCCCCTGGACCAACACTCTTTTGGTTAGCACACGTCTACTTTCTGTTTTTCTAAGCAAAGCATTTATCGCAGAAACTTGAAGCGTCTAGTTTTTTTTTTAGTTTATTTGTGAGACCACCACCACAATTATCTTTATGAGAATCAGCTACTATAATAATGGGTTGAATTAAGTTGGATGCTGTTATATTTATTGGGAAAGGGATGCTTTAGTTATTATAAAAGCTACTTATGGTTGCATGATTTATATGCTGTTTTAGGTGTAGAAATTTGCAATAGTGTTGTCATGAGCTATCTCTTATTCATGTTTTTTATGTTAATTGTTAGTTTACTTAGTTTGTCATGAAATGAGTAGTTCTATGGACACTAATGCATGCATATTAGCTGGTACTCTATCTCCCTCTTGCTAGCCAAAAAAGTAAAAATTCCAACAAGTATAAACTTGTTTCCAACACCCTTTAGCCAAGTATTTCCAGTGAGTCCACCATATCTACCTATTAGCTTCAGAGCTATTACGAGTATGTTCACCATGTTATAGTGTTATTTATGTTCTAAATTAAGATATTCACTTTATTAATTGTCATGAGCTGAATTTGGGATAGGACTCTCACGAACTTTTGAATGCACACCTTTACTTTTCATTGCACTCAATAAACATGACCCAATAACGGGAGCTAAAAGTTTTGCGTTTGACAAGTGTTTGGTTGGGAGATAGCTATAAACGTGTATCACTGGAAAGCTTTCAACATTGCACAAAAATTTACATTTGGTTGATATCATGTACTTTTGTTTTTGGACTCCTGCCATGCCGAAATGAAATAGAGGAATAGTAAGTTTTGATGAGTAAGTATATTTATGACTAGAGAAACGCATTGGGCCGCTAACCCAAGCCATGCTTGATCATGGTGGAAATTTACTTACAGCTAGAGTGGGCTCAACAAACACATCCTACAATAAAATAATAAGCTATGTATATAGTGAATGAAATAAAAAGGGATGATGAGTCTACTCCGTTTGTTCATCTTGTCATTGTGACATGGGCTGGTTTCCATGTCATGGGGCAAGAGGTACCTCTTTGCGGTTCTCTATGATGTCATTAATACTTATTATGATTGTACAAAGCTTATTAGGAATCTTAAGTTGAGTAATCATGGAGTAGGTTTTCACACTCACGGGGCATGAGGCATTCAACCAACACCTTGTTAATCACATTACTTCAACATTCACAATTTAAGATGCTAGTGATAAAGGGGCAATGAGAGTCTTAGACCAATGGATGCCACATTTCAATTAGTAATTTTAGTTGAATAATTTAGAGGCTAAATAAGACTTGATCATGTTTTACCTCTACTCAATTTTCTCCAAAGTGTCCACCATATTTTCTATTTTCCATTATGCTATTCTTTGACCAATATAGGATTTTATTTTTCATTTTGTGTATGCATTTGGTCCATAGTGCTTTTATTTCATTATACACTTTGTGAACTTTCATGAAGCATCTTTTCTTGCATATTTGATATTTCTTATAACATGAATTGTATGTTGCTACTCATCTACATTATGAATCATTTGATTATATGTAGCATGAATAATCTTCTATGATATCCCATGATTGTTTTAAAATGCAAAGTCCATGTTAGTTTTATCACCTTCATACTCGAGGACGAGTATGGGTTAAGCTTGGGGATGTTGATGCATGTAAAATGCATACATGAACTTTGCATGTTATTACTTGTTTTTACTACACATTAGCAACTTATATTCATGTTTTATAATGATTTGGGGGATTTTCTGAACAACCCCCTTCTTTTGGTTCTAACCCTGTTTTTCCAAAAAACGTACTTTTTAGTGTTTCAGACTTTCCGGGAGCTTCGGGACTCCAAAAAGGGCAAGGCCAAAGAGCACGGTTCAGAATTTTCGAGACGAAGACCATGGGACAAAGTATAGGGCCAAAAGGCCAACCAGGTGGAAAAGATGACCCTCCACGCGGCTAGATTCCTTGGCCGCGTGTGGGGCCCCCTTTTTGCCCGCGTGGCTCCGATGCCGTCGATCTTTGTTCTCCCGAGTGTCTCGTGACCTAAAAACGACTATATAAAGGGTCCCCTGGCCTTTTCGAGAAGGGGGCGGCACCGAGAGACGAAATCACGAAACAGGGAGACAGAAGGCTGCCGCCGGAGAAGATCGGAGGGGGGAAACGCCGCCGGGATCACCCCCGGAAGGCTCCACCCCCCTCCGGCGTGTTCATCATCAACATCTACAGCAAGATCAGCTCCATCTCTCCACTGTAATCTCTTGGCAAACACGATGTATGATGCAATACTATATTCCCTTGATGTATTGTGTCTCCCCGTCTATGTTTGAGTAGTGAATTGTTCTTGGCAATGGTGAAATAGTTCGTTGATTGGTTGCATACAAGTTTGTTATCTTCTATGATTTTCTTTATGTGCAATATATGAGTGCACGCATATGTTGGGGAATTCATGTAAGGTGATCACCGGTAGCATAATGGAGTGGTGGTGACTTGGGAGTGACAGTAACCTGAGACCGAGCCACAAAGTTAAGTTATTGGGGGATATATATAGGGGACCTTAGAACGTAAGGCTATGGTGGGACTTTATGTCTTAATCAATCTTGTGCAGTCATTTACTTGGCCACATGATCCATCATAAGGGGTTGTAGATCATTTACTTGACTATACCTATTCATGGCTCCTTCCTAAAAGAAACAACTAAGACTAAAACATGTGCTTCACTAATTGTGACAGCCACACGAACGAAACACCTATTGCTAGAACACTTGCTCCCTTGAGATACTTGAGATATTTGCTGCTTGCTACTTGTGAAACTTGCTTAGAAACTTGCTTTAGAAACTTGCTTTAGGATTACTTGCATTTTAAACTTGCTTCACTAGTTACTAGACAAACCACACTCCACATCACTTGCTTTTAATTAGTTAGTTCCTTTTAGTCAAACTTATTGCTTTGCATAAACAGCCATATAAGAGGGTTATAGGGCTTTAGAGAATAGATAGCTTACCTTCAGCTCCTCGTGGGTTCGACACTCAAATAATTATTGAAAGGTACTACAATTGATCTCCTGCACTTGGGAGTCATCATGTCCCCAACACACCCAATATGCTTGTCAGGTATATAGGTGCACTAATTCGGCGAAGAGAGAGTAAAATGCAAGTAATATGGATAATAATAAGTGATAATAACAAATTGAAATAAAAATGGCAGCAAGCAGACATGCAGCAGAACAGGCAGGAAACGGTGTTTTAGTGCTTGGAAATAAGACCTTGGGATCCTACTTTCACTAGTGGACACTCTCAACAATGATCACATAATTGAATGCATAAATATCATTTCTTCACTATGCTACTCCGAACCACTCTCCGGTCGAATAATGAACACTAATCATTGCGTAGGGCTTTAACAACACTCCTCAAGTCTATATTCCCTCTCTAGGGCACCCCAATGTCACTACGAGCGCCATAAATTAGTACTAAAGAAACGCCACAATATCATAGGTTCATCTTCCAACACAAGATAGAAATATCATGCTAAACCACACAGAGAACACAATGTCACCTTTACCCCGTGATCAAAGTGTTTACGGAGATAAAAAAAACCACTTGAGTAGCATAACAGATGAAGATCAATCTACATATTCAACTAGATTACAAAGCTCATGTTCACATAAAGATCACACCATGGGAGAGAGAGATGAACCACATAGCTACCGGTAGAGCCCTCAGCCTCGGGGGAGAACTACTCCCTCCTCATCATAGGAGACAACAACAACGATGGAAATGGCGGTGGAGTCGAAGGAGATGGCTTCCGGAGGCACTTCCCCGTCCCGGCAGGGTGCCAGGACAGAGATTTGTCCCCTGAAACTTGTCGGCGGCGGTGGCGAAGCTACGGATGTATTTTGCGGAAAAGGTCAATTCCCCTAGGGTTTATGCATCGGGGAGTATA
The DNA here is from genome assembly GCA_028641055.1 of Alopecurus myosuroides. NCBI lineage: Eukaryota > Viridiplantae > Streptophyta > Magnoliopsida > Poales > Poaceae > Alopecurus > Alopecurus myosuroides. The sequence continues at coordinate 233,375,553 of CM054062.1, read as the reverse complement.
TATGGGCGAAAGGGCGATGCCGGGGGGTGTCCAGGGGGCCCACACCCCTAGGTGGAGCGGCCAGGGGGGACCCATGCTACCCCATGGTGTGGCCACCCTGTGGCCCCCTCCGGGGCTCTTCGGGACTTCTGGAAGCTTCCGGGACTTTTAGGACTTCTGGCTTTCGAATTTTCCAATTCCGAGAATATTTCTAGAACAACTTTTCTGAAAGTAAAAACAGCAGAAAACAGGGAACTGGCTCTGTGGCATCTTGTTAATAGGTTAGTAAAATTGACATAAAGTGTAAGGAAAACATGTGGGAAACAACATGAAAACAACATGGCACATCAGAAATTAGGGATACATTTATGACGTATCAAGCATCCCCAAGCTTAGTTTCTACTCGTCCTCGAGTAGGTAAACGATGAAATAATAATTTCTGAGGTGACATGCTACTAACATAAACCTGGTCAATCTAATGTAAAAGCATATGCACGCTGAGATCATAAAACTTTAAACACAGTCATGATAAATAAAACTTTAATAATAAAGCATAGCAATTACTTTGCATCACGAAGAGTATCTTAAATGAAGGATCATGGATAATAATGCAAAGAAAGATAAACGTTTGTTTCAGGTATGGAGAAAGCATGGCAAAGTGGTATCTCGCTAGTCCTTAAGAGTGGGACAAAACATAAATGCCAGGACACTTTCAAAGTTCATGAGGAAGAATAGAACAAATAATTTAGGAACAAATAATATCACATCATGAAGTAATTATTGATGTTTATGGGAAAATGCACATAAAACTCAGAATGGCGAAAATGCTCTCTCAACTGTGCATAAAGTTAGAAGATGGAGATTCAACATAAAAGTAAAATAAAGGCCCTACGCAGAGGGAAGCAGGGAACACTCATGTGCTAGAGCTTTTTATTTTATTAAACAGAAGTATTAAAAGTTTGACATTTGTGGAGGAATGTCTATATTTTAGGAGAGGTGTATGCTAGTGTCAACGAATGGTAAACAGACAATACATTACATCACAAGCCAACTGGATTCACAAGAGCGGATCCCATGGTGAAGGACACAACTGGTGTAGAAGGTCATCCCTCTTTCTCTTTTGTTTACACAATTATGCTTTGACTGATGTGATTAGGGGCACAAATAGTGAAGAGAATTTGTTTGTATTAATTTGGGGCTGGGCACCCCGCTGCCAGCTCTTCTATCATTTGGATAAGCGGATGAAGCCACTAGTCCATGGTGTGAAATCCAATCAACAAGTGAGATAAAGATTCTCTATTGATGTCCTCATGAGCAAAAACAAGAACACAAAGTAGGAATAATTTTGAAGGTTTTAAAGGTAACACATGAGCAATTTACTTGGAATGGAAGTTAAATACCACATGTAGGTAGGTATTGTGTACACAACGGGAAAAACTTTTATTTAAGGGAGTTTGGATGCACGAGTAGAGCTCATACTCAGTACAGGTGGAGGCTAGCAAAAGACTGGGAGCGACAAATCAAGAGAGCATAAGAGCCATAAATGCATAGCGACATAAGCATCATTAATTAAAACATAAGAAGTATCACAAGTTCAAAAACTAAGTGGTCATGGAGGCTATTCGCGACTGGTTTGTAGTCATAAACATGGTGTGAGCATGCGCCAAGTCAACCAAATAAATCATTCGAAAGAGATTACCATATATTGATGCTTTACTATGACAAGAACAACTCATGAATCTTTCAAGACATATTAAATTCTCTCAGCTACTTAAGGCTATTCATGCTACTCAATAATCGCAAGGCTTTAAAACTAAAATAACATTTAGCATGGCATGAAAAAGTTCTAGCCACAATCTATACAAGCTTCTACTAGCATTGTTATAAATTTTACATCAAGCAGCAGTTTCTTTTCCCAACAAGCACCATACAAAATATGTTTTAACAAAAATTCTCTACATGCTACAGCAAGCAAACATGAGAGTACTCACATAACACTATTAAAACTAACAGCTCTGAATAAGAGATGCATGAAAACAAAGGCTAAACGCAGTTTAGCAAAAAGTGAACACTCATAGAACAATAAGAATGAAAACTAGAGTGTTCTAAGCAATAAAAATGGAGTGTGTCTCTCTCCCACACAAGTATGATAAGATCCAACCATTTATTACAACAAAGAAAACTAATCAAACTGAAAACAAAAAAAAGACGCTCCAAGTAAAGCACATAAGATGTGACTGAATAAAAATATAGTTTCACTAGAAGTGACCTGATAAATTGTTGATGAAGAAGGGGATGCCTTGGGCATCCCCAAGCTTAGATGCTTAAGTATTCTTGGAATTTTCTGGGATGTACCTCCGGGGCATCCCCAAGCTTAGGCTTTCCACTCTTCTTGATCACATCATATCATCCTCTTCTCTTGACCCTTGAAAACTTCCTTCACACCAAACTTCTCACAATCTTCATTAACAACGTTAGTGCAATCGAAATAATAAATTCACATGGCTCAGTTTCAACACAATACTAACACTCATAAACACATTAGCTACCGTCACAACTTTTTTTTAAAACTCTTTTTCTCAAAATAACACCAAAAGAAAGAGATTAAGAGGCAAATGCAATTATTAGCAGAAATCTGTCAAATCAGAACAACAGGTAAAGATGATTTTTTTTTCAAAAATCTTATGTTGTTCAAATCAAAACGTGGTCAACTAAGAAAAGTTTCAGAATTAGCTGGGAAATAAGCACAAAAAAATTCAGATCATTCTGATCTTCCAGGATTTTATACGATGTTTTACGGTGGACAGCAGAAATCTGTTTTCTGCGCACAAATCCGAAAACCAACTCCAACTTTCGTCAGAAACTTTACTTGGCACTACTAAAACGTGAAAATAAAGATACAAAGGAGTTGCTACGGTAGTATGGAACCCCTTGACTCGAATAAAAAGAGAAAAACAATGCAAAAATAAAAACATGGGTTATCTCCCAAGAAGTGCTTTTCTTTAAAGCCTTTTAGCTGGGCATGATAATTTGAGAAGATGCTCACATAAGAAATATTTGTTGAAGCAAAATAGAGCATCAAGAAGAAAACATAAAACACATTTAATTCTAACCCACATCCTATGAAAAAGAATCTTGTAGAAAAACAAATCATGAAAACACAAAGCAACAAGCATAAGAAAGCAAAACAAGTGCAACTTCAAAATTTTCAACATAAAGAGGGGAAACTTGATATTGTTGAGATGTTTAAGACTATGTTTCCATCTCTCATAATAACTTTCAGTAGCATCATGAATAAAATTAACAATATAACTATCACAAGAAACATTCTTATCATGAGCCACATGCATAAAAGAATTATTACTCTCCGCATAAGCATAGTCATTCTCATTAATAATAGTGGGAGAAAATTTAACAAAATAGCTATGATTATTATTCTCATCACGATAATCATTAAATATAGGAGGCATACTGTAATCATAATTAATATTTTCCTCTATTGTAGGTGGACTGAAAATATCATATTCATCATTGTAAACAGGTGGAACTAGAATACCACAATCATTATAATCATCATATATTGGAGGCAAAGTATCATCAAGGAAAATTTCCACCTCAAAACTTGAGGGACTAAAAATATCATATTCATCAAAACGAGCTTCCCCAAGCTTAGACTTTTCCATAGCATTAGAAATAATCGTGTTCAAAGCATTCATACTAATAACATTGCTATTAGCATGCAAATAAAGTTCCATAGGTTTTTTAATTTTCTCTTCAAACACTTCATGTCCTAACTCAAGATAAAGATTATAAAGCCCTCTCATATTTTTGTTGTTTTCCATTAAGCCTAACTAGTGAAAATAAAAACAAGAAACAAAAATATTTAATTGCAGAATCTAAAGGAAATAACTTCGAGCACTCACAGAGGATGTGAGTACCTTTTACCTTACCTCCCCGGCAACGGCGCTAGAAAAGAGCTTGATGTCTACGTACGCTTCTATTCTTGTAGACAGTGTTGGGCCTCCAAGTGCAGAGGTTTGTAAAACAGCAGCAAGCTTCCCTTAAGTGGATCACCCAAGGTATATCGAACTCAGTGAGGTAGAGGTCAAAGATATCCCTCTCAAGCAACCCTGCAATCAAGATACAAGAAGTCTCTTGTGTCCCAACACACCCAATATAGTTGTCAGGTATATAGGTGCACTAGTTCGGAGAAGAGAGAGTAGCAAGTAATATGGATAATAATAAGCGATAATAACAATCTGAAATAAAAATGGCAGCAAACAGACATGCAGCAGAACAGGCGGAAAATGGTGTTTCAGTGCTTGGAAATAAGGCCTAGGGCTCCTTCTTTCACTAGTGGACACTCTCAACAATGATCACATAATTGAATGCATAAATGTCATCTCTTCACTATGCTACTCCGAACCACTCTCCGATCGAATAATGAACACTAATCATCGCGTAGGGCTTTAACAACACTCCTCAAGTCTATATTCCCTCTCTAGGGCAACCCAATGTCACTACGAGCGCCATAAATTAGTACTAAACAAACGCCACAATTTCATAGGTTCATCTTCCAGCACAAGATATAAATATCAGGCTAAACCACACGGAGCACACACTGTCACCTTTACCCCGTGATCAAAGTGTTTACGGAGATAACAAAACCACTTGAGTAGCATAACAGATGAAGATCAATCTACATATTCAACTAGATTACAAAGCTCGTGATCACATAAAGATCACACCATGGGAGAGAGAGATGACCCGCATAGCTACCGGTAGAGACCTCAGCCCCGGGGGAAAACTACTCCCTCCTCATCATAGGAGACAACAACGACGATGGAGATGGCGGTGGAGTCGAAGGAGATGGCTTCCGGGGGCACTTCCCCATCCCGGCAGGGTGCCAGAATAGAGATTTGTCCCCCGAAACTTGTCGGCGGCGGCGGCAGAGCTACAGATGTATTTTGCGGAAAAGGTCAATTCCCCTAGGGTTTATGCATCGGGAGTATATATGGGCGAAAGGGCGATGCGGGGGGTGGCCAGGGGGACCATGCCCCTAGGTGGCGCGACCAGGGGGACCCACGCCACCCCATGGTGTGGCCACCCTGTGGCCCCCCTCCGGGGCTCTTCGAGACTTCTGGAAGCTTCCGGGACTTTTAGGACTTCTCTCTTTCAAATTTTCCAATTCTGAGAATATTTTCAGAACAACTTTTTTGAAACTAAAAACAACAGAAAATAGGGAACTGGCTCTGTGGCATCTTGTTAATAGGTTAGTCCCGGAAAACGTGTAAAATTGACATAAAGTGTAAGGAAAACATGTGGGAAACAACATGAAAACAACATGGAACATCAGAAATTTGGTATACGTTTATGACGTATCACGGGCCCACCCCTGGCTGCGCCAGCCTATGGTGTGGGCGCCCCAGAGCCCCTCTCTGACTTGTTTTAGACCTGGACTTTCCTTTCGTTATGAAACTTTTCTCTATATAATCCCCCGGATCCCCCGAGGTCCGTATATCGTTTTCTCGTTGTCGGATATATACTGAATAGGGGTATAGAAGATGGTAGACAAAAGAGCCGGACTACCAGGGTGGCCTACATGGTAATGGGCTTAGGTCCATTGGGCGGCCCAGTAGTCCGACGCGCAGAAGCCGGATTCTAGAAGAACCCGGATCACGGCCCACGTGATCTGGCTTGGAGGAGAAGATGGATTCCTTACTTTCCAAGTTACAAGTTAAACGTAGTCTTCTAGGTTTCTTGTCTGTAAGCCCTAATCCGGCTATTATATAAAGCCGGACGGGAGATAGATTACATAAGGTTCTAGGTTCAAGTTTCACTAGCTTAAGCTCGACGCAACTCGCCGAGAAGTTCATCCTCGTCGAGTAGCTAGATCTATTCCCTCACACTGTAACCCTGTTATACGGGCTTTAGTCCCAATTAGTGAGAAGTGCAGGAGTAGGTACGCCGTACTGTCGCGACGTACCGAACCTGGGTAAAATCCCGTGTTCCGTGTTACTACGCTATCCCGTTACCCCACGTCTCTACCGTAGTCTCATGGCACCCCAGTCTATGAAAACTACTACGATGTCTCGACAGTTGGCGCCCACCGTGGGGCAAACGACGTAAGGCGTGAAATTCCGATCTGGGATACTCGGCGGAATTGGAAGATCGATCACTGTCGGAAGCTTGGAATTCGACGACGACGTCGGGCGCTTCCTCGACAACGGATCCTACATACCGGCGCAAAACCACCTGGTAAGTGCCTGCGTGTTACCGATTGGATCTGCTAACATCTTTATCGGACTAACTGCAGAGGCAATGGGGTTTTGCGGTGGAAGCAAATTTATCCCACCCGCCCTATACCCAGTCGAAGACGACTATGATGCCGGATTTTGCTCAGATCGCCGACAAAACAGTGATACCCACTTTATCGGCATGGTGCAATCCGAAATCGCTGAAAACACGGATGACGGAAATCCCGTGCAAGAGGCGGATAACAACCTACCCGTCATAGAGACAGAAGAACCAATACCCGTCACAGAGACGGAAGATCCGACATCCGTCAACCAGACGATGAACTCGGAAGCAGAGTCCGTGCTTGCCGCCATTGAGGCGAGATTGGAGTCGGAAACCGGATCGGATAATTTCGACTCCGAAGACGAAGACGATGATGCCTTCGTAAGAAAAGTTAAGTCCTTTCAAGAGGGATTCCATGAAGTGCTAATGACAAAACCAGCTGATACAACGGGTGCCGATAGCCAGGAAAGCCCTAAAACTCCTCCGCCAGTGGAAGAGAGAGAAGACGGAGAAACTTCTCCGATATTCCCTAATGTCAAGGAGATGACAGAAGATGAACCTGTCAAAAAACCTCCTTCTTCCAAGAAAAAGCACCGTGCTTCTAAAAAACTCCAGTACAAACTCCGGAAGAAAAAGTCAGCTGATCTCGCTGATGAAAACCTGGAAGTTGGAGATATTAGTGGCACAAAGCCCGCGGAAAAGAAATCTAAGGAAATAACTGCTCCGCCAATGACAGAACTGGAAGAGCAAGAGCTATTACAAACTCCAGTGGGACCCAATGAACCCCCTGAGATGCTGGAAGCCAGGAGACAAGCTTTCCAACGGCAACAGCAACAACTGCTTAGATCTCGGCAACATCTCCAACAAACCCATAATGACATCAAAGTCATGAAGGAAGAAATAGAGGAGTACGAGAGAAAGCATAGATCTGCCTTAAAACCTACTAGGTTACCCGGAATTGCAAAACCGGAAGAACTGCCGCCGAAAGAAAGGTTCTATAACCCATCTTGGCAAAAGCAGTTAAACGGCAAAGATGCCAAGGGCGAACCAATATACAAAACCGCAGCGGAAAACGCGGAAGCAGCGTTCGCCATCCTAAACAATGATCTGTACTCCAACGGGGAAAAACTCCAAGGGGTGTATGCTTTCCTAGGAAAAGCATTACAGCAGCAACAGCGAGGCCAAGAGCGGTCAGGGAGGCTGCATGATAATTCCGCCCTCTGCAAAACGGTTACTTGCGCTGCTGGAGCACCTGGACCGGAAGAACCCGGAGATTCGGATAAAAAAGAGGATCCGAGAAAAGACAAGAAAAACCCCGACAACCGGGACGCAGCGTCTAGAACCGGACCTCATCTCCCGAAAGATGGATATAAACCACACGATCGGGAAGACAAACACCGGAATGACGGCAAAATAATGCCACCTCCGAGAAACCCAGCTGAAAAAGCTGGAAGATATGATACACCTCACAGACGTGAAAGATCTCGGACACCGCCTAAAGATAAGGAAAGGTACAGGAGCAGGAGTCCACCTAATCCCAGGGGGCGTGACAACGGAAGAGATAGAGATAACCCCGGAAAAGCGCGTCCGCGCAACAATGGAAAAGAAAGGAGCAGATCCCCTTCTGTCCATTCAGCCGGGAGATATTCTGCACATATTGATAGAGCAGAAAAGGATGATCTATACTTTGGTCCTAAGTGTTTTACTGACAGGATCCGAAGGATAACCCTGCATTCTGGCTTCGCCAAAGTTGGTCCAACCTACCAAAAGTATACCGGCAGTACAAACCCGGATACCTGGCTCTCAGATTATTACACAACCGTCCAAATCAACAACGGGACAGACCTGGAAGCTGTCAAGTTTCTTCCCCTAATGTTCCTAGACGGAGCCAGAGATTGGATCAATGGTTTACCATCAAGAACTGTCGACAGTTGGGATGATATGGCGAGAGTATTTACTCAGCATTTTCGGGGAACATACAAACGTCCAAATAGCATAAACCAGCTGAACCGTTGCACCCAATTTGAAGACGAACCATACGTGGATTTCATCTCCAGATGGACTGCGATGAAGAATAGTTGCTCTGGAGTAACTGACGTACAAGCAATGCATGCTTTCGTCAATGGCCTAAAACCCGGACTTGTACCGTTCATGGTTGGTTCTAAAAAGCACAAAGATCTCGGATCTATGCTTACAACCGCTAATGAGCATGCTGCAGCCGAAGACGATATCAGAGCAAGAGGAGGCAATATTGAGTCACTGATACTGGCCAAGAAAACACCTCGTTCTGATAAAAAAGGAACTCCGGAGTCAACAACAAAGCCCAAGGAGGTTAACATAGCCTTTGGAGGAGAAAAGGTGAACAAGTGGAAAGGCCGCAGTCCAGATCCAATCAATTACACTCCCGAAGAATGGGAGAGAATTAAGTCGGAACCCTGCGTCCACCACTCTCAGTTTGGGAAACCAACCCACACAAACGCGCAATGCCGGCTAAACAAGCATATGAAAGGCAATGCAGGATCCGGAAATAAAGGGAAGGGTTCCAAGAGGAAACCTGCCAAACAAAAGCCAGAAGCTGAAAAAGAAGACAGTGAATCGGACACTGATGACAAAATCCAGGAACAGCAGCGAAAAGGCGAACCCAAATTTCCGAGAGTTGACGGAGAAGCAATGCTAACTTTCCTGGCAACCCCGTCAGCAAAGGTGGCCAAAAGAACACTTCGAGAAATAAACGCGGTTGTTCCTGCGACCCCGAAATTCTTGAAGTACTCCAACACTCCGATAACCTGGGATCAGTCAGATCATCCCGGAAATATCCCTGAACCCGGCACACAAGCTCTTGTTGTAAGCCCTATTGTTCAAAACACTAGGCTAAGAAGAGTGCTGATGGACGGAGGATCCAGCATCAACATAATGTACCTGGATACACTAAAGCACTTGAAGATCTCCGAGTCCCAGCTCAACTACAGCAATATACGCTTCCACGGCATTGTTCCTGGCAGGCAAGCACGATCCCTAGGAGAAATTTCCCTAGATGTCACCTTCGGAGATAAAGATCACTTCCGGCAGGAAAAAGTATCCTTCGAAGTAGTGCCGTTCGAAAGCGTGTATCACGCAATACTCGGACGTCCGGCTTTCGCCAAATTTATGGCAAGATCTTGCTATATCTACAACAAGCTGAAGATGCCAGGACCCAAAGGAGGAGTAATCACCATTGCCGGTGATTTCAAGCTGGCAAACGAGTTGGAGAAAGAAAACGCCCTTTGCGCTCAGAGAGTCATAGCAAGGGAGGAACTGAAGGAAGTAGCCAAGGAGGTATCGCCGAAAGAAATGCCGGCAGGAAAAGAAACTCGGAAGCCAACAGATAGCTTCAAGGCGTCCGAGAATACAAGACAGGTAATCCTAGATCCCAAAGATCCGACAAAATTTGTCGTAGTAGGGACTGGGATGACCGACAAATAGGAAGGCGAGCTCATCAAGTTCCTCCGTGAGAACTGGGATATTTTCGCCTGGTGTCCAGCTGACATGCCAGGCGTACCCAGGGAACTTGCTGAGCACCAACTCAAGGTTATTCCCGGATCAAAACCCGTCAAACAAGGTCTCCGTCGATTTGACGGAAGAAGACGGAAGGCTATTGGCAAGGAAATTATCCGGCTTTTAGCAGCGGATTTTATCAAGGAAGTAATCCATACTGATTGGTCCGAAAATCCGGTATTAGTGCCAAAGAAAGACACCACTGCTCTTAGAATGTGTATAGATTACACAGGATTGAACAAGTTGTGTCCGAAAGATAGGTTTGCGTTGCCGCGAATCGATCAAATAATAGACGCCACTGCAGGCTCTGAGCTTTTATGCTTTTTGGATGCATACTCCGGGTACCACCAAATACGCATGAAAAAGGAAGATCAAATCAAGACTTCTTTTATAACCCGTATGGGACGTACTATTACGTAACCATGCCTTTTGGCCTGAAGAACGCAGGTGCAACCTACCAGCGTTGCATGCAACGCTGTTTGCATAGTCAAATTGGCAGAAACGTCCATGTTTACGTGGACGATATCGCTGTCGTAACCAAGGAAAAAGATACACTCCTTGAGGATTTGCAAGAAACCTTCGAAAACTTGCGTACTTACAAGATGAAGTTGAATCCATCTAAGTGCGTATTCGGGGTTCCCTCAGGAAAACTTCTGGGTTTCATCGTTTCTCACAGAGGAATAGAAGTTAACCCGGAAAAGATCAAGGCAATCTTGAATATCTCAAAGCCTACATGTGTAAAAGATGTCCAAAGATTGACGGGTTCCGCTGCAGCCGTTAGCAGGTTTATTAGTCGGCTGGGGGATAAAACCCTACCACTCTTCAAGCTGCTGAAAAATTTCGACAAAGTCAAGTGGATTGCGGAAGCCTGGGAACGTATAGAAAGTTATGTACCTTTCCGTACTTAGTTCAATTTTTATGTAAACATCTTTTGAGATCATGAAATAAAGTTGTCGGAATGCTGTCATCCATATTTCTTATAAGTGCAAAGTGTTTTCGCCTCATCTATTTCCCAATGATCTTACAAATTTCTCAACGTTAACCCGAATTGTGCTTGCGTACTCGGCGTTACATAACTGAATGATTTTTCAGCCTTTTAACGGCTAAAGGAAACTTGAATTGCCTGCGTGCCCAAGTTTCACTTAAAACTTTCCTTGTTTCTCTAAGTCTTATCTGATTGTGCGTATGCTGGGTTACTGGAACTAGTTAGTAAAAATGCCTTTAGCATGATTCATGTTTCCGAGTTTCAAAACTGATTGGTTCGTCCCCAGTTACTCGGCATAACGATTTATAATGCTATTTGAGCCATTTCAAACACTAAGGACAGTTAAAGCATATACACCAGAGAACTTAGAAGATAAAGGAATGGTAAAATCCAAAATAACTTGCAAAGTAATTTCATAGTTTAAACTGCAAACGACGGAATTTTCATTCATACAAAAGAAGCATCACATTTTGGATTACAAATGAAAGAACAGTAATGCTCCTATTGTCTACTTTTTCTATCCAGGTTCCAGGTAACCTTTCAAGAATCCGACTCCTCCTCGCTGCTTTCTTCATCGGGGATTGGAGGAGCTTCCTCTTCTGGATAGTGGACGGAGACATTTACCATGGCGGCAATCTGGGTGGCGTGGCCCTTAACTTCACCAAAAATGGTGTTTCGTTGCGCATCCGTGTATCCCTGAGGGACACCGGTGGCCACACGCCAGGATTTGGCACTAGGGTAGTGCATGCGCATAAGGCCTAGAGCCATACGCGCACCACCCCGTGCAGCGGAGCGGAGAAAGGACTCCTTGGACTCCGCCACCGCCATGATGGCACCCGGAAGTTTTTCAACCTCCGAGTATTCCCCAGATTTATCGGGAAGGAACTTCTCTATGAGCTGCGTCCCAGCAGCCTTAATCGAATTCCATGTTTCCCCGAAAGCTCGGATGCCTGCAGCCCGAGTGCCATCTGGGGTATCTCCTGGTTTTTTCCAATAAAACACCCAAAAGGGTTAGACAGAAAACCAGAGAAAGTAAAACATGGAAAAATGGTACATAAGTTAGAAATTTACCAATGAGCTTGTCGATCTCGGAAACTTCCTCCAGGCGAAGGTTTAGAGCATCGGTCAAATCCCGGATGGTGGATTTGTCCTTCTCCGCCTGCTCGGAAGCCTTGGAATTGGAAACTCCAAGGGCCAGGTTGCTGGCTTCCAAGTCTTGTTGAGCTTTCACAAGGTTCTTGTGAAGCTCAACATTCTCCTTGCGGAGAATTTCGGCATTGCCAGAATCTTCTGCTGCTTGTTTAGCTTCAGCTAATGCAGCTGAAAAGCAAGGAAAAAATCTGAGTTAGTTAGCTTCTCGGAAAAAACTTAAGCAAATGATTGAATCGGAAATTTCAAAAGGAAAATGTTCACCTTGTGTTTCCGACAATGTGAGTTTAGCTGATTCCAGCTCTGCTTCCCTTTCTTCAAGAATAGAGAGAAGACTTCTAACTTCTTTATTCTTGATGGTAAGCTTCCGGAAAACTTCCCTGTTGATGGCTTCCGAGGTTTGCTGAAACATGGCAAGGAGAAGAATGAGTACAAAAAGCATCAAAGCAAAAAGCACGCATTTTAATTAATGCTTGGGGGCTAGAGTTATATACCTGGCTCATGCGCTGCAAACCTGCTAAGTTTTCTTTGAATTCTTTCGTGTATTCCGCGAAGAGATTTCCGGCTGCGTCCAAGCCGTCATTGATAGCTTTAAAATCCTTGTCAAAGGTGGGAATTTCCTCGTCAAAAGTCCGAGTTAATTTTTCCACCTCTGGGGCCGCCCTTTCCCTCGTGTCCGGGTCGGACACAATGGGCTGGCTGGGCTCCGGGGGCTTGGTGGTGGGGGCTGTAGTAGGCTCTTTCGCCCTCGTGCTTGGCGTATCCGGGGCGACGGCAGGAGAAGGTTGGCTGCCTCGGCTGGAAGAAACCTTGAGTTTCTTCAGCTTCTTCGGCTTCAGGCTGGAGGGGGGCAGGCTAAAAACAAAAACCCGGAAAAGGTTAAAACACCAAAGATGGATGAAAAAGATCCCATAAAAGAAAAACCCAGAAGAAAATAACCTGGAAGTGGTGACGGGGATTCCGTCAAGATCGATAATTTCATCCGAGGAAATTATCTTCTTGCGCTTGCGTCCACCTGTAGCGGCGGTGCGCAGCGCGTCCAGCTCAGCCTCAGACACCAAGTCCGAGTCTGAAAGATCCTCGAACTGTCGAACAAGCAAAAACCAAAATCAGAAGCTAGGAAATCCGAGATAAAATAGAACTCTACCCAAATGACTGAAAAATTACCTTGGGAACCGGATTTTCGGCCGTGTACATTGGCCGACTCTCTGTGTATTGGTCGCGCGATGCGACCAACTGGTTGATGCGCCGCCTAAGTTCCTTTGCGGGCCAATCCTTGGCGGATGTCCGCATCGGATCGTTGACTCCCGTGTATTCACACAGGAAACGGCCGCTGTGGTTGGCTAGTGGCTGGATCCGCCTAGTCAGCCAGCATAGAACTGTGTCCATGCCGGTTAGAGGCGGATCCATGGAGGTGAGCTTGGCGATGCGCCGCTTGATCTTTAGCAGATCTGGCGGCAGAACTTGGACTGCTTCTGTTACCCAGTTATCCTGGGGAACGGCGGCGGAGTTCACAAAAGGTGGAACCCCGACGGCCTTTTTAGGAAAAGGCACGTCGGGATGATAGAAAAAAGAACCCGTCCAAAATTTGACGGATTCTGAGGTTTTGATTTTGGGGAACCAATCCTCTCGGAATCTCCGAAGAGTAAAGGAAATGGTCCCGCAATTTGGGAGTGCGCCCTCCGAAGAGTTACGCTTGACCCCAAAACAATACAGCCAAAAATCTAACCTAGGCTCTATTCCTAGGTAACCTTCGAACAAGGCCTGGAAGCTGGCCATGTACAGAATGGAATTAGGAGGAAGGTTGTGAGGTTGGATGCTGTAATGTGACAGAACCTGGAGGAAGAAAGAGGAAGGTGGGAGCCCCATACCTCGTAGAAGGTGGGAGGTAAGAAGCACCCTTTCGCCCTCTTGTGGCATGGGTTCGGTCTCCTCTTCCGGGAGTCGCCACTTCTTTTTAAGAACCAAGCCCTCCTTCTCCAAGTTTGGAAGGAGGGCCGGGGGAATACTGCAGGCACTCCAGTTGCCTGCAGTTTCCTCTTCCTCATCCGCTCCGGCGGCGGCGGCGGCGGCGGCCTTCGCGGCGGCGAGTTTTTCGCCAAGGAGCTCGATTTTTTCCTCCGCCGTTTCAGGTGCAAACGGCGGGGTTATCGTGGCGCTCGATGCTGTGACGTCCGCGGCAACGGAAGTGCTTCCTCCGTCCGCAGTGGATGCCGTGATCTTTTCCGGCTCGCCGCCGGCATGCTTGGGCGACCCTAGCTGTGGATCTAGGTCGCCCAAAAGTTCGTCGATGGAGGCGCGGGCCGGTGAGGACGACGGAGAGGCCATCTTCTTCGGTGGCGAGTGAGCGCTCCGGCGTGCGAAGAGTTCGTCGGGGCAAGGTCTTGCTCTCGAGCTCGCGTTTGCGTCAATGGCGTGGGCAGTGTGGGAGTGAGGAAAGTTTCGTAGGAGGACGATGATGGCTATTTATAGCCAGATATCCGTTTAGATACGTGCCAACGGCTCTTTTGACCGTTGGATGTTCGACGCGTGTCGCTCGCCGGAAAATCCGGGAAACGAAACGACAGAGGAATGATGGCTATCTCCTCGTTTCTCGTGAGAATCTGTCAGAGATACGTTGCAGGGTTTCCCGCGTGAAACCAAGCGGCGCTTGCGTCAGCATGATTAAAGCGCTGATGTCATAAGTTCCTTTTCCGCGAAGGATCGCGAGAAGAAGAGCCGGATTTTCATAGTTCCGAGTTTTATGTTACCATCTCCTTCAAAAGGAAAGAAGAAAGAATCAAGACTGCTGAATCAAGTTTTCCCGGACAAAATGTATTTGACGAAAGGCGGAGTATCAGAGTTTTGATCCTTCCTGGGGGCTACTGTCGGATATATACTGAATAGGGGTATAGAAGATGGTAGACAAAAGAGCCGGACTACCAGGGTGGCCTACATGGTAATGGGCTTAGGTCCATTGGGCGGCCCAGTAGTCCGACGCGCAGAAGCCGGATTCTAGAAGAACCCGGATCACGGCCCACGTGATCTGGCTTGGAGGAGAAGATGGATTCCTTACTTTCCAAGTTACAAGTTAAACGTAGTCTTCTAGGTTTCTTGTTCTGTAAGCCCTAATCCGGCTATTATATAAAGCCGGACGGGAGATAGATTACATAAGGTTCTAGGTTCAAGTTTCACAAGCTTAAGCTCGACGCAACTCGCCGAGAAGTTCATCCTCGTCGAGTAGCTAGATCTATTCCCTCACACTGTAACCCTGTTATACGGGCTTTAGTCCCAATTAGTGAGAAGTGCAGGAGTAGGTACGCCGTACTGTCGCGACGTACCGAACCTGGGTAAAATCCCGTGTTCCGTGTTACTACGCTATCCCGTTACCCCACGTCTCTACCGTAGTCTCATGGCACCCCAGTCTATGAAAACTACTACGATGTCTCGACACTCGTTGTGTTTCTGTTTCGGGCTGTTTCTGCCAGGATCTATTTTTGATTTAGAAGCATCATGGTCTCCGCCAACGACAACAAGGGGAAGGGACCGAAGGAAGATGATGTCCAATACCTGGAGCAGGAGGAGGAGATCGAGAGTGGAGATTAAGGATATGTAGAAGAGAACTCATGTGTGCATCCACGCGCCACCGTCGCAAGCATTGGAGTGGTTGCAAAACCTTCCAAGCCCACGGTGAGGACTAATACTGGATGGCTGGCCCGACGTCACTTTTTATCCCTGGATATTCCACTTTCAAGTATTAAGAGACCTTTCCATACTTTAATTCATGAATATCAATATATGAGGGTACCCGAGTCAAGGTTGCCTTCTGGCTGGGAGATGGATCATTCTAACCGTGCAGATGAAGGAAGCTCTCAACCGAAGGAAGAGTGGGGGGAAATCTTGGTGGCTGGGATTCACAGTCCGACAGGCATGCAAATTGTACTGATCGCTATACGGAGGTGATGGGTATGCTTATGTTCGCGATTGAAGATCTGAAGAAAACGATTGATAAGCTCATCGAGAAGGACTCACCACCACCGAAGAATTGATTCGTCATTGGTTTTGGCATCTCCTCGGCTTGTTCCAAGCTTGGGGGAGTGCCGCGGTATCACATCACTATCTTTCATATTTTTTACTTTTTCAGTAGAGTCATATCATGAGTAGAGGGGTTATCATATAGGATGGTGTGCAGTATGGAAGTATCTCTCCTTAGTTGGTTATCGTTGTGTCCGTTGGTGTGAGGTTCCGGTTTGAAATATTAATGAGAAGTTTCATCATTTACTTTCTGCACACATGATTTTAGTTTTCAATTTCTGTCATATGGTTGAGCTTGTTATTAGTATTTGGTATCACTTTAGAGATCATCAAGTTAACCTAGTTGGTTTTAGCAAACTTAGCTTGGGTCAGAAGAAATAATAATTTGAGATGCTAGCATAAGAAAGAGGAATTTGCCTATTAGATCGTAAACTTAGTATTCACAAGTTAAGATCGCTTGGGCTTTCAATGAAGATTGCATGATTGGTTTTATCATATGTATATTTGTTTGTTTTCCCTCAACTCTTATGCTTGCTACCCAGCCTTGCTAGCCAAAGACCCTGTACTGAGAGGGAATGCTTCTCGTGCATCCAAACCTTGAGCCCCAAAACCTTGCCATTTGTGTCCACCATACCTTCCTACATGTGGTATTTGACCGCCACTCCAAGTAAATTTCTAATGTGCTGCCTTTAAAACTTTCAAAATCACTCCTGTTTTGTGTTCCTTGTTTTGCTCATGAGGACGTCAATAGAGAATCTTTATCTCACTTGTTGATTGGACTTCAAACACCTGGACTAGTGGATTCATCCGCTTATCCAAATGCTAGAAGCGCTGGCAACGGGGTGCCCAGCCCCAAAACTAATACACAAATTCTCTTCACTATTTTGCCCCTGATTTATCAGTCAAAGCATAATCGCGTAAACAATGACCTTCTACACCAGTTGCGCCCCTCATATAGGAGTCGCTCTTATGAAGTCTAGTTGGCTTGTGACGTACTGTATTTTCTATTTACCATTCGCTGACACTAGCATACACCTCTCTTAAAATATAGACACTCCTCCACAGTATGTGATTGTTGGCAGGCACCCGAGGATTCGGTTAGCCATGGTTTGTGTAAGATGGATGGGAGGAGTGTCAAACTTTTATACCTCTGTTTTATTAAATAAAAGCTTTAGCAGATGAGTGACCCATGCTTCCCTCTGTGAAGGGCCTATCTTTTACATTTATGTTGAGTCAGTAAACCCATTCCTTTCTGTCTCCAGCAAGAATTTGAGTTGTTGTGATCTCACCATCTATATGTTTATTTATTCAATCGTGTTTTCTATTCTTCTTTGTTTAGCACATGCTTTATTATCTGAATGAATATTATTTTGAAAAGCTATGAATCACTGTAAAAGAATTGTTATAGTTAAAGATGTTAAGCTCTACAAGATAAACCTTTTTATAAAGACCTCACCTAAGATAAGTATGATATCATTAAATGTTCTTTGACCAAGAATGAAGTTTGCCATTACCAATTTTGATTCTCTCTTTGCATCTTTGTCTGTGACTCCCATTACTCGTTTCAAGTTAGGTTATATGAGAGGAAGTTGTTGTATATAATGATTGTTGCATATATAGATGTGATGCTTCTTGTCCTTATTTTATTTATCGACTCTTCACTCCATAAACCTTTGGTCATGTTTGCTGAGTTCAGTTTTGCTTGGGGACAAGCGAGTTCTATTCTTGGGGAGGGGGAGGGGGGAGTTGATACGTCCATTTTGTATCACTATTTTATATCATAATTTTTTGTTATTCATCGATATATTTCATGTTATGATGCATCCTTATGTTATTTTATCTTATTTTGCATGTTTTATAATTTTTGGAGAATAAACACCGGGACCAGGAATCTGATGGAAAAAACACCACCGAGATACCATATTTCAGAAGAACAGAAGAAGAAATGGGACACCGGGGGTGTCTTAGAAGTTCAAAGGAGGAACCCAGCCAGAAGGAGAGCCAGAGGGGGCCACCAGGGGCCCACACCATGAGGTGGCGCCCCCCTTGGCCGCGCCACCTGGGGGTGTGGCCACCCTGGCCCACCTCTGGGGGATATCTTATGCGTAACTGGCTCCCAGGAAACCCTAAGCCTCATACCATCGTTGAAGAATTATTACGCCTCCGCCTCGGGGCGGAAAACACCCCAGAGAGAAAAACTCTTTGGCAGGGAGAAATCTGCTGGGGAAATTCCTCTCCGGAGAAGGGAAATCACCGCCATCGTCACCGTCATCACTCCGGGCATCATCAAGATCGTCGTCATCATCATCATCACCACTAGCACCATTACCCTCATCATCCACCGTCATCCCGCTATAACAATTAGGGGCCTCTTTCGTTGTTTTGCATTAGATCTCTATCCTGGTGTGGATTACTTGTTAGTAGTTGATGCTTGTGAGATTTATGGTGTTTGCACTTTATGACCAGATTGTTATCATCCGTTATATCACCTCTGATCATGATCTATATGATGTGTTGTGAGTAGTTCGTGTTGTTCTTGAGGACATGGGAGAAGTCAAGTTGTTAGTAGTGAAGTAATGTTGAATAATATTTAATGTTTGATATTTAAGTTGTGCTGTTATTCTTCTAGTGGTGTCATGTGAACGTCGACTACATGATACTTCACCAATTATGGGCCTAGGGGAATGCATCGTATATTTGGCTACTAATTGTGGGGTTGCCGGAGTGACAGAAACCTAAACCCCCCGTTATGAAACCATTACACGAGGGAGCGTAGGATCCCGGAGTTTAAAGTTGTAGTTAGATTTATTTCTTAATTACTTTCTTGTTGTTGCGCATTCTTGCAAGGGGTATAATCACAAGTATGTATTAGTCTTGGATGGGACGGTACATTAGCATAGGTTCACCCGCACAACACTTATCAAAACACCAAAATTATTCAGCTGCATGGAACAAAAGCACTTCACAGAAACCCCCCTTGTGTCCTCGAGAACATTTGTTAATCATAAGTAAACCCACCAGCTTGTCCTTCGCTGAAGAAAGGATTGGGCCACTTCCTGCAATTATTACTACTGCATTTTATTTACTCGCACTTTATTTATCTGCAATATCAAAAAAAAACCTACAAATTTATCTTCTAGTGTTTACAGTTATTCCTTCATCGAAACTGGTTGTCAACACCTTCTGCTCCTCGTTGGGTTCGACACTCTCATTTATCGAAAGTACTACAACACACTCCCTATACTTGTGGGTCATCAACGTTGACGGTTTGAATATAATCGGTACACCTGAGGATATTGAGGAAGCAAGTTCCTACCTGATCTCGGAATTCGAAATGAAATACTTAGGCAAAACCAAGTTCTGCCTAGGTTTGCAACTTGAGCATTCCCCTGCTGGGATCTTAGTGCACCAGTCTGCCTACGTCCAGAAGGTGTTGGAAAAATTTGGATTTGATAAGGCATACCCTTCTAAGACCCCGATGATCGGGAGATCTTTAAAGCAGGATAAGGACCCGTTCAGGCCTAAGGAAGAGGGGGAGGAAATTCTGGGACCAGAATTCCCCTACTTGAGTGCAGTTGGCGCACTCATGTACCTCGCGAATTGCACACGACCGAACATTGTGTTCGTCGTCAATTTGCTTGCTAGGTACAGTTCTAAACCTACCAAGAGACATTGGAAAGGAGTTAAGGACATCTTCTGATACCTGCAAGGGACCAAAGATCTTGGCTTGTTTTACCGGAGGAATCAAGACCTCACAGTTGTAGGCTATGCTGATGTTGGGTACCTATCGGACCCGCACACATCCAAGTCTCAGACTGGATATGTTTTCCTTTGTGGTGGAACCGCTATTTCTTGGAAATCGTCTAAGCAAAGCCTAGTATCAACTTTGACGAACCACTCGGAAATCATAGCACTATATGAACCATCACGTGATTGTGTATGGCTTTGACGGGTGATCGGCCACATCCAGCTGTCACGTGGATTGAACACCGTCCAAACCCCCACTATTATCTATGAAGATCATGCCGCTTGTGTTGCACAAGTCCATACGGGTTATGTGAAGATAAATCTGATGAAGCATATCAAGCCCAAGTTCTTCTACGCACATGAGTTGCAGAAGTTGAATGAAGTAAGGATCTTACATACTAAGTCGTGCGAAAATCTTGCTGATTTGTTAACTAAATCATTACTGACATCTTCTTTCGAGAGATGTGTTTGTGGAATCGGTATGATGAGACTTATGGAGATGTAAGATTCAGGGGAAGAATCTTCACAAAATCATCACTAAAATCTCGACCCCGATGATTAATTACTTGACTTAATAGTTAAGTGAGTTGTACTATTTTTCCGTTTAGTGAGTTTTTATGAAGTTTCTCACATAAGGTTTTTAACGAGGCAATTCGTGCAACATAGCAAAAGTATACCATGTGCTTTTTCTCCATATTTTCCCACTGGGTTTTTCGGAGTTTTGAGGCATGGCTATACGGATAATACCCAAGGGGAGTGTTGGAAAACTTGCGTACGGTGGCCCACTAGGTGGGTTGCCTAGTCCAACTGGGCCAAGTCAAGTCCACACTTTACGTTAGTTGGGTCTTATCCCCTCATCCCCTTCCTTTATATAATGAGGCATTGTACGTAGTCTATATAGACAGAAACAGAGAAGAGAAATAAAGAGTTACTTTTCCCACATAGTGTGTCAATTATTTCCATGTTCGTGTGTTGATCTTCGCCTTCGTCTACATCGCCATCGCTGTACACCCTCGGGACCGGCCAGCCGGCAGAGGTTGTACAACAATAGTGACCTCAAATCTAAAAAGCTTGGGCCGGTTCATGCCTACGAAAATAGGAGAGTAAAAACCCATAAAGCATTTGAGACACACTTGACACAGTGACACATATTTCATGGTCTTCTTCTTTGTCAAAGGCTCGTTCTCGCTCAAAAATGTTTCCCACTCAATCGAAATCGCTCAAAAAATATCTTTTATAAGAAAACTGTGTGCTCTCGCGCCAAGTGTCGCGTTTTCACTTCTCGTGTCCTCTTTGTGCATCAAGTGTCGGTGCCTTCCTCCGCGCGCCCCTCTTGGATGCTTGCATGTGCGACAAGTGGTTGCGCGAGAAAATTTTGATGAGATTCCTCTTTCCGGCGCGTCACGAACAGTTATTTCGAAATTCATTTTTTAAAAGCAAAATATTTTTAGGACCTTTCATCCAAATTATGAATGGTTTTCATAGTTGACATTCTCGCGTCGAGTTTTTCAAAATTAGATCGCATGCTGATAGGCTTCGAGATTTGTTTTCTTTTCACCAAAAAATAAAATATATGTACTTCTGGTTGAGACCTTTGTACTTTCAGATGTAGGGCGGATGTACATCCAAGATTCGGACAGATATACTCCTGAAGGTCGGATGTACGTAAGTGTAGTGCCTACATACGCCGAGGTGCAGGAGGGATGTACGCCCAGGTACAATACCGATGTACACCGAGGTGCATGGCGGATGTATGCGCATCCTGATGTACGCCCAGGTTCAGAGTGGATGTACGCCAAGGCGCAGGGTGGATGTATGCCACTAGTGGAAACATGGGCATTAGTCCCGGTTCGTAAGCCCCATTTGTCCCGGTTGTCCAACCGGGATAGGGCATCCGGGACAAATACCCCTCCCCCATTGGTCCCGGTTGTGCCAGGACCCGGGACGAATGGGGCTGACCACGTGGCCCGTGAGCTGGAACCTGGCCAGGGCTATTAGTCCCGGTTCTCAATACGACCCGGGACCCATGCCCCTTCTGCCGCGGCAGGGCTTTTGCCCTTTTCCCTACCGCGCAGAAATTTTACGATTTGCGTTTTGCGACCCCCATACCTCCCGGCGGCCCCTCCTTGGACCTCCCAGGTCCCACGAGAAGAGAGGAGCCTCGGTGGACCCTCCCCGGAGCTCCCGGATCCCACGAGTGAATAAGTATATATAAAGCAGAATAAGGAACGTACACTTATATTACGGAAGCAAAGTATATCGAGCATATTACATGACCGATGGAGTTTATTACAAAATCAAATTCAGCTCCAACCGGGGGTATAGTACTCTCCATCTTTGTTTAGGACCTCTGCATCTAAGAAGCCCGCAATTTCCTCCTGAATTGCTCGTATGCGGTCCCTTGGTAGAAGACCGTCCCGAAGCCGTTCGATCTAATATAAAGAAGAGTGGTCAATATATATATATATATATATATATATATATATATATATGAAACTAAGTAACTAAAATAGATGGTAATAAGAAGAATTGACGACTAACGTACACGAAGTTGCTTTAAATTTCTGCCCTTGGGACATGTCGTCTGACGAATGAACTCGCAAACGTAGTATCCACATAGGTGATTCCCGTCTCCTTGTTGCAAGCACTTTACGAGAATATGGTTTCAATCAAAATAATAATCAACCAGCCATGATAATGGTATCGACACTAGAATCAAGGAGATGCGCGCGGATCTAGATAATACTTACTTGCACAACATCAAATGTAATCTTTGGTTTCCATTCACCGGGAGACTTCTTTATGAACCTCTTCCAAACGCTACCCGAGAAAGAAAAAGAATAAAAAGAGTTAGTAATTACTTGATATCCGAAAATGAAACAAACTAGTCGATATAGTGCCATATATAAATACTGAAATTAATAAAGATTGAAATTACCGCTGGATCATTTCCTGCATGTCAGCCCACGTCGCTAGGGGTTTACGTTTTGGGTCCATTACCATTACTTTTCCTTTGTCAACTTGGAAGATTAGCAGAATATAGTGGAAGCTGCGCACGCAGATTTCATCAATTATACAGTGAACATCGAGTAAGGAAAACAGAATGTTTAGAACAGAGTAACACTAACCCGAAGTTGTAAGGAAATAGTATTTCCTATCGGTGTTGGTTAAACATTATTGCCCTCAGAATATTATTTTCTGTATCCTTGGCAGATAGCTGAAGAGTCTTTTCATAAACAATATTTGGATCAATGAACCCAATATCATAGATTCCACCTCTTTTGCATTCGAGAATCTTCATTCTGCAATTATAATATATGAGTGTACTATATATATATGAATATGCAAATGAATGAGGTGAGCTACAGAAATAAGTGCTTACAGACAATATGCACTAAGGACAGCTTTGTCAAGGGCCTGCTGCTGGTATAACTGAAACAATTCGTCAAATTGAATCATAACCAATCCATTTCCATACCCATAGTGCTCGTCCTTAACGCTGAGACATATCCAGTCCATAGATTTCTCAACGGCTTCCATATACCAACTATGCACTCTTCGCATTTTCGTTGGTAGATCCTTAATCTCCTCGGGTTTGACGAGAGGCTTCCCGTACTGGTATTTGTACGCACATTCAGTTGCGGGGAAGTAGTCTACTGTTTGCATATACTCAGCAATGGACAAACCCGCACCAGCTGCCTTGTCTGCGTACAGTGTTATAAACTCCGGATCAATTTGCTCGTCAACAATATTAGTGCTCGGCCCCACCTGGGTATTGGAAATCACTTTGAGCGGGGACGTGGATTGTTTTTTCTGCTCTCCGAGCTGATCAACTGATTTTCCCCTTTTCCCGCTTGCGCTACTACTCTTCGTCGACCGCACCATTTCCTGGTGTGACTTCAGAATAGAGCGGTCATAGTCAGATGACAGACTCGTCTCGGGTTGATGAAGAGTCTTCACCATTTTCCAAGCTCATTCTATCTCTTCTTCGGTGTCGGGGAAATCTGCCTTTTGCTTCTCCTTCCGCTTCGATTTCCACGCCTCGTATTCGTCCTTTGCGATTTTCTAGGTTTCCTCGGGAGTATAGTCGTAAGGTAACTTGGGTACCTCCTTTGGTACCTTCGGGAGGGGTGACCGTTGACGTTTTGGTGATATTTTACGTTTCGGCAGAAACTTAGTGGGCGGCGGCATAGGCGACCGCGCTGGAGACGTGCACGGCGTAGGCGACCGCGCCTGAGACGGCATGCATAGCGAAGACGACCGCGCCTGAGACTTTTGCGCTGGAGAATGGCGAGGACTCGATGACTTTGCCGTCTGATTTGGGAGCACAATGCATTCCTTTAGCCATAGAACGGTCAAGTTCTTGGCTTCTCCGAGTTCAGTCAACTGTTCGTCTTCACCTTCAGGGAAATCAAGCTTTACCCGCTCGAATCCGTTGACAACTTCATCAACCCCAACAACAGCATAGCCCCGTGGAACCGGAAGACTATGGTGAGTTGGTTCGTTGCCAATTGGTAAGACATAGCCGGCCGCCGCATTGATGTTATATTGACGACCTTCACGTGGAGCTCACAGGTTGTCAACTCCGTGATATCATCCACCGGGTGAATCATCGGCGGTGCATCATCACCCGGTAGCTGCGTGGACGCAACGCTGCTTTTGCGATGAGAATGTGCGGCGTCGGTAGCCTCGACTTCAACTTATACCATGTGTACTGATGCGCAGGTAGACACTATCTGCTGGCTAAGTGTGTTAATTTGGTCCTGCTGCTTCTTTGCTACATCCTGCCTTCCTGCGTCAGCTTTATCAGTTCTTCAAGTTGACGCCTCCAGTTTGCCTGATTCTCTGCTTCAGCTGCCTCCGCGTCCTTTCTACGTTGACGGCTTCTATCGGGGTATAACTTTTTGGTGGAGTCGAACGCAATACTCCACGGAGGAGTGCCTTTTGTGCCTCGTGTACGCCCTCCGTGTTCCTTATTCCCGAGGGCGCGTGTGAGCTCGTCGTTCTCTCTATCTGGCACGAACTTCCCCTCTTTAACGTCCTTTATTGCGGTTCTCAGCTTTTCTATGGGTAGAGGACTCTCTTTATGCGTTAGGTTATAGATTGCATTTCCTTCGGCGTCCAACGTGCCCCCATGCCCGTAGAACCATAACCTTGTCCGCTCGACCCACAAGAACGGCTCGGGAGTGATCCCCAGCTTAAGCAGGTCGTTCTCCCATTGCTCCCACTTGGGACTGGAACCCTTGTAGCCACTTTGCCCCATAACATGGTGATATATCTTTTTGGCGGCGTTTTTCTCATTTGTTTTTGTCCTTTCCAGTTTATTCTCTGACAGCTTGTACTTCACGAAATCTGCCCATATGGGTTTTATTTTCTCATACCCTTGAGTGAAATCTGGAGTCTTGTTATTCTTAACATAGTCAAGGTTCAATCTTTTCTTCCAGTTTTTGAATTGCTCGGCCATCTTTTTCAGGGTCCACGCCTTGACCTTTTCCCGTATCTCAATTTTCATTTTAGTAACATCGGCCTCATTCACAGCCGCTTCATTCTCGTCCACCTCCGGCAAGGGTAAGTTGAAATTAGCCAAAATCTTCGAGAAAAGATGATCTTTGGCTATTTTGCTGAATATGAAATTCTTTGTTTCCGCGGATCTTTTGGCTTATTCCACTCATGAACAGTGATCGGGATGTGATCCCTAACTAGCACTCCACATTGCTTCACAAATTTTTGGGCAACATCAACGGGAAGCTCGGGTGCGCCGTCTACTGCGATCGTGTCGATCCTATATCTTTCTGTATCTTTCAACTTCTTTGTTGCGCCTCGTTTAGTATTTTTTCCGGTTGATATGCTTGAACCGGATGGCTAAAAATATAAAGACTGTTAATACATGTATATATACAACGGATGCTTCATTAATTAACATATCTATATATGCACCTCGGAGCCGGTGTTTGTAATTTGTATGGCTCCATCGGAGCCGTCGGCTTCTCCCTCACCGGAGTCGTCTCCCTGGGTGAGCTCCGGATCTCCCTCACCGGAGTTGTTCATCCAATGGCTCACATCGGTCTCTACGTCGGGCCCGCGGATTAAACCCTCGAACATATTTTCGGCATCTTCGTCTCTTGGCTCCATACTATACAAAAATATCAATTATACATAATAACTAATGATCAATCCATTTCATCAAAATTGCTTATACATAATAACTAATGATAAATTATTTTCATCAAAATTGCTTATAGATAATACACAAAAATTCTTAAATTTCTAACATTAACTTAGTTAAATTTTCTAACATTCATAACATTTCGAAAATTCCTATGTCAACTCTAAACAAATCCTATGTCAACTCTAAACAAATCCTATGTCAACTTTCTAACATTTCCTATATGTCAACTTTCTAACATTTCCTAAACAAATTTCTAACATTTCCTAAACAAATATTCATAACTAATGATTCTAACGTTTCTAACACTAGTAAATAACTAAAAACAAAAACAGTAATTAAGTAAAAATAAAGGAAAAAAAAAACAAAAAGGGCCCCTGGTTAGGGAGAGATCGAGGCAGGACTTACCTCCTCCCGGGCGGCGGCGCGGGGCAGTGGAGGCCGGCGCGACGGGAGCGACGGCGGGGCGCGCGGGGCCGGCGGCGGCGCGACGGGTTCGAGGGCGGGGCGTGCGGGCTGGCGGCGACGCGACGGGGATCGAGGGCGGCTTCTCGCGGGACGGAGGGCGGCGCGACGGGCTCGAGGATGTCTTCTCGCGAGCCGGCGGCGGGCGCGGGGGACGGAGGGCGGCGCGACGGGAGCAAAGGGCGGCTCTCACGGGTGCGCGGGACGGAGGGGCGGCGCCGCGGAGGAGTGCGGCGACGGGGTAGGGGGCGGCGCGAGGACGGGAAAATTGGGCAACCTGGCGGCGTCGGTTCGTCCCTGCGCGTGATCTGAAATTGGGGGGGGGGAGGGTGACGTGCATATATCCACGACCATCCGTCCCGGTTGGTGGCAACAACCGGGACGAAAGCCCCCGTTAGTCCCGGTTGGTGGCAACAACCGGGACGAAAGTCCCCTTTAGTCCCGGCTGGTCTCACGGGCCGGGACCAGAAGTATTTTTGGGCCACACGCGTCAAAAGTTTTAGCGCCAAAATTTGAATATTGTTTGAATATGCACATGAATAACTTCTATATACTTTCGAATTTAAAAAAAATTCAACATGAAAATTGCTTGAATTTGCATAACTAATTCAAATCTGTTTTCTGTTTATCTAAATAATTATTCTAACTATTCAAATTATTAACTATTTTACTATTAATAAATATCTTATATTGTTTTAAAATTAGTAACAATTACATTAATAGCAACATAATTAACAGACCCATTGCCGCACTGGCAAAACCACAAATCTTGTATTCGGTCGATAAACTGAATGATGTATCAAACCTTAAAGGGGGATGTAGAACAAAACAATCGGTATCACCATCATACTCCCCGACCGTGGCTATTGAGTGCATATATATGCATATCAAAAGAACGGTCGGACGTATGATCCCGAATCCGGATGTTTTATATTTGGTCGATGAACTGACCGTGTATTAAGGTGGGCTATATATAGGGTCCTCTGGCTCACAAAGTGTTGTGCTAGAGTTTTGATATCCAACGGTTAAGAGCCAACGACTCACAAACCGCTTCAAAGAAACACACCGTATCCCTGATCGAACGGCTCACAACAGCTCGAAGAAAACACACCCCGGATCCAACGACTCACAAGCGGTTCAAAGAAACACACGATCCGTGTGATTCTATCTGATTGGTCCAAACGAAACCCTTACCATTTCGTCCCGGTTGGTAAAACAGGCCGGGACTAAAGGGATATGTTTTCTTTTCACTATATATATGTATGCATTGCCACACCTTTGGCATAACACATATACAAACTCACTACTCTCTCATGGCTTCTACCGTACCCACTCTAACATTCATCCAGCCGGAGGCACTTTTCGCCTCGAACTACCCCTGCCCGTGCGGGTACAACGTTCCCGCCGGTTGGATGCTGAGCGCCAGAGGAGTGCCGGTCCCTCCTCTTCCTCAAGGTGTGGCGCGTCGGGCGGCCATCACGAACCACTACTACCACGAGCTCACGCCGGAGCAGCGGAGGAATCCCAGTTGGCATCCCGATAACCAGCATACTTGGGATGCCTTCTTCATCAATCGGCGTGAGAGAGCGCTCACCAGGTATGAGGAGGACGGTCTGCCTCCTGGGAACTTTCACGAGGCCGGTCGTCGGCTATGGTGGTACGGCCGGACTCTACAGAGCGTCATGGACTACATCAGGGCCGGCGATATCCCCCGCCTGCGCTACCCTCACGCCCAGTCCTGGAGTCGTGATCCTCCGAGGGAGTGCAGAGCACCGTCAGACGATAGTGACGACGACGGTGGCGACTACGACGACTACGAGTCGAAGTACTATAGGCCTAGGCAGGAGTATGACTAGCAGATATCAGATCCACAGTGTCTTGCCATTATGTAGATCGATCATGCATCTATGCTCTCTGTTTAGGTTTAGATCCACTCTTTTCATTATGTACTGCCTTTTTTTATCTATATATATATATCCAAGATGCATGTTTGTGTGCAATATGGGCGCGAGCGCCGGCTCAACACTTTTTCAACGCCTCGTGCGCATAGTAAATTAAAATAACACACACTTTATCTCCAGCCGTGTCGCCCCCCAGGGCCCAACACGCCGCCGTTTTGGGGCAGCCGCGGCGACAAACGACGTCCCCGCATTTTTTCGACGAGTCACTGCCGGAGCTGGCCCGCCTGGGCTACTCTAATTCCACCAACAAAAAAAAAGGAAGGGGCATTGCTCCCGGTTAGTGGATTGAACCGGGACCAATGCCCGTGCGTGTGCCACGTGGCCTGCGGCTAGGGATTGGTCCCGGTTCATGCCACGGATCGGGACCAATGTCTCCCCACGAACCGGGACCAATGCCCCCAGGCGGTTTCTGTTGCCCCGGGCGCATGAACCGGGACCAATGCATGACATTTGTCCCGGATTTGGTTGCAACCGGGACGGATGCCCCCTGGCCCGCTGGACGAGAGGGGTTGTTTCCACTAATGTGCCCAGGTATTGGCTGATGTATGCCCAGGTACAGTACCGATGTACACCGAGATGCGGAAAGGATGTAAACCCAAGTACAGTGCCAACGTATGCCTAGTTGAAGGATGGATGTACACCCAGCCTGATATACACTGAGGTACGGAGGGGATGTACATGATAGATGAACGTGAGGTACTTTGCAATTTTTCTCTACTTCTTGATTTTTTACTTCGGATTTTAGTGTTTTTGATACTTCGGATTGTAATTTTTTGTACTTCCATCTTTTTATACTTTAATTTCAGGAGTTTTATACTATGCACTTAAATTTTGATGTACTTCTCTCTTATGTATGAACAAGAGAAAAATAAAAATGAAAACAATTGAGCGTGTTGTCTCGCTTCTCACGGGTACGTCGCTAGCTGGCGCGCTCTTAAGTCTAGGAGCGACGTATGTGGGTTGTTCCTTTTTAAATAGAGAGGTACTCCCTCTGTATCAAAATATAAAATGTTTTAGCGTTTTGTGGACAAAAATGTACCTAGACATGTTTTAGAGTATAGATTCATGTAGGGGTAAATGTTGTCTAGTAAACGGTAAAACATGTTATATTTCGATACGAGGGTACCAGATTAGCTAGCTACATCCACCTTTTATAGTCTTAGCTTTGCAAAGATATCCCTTTTATTAACCGTACTCACCGAATTAGGCATATTTTTCTACCAAATTATTTAAACTTAGGCCTATTGGGCCAATTTTCTCACATCCATTTGATCAAATCATACTCCCTCCAATCCATAAAAATATCTCTTATTTTGTATAATAAGCTAGTACAAAATTTATACTAAGTGAACGATACTTTTATTGGAGCGGAGGGAGTAGTAATGTTTTGAGAATAGCAAAATAAACCGTTTTTACGCCTAAATCAAACCAGCTAAAAAAATACATACTAAATCCAAGGTTTACCTAAGAAACCGCTAACTTTGTAGTTGATCTTGCGACGGATTATGATAGCCCTCGCCGAAGAAAATGTTACTTACTAGTTCCATGTCTATTTACTTATAGCGGGTTATCAAGAAAGTTCAATATACATAGTTCAACAATCGTAAATTGAGCCAAAACTGGGGTCACCGTATACTCATCCGAGTATGGTTGACATTTAAAATGGCTTACTTGTTATGCCGAAGACGTTACCTTTTCATTCTAAACTGATTTTTCTTACATCCAGGCCATTATCCCAATAATTATTCGGTTTCCATTTCAAATGGCTCAGTTGTTATGACCCGGTACACAAATACACTTCCCAAACAGAAAATTATGTTTAATGCTGGTGGAAGTGCCTGATGCATGTTTGTTTGATTAAAAAATCTATAAATGTAAATATGACTAAGGAAATTTTCTAAAAAGTTTTGGTATCTTATTTGAATCAATATGGACAGGTAAATCAAAATTCTAGAAAAGGTGACCGAAAAGAATTAAAAGAAGTTAAAGGCAAAAGAAATGAATGGCCGAGCTGCACCAGTCGACCCAGCCCAGAATGTCGGCCCAACTCCCCCACCGCGTCAGGCCGCTCGATCCTGTAGAAATCTTCCCCGTTCTCCAAGCCAGTAACTCCATATACATAAAGCCTCCATCTGTTCTAAATTTTCGCAAACATCCTCAACCCTTGCCACGGTTCCGCCCCAAACAGATCTCTCAGAGCCGCCATTAAACCGAAGATTGGAGGTCGATATTGCCGTCAAACGGAGCCGGGACCCCTACCTTCTCCTATGTTTTCTTCTCCATGATTTACCGCATCTAATAACCGCTATTCCGTTCTAACAGATCCCTAGGAAGAGCGGCCGATTTCGCCGGAGTATCACCGGGGACAGCCTTGGGAAGTCGTCAACCCCGGCGCTCGGAGCTTCTGGAAGCGACGCCGTCCACGCCATCGTGTTCTTCTCCGGCAACGGTGAGCAGCACTGCCTCCCAGATGGGACCGCTCGCAACCGTCAGATTTGTATTGGACGATCCAGATTAGATCACCCAGCTGATAGGTACTGGCCAATTGCGTCGCCTGCTAACAAAGCATGACGCCAAGCTTGCGTGAGCGCATCATTAATGGAATTAAAATTTCTAGAAAATCTCTTGATATGCATAGAAATTAATCTGTATGTCCAAAAATTGCAAATAAGATATTTACGGATTTAGAAAATTATGAGTTACTCAACTCAACAATTAAAGTTAAAGATTACCAAAGCTAATTTTCAAATTATTTTAAATTATATGTTTGAATTTTTGCAATAGCTTTAAATTGACGAAGTCAATTAAGCCAAATCATTTTTCTACTATTTTTAATTCAATCTCCTATCCACAAAAATGGAATACACAATTTATCGAGCCTTTTCTCGAGCAGAAGCTTGCAAAACCCTAATTAACTTAAATAAAGTGTTTATTTGCAAATTAAATTCCTTTTCTTGGATTAATTTTTTTAGCGTCATACAGTTAATTACTTCACATAACTAAATTGGTCATTATTTATTCAATTATCAAATTGTCATGATTTGCATACTTCTTTGTTTTGTCTTATTACTTATTGTGTTTAATTGCAAACATGTAGATTGTGACGAATACGATTAGTATCCATGTGAGGATTGTTTGAATACCAGCAACTTTCAAGGTAAGTTCTGCTTTGATCATGATCCCATTTATTTTCTTGTATGCGTTAGTATTTTATTGTAGTAATACTTGTGTAGGGATTGAGTGATATAGTTAGCTATGATTATGTTCAAAAAAAAAAAGATATAGTTAGCTATGCTAGATTTATTCTACTAACACCAAGTGGAATAATCCATATGATATAAACCACCATACGGATAGAATTGCTTAGCCGTGAAATGTAGAATTCATGGTTGGGATTATATATTTTAATTGCTTCCGGAAAACCAAATGATAATCAATTAACCACCGTGTAAATTTCTAGCTTGTCATGAGAGTTCAATTATTTGTGGTGACATTTGTGCAGTATTGTGAAATTATGATTGGATTTTTGTTTAACATATTCATGTGTAACCGTGTGTCATATAAGTTATGGGATTCGAGTTATGGTATTCAACTCAATTGGTACGGTGTGAAGAAGTTATGGGATTCGACTGAATCGGTAGTTAAGTTATGGGACTGAATTGGTAGGTTGTGAAGACCTAAACCCATCGTAGCGAAAAGTGTATAATAGATGTCTGACATAATTTATAGTTTGTGGGGACCTGACCCATCATAGCATGTAGAATAGACGTTGGGCATAATTTGTAGGTTGTGAGGACCTGAACCTATCATAGCCAGTGATGTTGTAGAATGTTACGGTTCGGGGTTTTTGAGAAATTACTTTCTATTGATTCTGGCTTATCCCTCCGTTCTACTAGTGGATTTTTATGTTGCTTGGTGTTTGGGTTCATTGCGCAACACGAGTTAAAGTGCACGAACCTTGCGAGGGATTAAACTAATATATTGAAGGAGATATGGCCTAGAGACAATTTAATAAAGATGTTTTTATTATCGAATATGTTCATAATATGTTTTATACCATGCTATAAATACATTAAGTGGAAATATTGATACACGTGTGGTACGTAAACAAATCCGGTTTCTAGTAGGCTCTACTTGACTAGTCCATTGAGATCAATAGATGAAAGGTTTTCTGATCATTGACATTTACGTAAATTAATAACAGAGTCATATCATTGGATGAATG
Organism: Alopecurus myosuroides; assembly: GCA_028641055.1. Classification (NCBI taxonomy): domain Eukaryota; kingdom Viridiplantae; phylum Streptophyta; class Magnoliopsida; order Poales; family Poaceae; genus Alopecurus; species Alopecurus myosuroides. The sequence goes on along the minus strand of CM054062.1, from coordinate 233,343,028 downwards.
ATGTAATGGGCACACACCCAATATATATGTATCACAAAGAGATCTAGTCACAAAGTACAACATTATGATAACATGAAAACGTCGTACCCAAACCTTTGACCGTGAGATCATATTTAATCACTATCTCCGGAGGTTGCCTACATCAACCGCCACACCATAACAGGGTGATCATAAAGGTGCCTCTCAGGTTTCAGAAGGGATGGATTGAGGCGTATGCATCGGGAGCGACATTTGCCAATCCGACGGATAGATACTGTAGGCACACTCGGTGAGATTGCATCAATTAAGCTTTCAAGCATGTGACTAGGTCACAAGGATGCAATGTCACGGGAACGATTAAATGTGTTTGTCAGTAACGAGATTGAACTAGGTATGGAGATAATGGAGATCAAATCTCGGACACACTAAATATCACATGTGAGGAGCGACGACTTGATGTTTAAAGTTCAAGCGATGAAGATAATCTTGGAACGCACCGGAGCCATCATGGGTTTCCAGATCCCATTGTTGGTCATTGGTCAGAGAAGAGTCTATCATGTCTGAAGTGACCCCGAACCTTATGGTGGCACACTTAAGCGTAGACGGCGTTTAGATTTGATTTGACACTGAAAAGAAAATAGAGAAGAGAACCGAAATCGTTCTGAGATTTATCCGATGGAGATCGAATGGCTACGAAAGGTGTTTCGAAGAAAGAGAAATTAAATAGATGTATTTAATATTAATTAAGGTAATTGATAATTAAATATATTATTTATTTAATTTTTAAAGGCAACCCATCTTAAATGGACCTCACCCGAAAGGGAGCCCCAAAAGGGGAAAAGGAGGACCGGCCAAACCATGTGGTATTAGTCCCACATGGCTAAGCCAAGGGGGTTGGCATCGCTCAGCCTTTATAAGGTGTCGGGGGGATACCCCCGAGTAGGGTAAAGACAGGTGGTAAAGGCCGCTTACAGAAGAGAGGTTTGGTCGAGTAGCCGACTACCAGGTACTCGCTACCCGGCTGAGCAGCTACTCGGTCTCACCTCAAGATGACCAGAAGGAGATATCAATCAAGTTCTACCCCGACGAGTAGAAGGTTTGGCCCGAGTACAATTGGCGGGAACCATTGGCGGGAACCTACTCGGGCCAGAAAGTCAAAGGAGCCGTTCTGACACAGGATCCCGCGTATCCTGGGTCCGTACTTGGCAGCATTCGAACTACTGTTCACGTGGGGACGGCCTGCCTGACAGTGACAGCTTGGAAGCAGGCCGTGGCAGGATAAGGGGGGCCTACTCTGTGCCTAGGTACAGTGATACCAGTCTGTCCCCTAGTTTTGCCCAACGACTTTACAGAAGCAGCCAAGGTTAGGAACCAAAGCTGTCAGCGGGTACTCGGAGAAAGGACGATGTGCACACTATGTCGACACTTGTCTAGATTTGGACGTATCCGGCTGGGCACCGTGTATATAAGGTGCCCCGCCGCCTCCTGCGCGAGGCATGCTCTCACGTACACACAGGCTCATAGTGAACCCTAGAAACCCTAAGTTCTTGACCTAGCCCTACTCGGAGAGGAGAGAAAGGCTACTCGGTAGCGTTACCATTTGTACTGTGGCTACTCGGAGAGACATCCTAATACATAGAGAAAGGCAGGAGTAGGGGTTTTACCTCCTCACGAGGGCCCTGAACCTGGGTACATCGTGTTGTTTGAGTTGTGTGGATCTTACCTCACGCGGCTACTCGTCGCGTGATCCCTCCCCGGACACCTCCAGCGTCCATCGTTCCCACATCTTTAGCCATCCTATGGCATCTGCCGTGACACCACCGCGACAGTTGGCGCCCACCGTGGGGCAACCAGCGGCGCTGGTTGGAGTTTCTGTTCGGACGGGATCTTCATCAGCGGAGCGCGTAGTTTGTGGCCTTTTCCACAGATTCGGCTCCTTCGACTTCGTCACCGACAATGCCGGCTGTTTCGGCGGCGCGGCCATGCCCGAGGGCGGCTCAGTGATCTCCTTCGGCTCGCATCTCGTCTACGTCGCCACCGTCGCCAACAGCGCCTACCCCGAGCTGGTGCATGACGCGGAGGATCCTCCTGCGGTGGTTGCTGCTCGCGGAAGGCCTGCATGCAGCTCTGCGTGCTGCGCGGAGGTGATGGTGACGGGCTTGGCGGCAAACACTGGCGCAGCCGCTACTGGCGCTGCGGCCGTCGTCGAGGAGGTTGACGACCCGCCTGCAGGTGGCAGGAACCACCGGCCCTACGAGAAGGAGAGCAACCTGCCACCTTCCACGTCTACGGTCATCCCCGCGTCTGCCGCGCGAACCGGCATGCCCACTCCCACCGACATCGAGCTCTTAGCCGCGAGGGAGCAGCTCGAGCGGCAACGCCAGGAGCTGCTCGCCGAGCAGGCGGAGTTGGAGAAGATCAGGCTTGAGCTGAGTTTGGACCAGCTCGAGTACAACAAGGCTCATGGCTTCACGCCAGTCGCCAGGAGGCCCAGCAGAGTGGGTGCTACGCGGCGCAACCTGGGCGCCGAGATGGCGACAGTTGCGGAGGAGCCCGCGCAGTCCGCCACGGCGAACACCTTCACAAGGCCAAGGTACAGCACACCCGCCAAGACGCTCAGGGCTGCGCAGGCCGTGGCTGCCGAGTTGCCGCGCCTGGATGGAGAGGCGCGTCTCAGGCAGCAGGAGAGGCTCAATGAGTTGGTGCTGGAGGCCGCCAGGCAGAACGAGGAGTTCCGGAAGGCCAACCCGGGAGCTGGAGCTTCGCAGGTGGTTCACTCGCATGCGGCAAGATCTAACGATCAAGCCTCATCTCCGCATCCTAGTCGCGAGAAGAGCCGTAGCGGGCGCTCGGGTAGAGACAGGCAAATGCAGGTGTATGACCCGGCCACTGCCGCGAAACAGGTTGCTGTGCCGCAGCGGCCCGGGCAGGAACACAACGCTGCAAGAGCAGGCTCTCAAGCCCATCAAGCTCAAAGCCGTGTCCGAGAAGCCGCGCGTCCGGGTACTTCTCGGCAGCCTGCAGATCAGCCTACTCGGCAGAGGCAGCAGCCGCGCCCAGTGGCACCAGTCGCCAACCCGGTGGAGCAGCCCGCAGCAATGCAGGTGGATAGGTATGATGATGGCTACTCGGCTATGGAGATGGCTGGTTATGACATCCATGACCGTGTTGGTGAGCGCGTCTTGGCGCCTGGAGATGCAAGGCACCAGCTGGACCGTCTCAGCTTGTCGGCGCGGCTTGAGAGCACGGGTCCCCCTGGCCCCGAGTGCTTTGGCCCGCGCATCATGAACGAGCCATCCGTGAAGGGCTTCCAGCTCGCAAGAGGTACCAAGAGCTACAATGGTAGCACCAAGCCTGAAGATTGGCTCAATGACTACGTCACCGCGGTCCACATTGCGGGTGGCAACAGGAGATGGGCGGTGCGATATGTGCCGCAGATGCTAGAGGGTCCAGCTCGCACTTGGCTCAACAACTTGCCCAAGCACAGCATTAACTGCTGGCTGGACTTCTCGGACGCCTTCGTCAGCAACTTCACCAGCACCTACAAGAGGCCGAATAGGCCACAGCAGTTGTCGGCTTGCCGGCAGCGAGAAGACGAGACGGACCGCGAGTACCTTACTCGGTGGAGCACCTTGAGGAACACCTGTGAGGGTGTGAATGAGGCACAGGCCATCACTTGGTTTGCGCAGGGTTGCCGACATGGCAACATGCTTTGGCAAAGATTGCAGAGGGAGATGCCGAACACCCTGGCCGAGACCATCAAGATTGCGGATCAGTACGCACTCGGTGATCCCACTCAGACATTGATGGACTCCTCTGAGCCGAGAAGAAACTTCAACAGCAGTAAGCGCAATGAGTTCCGCAACAAGCGCCGAGTAGATACTCGGTATGACCCTGAGGAGGTGAATGCAGTGAATGTCGGAGGCGGTGGTGGCCAAAGGCAGAAACCTGCTGGAGCCTACGGGCAGAACCAGAACCAGGGCCAAGGCAACAAGAAACCGTTCCGCACTGCACAACCGGGTAGCGCGAACTCCGAGCAGCCGAAGAAGTTTGTCTTTGATGACATGAAGGATGGCCCATGCAGCTTTCACACTCACCATCCCTCAAGGCCTGCGAACCACACTACTCGGCAATGCGAGTGGTGGGATGTGATCAAGAGTGATGGCTTGCCTCCTCCTCCTCCCCTGCCAGCTGCCAATGCTACTGTTCAGCCTACTCGCGCTCCCGCAGCTCGGCCGCCAGTCTATCCGAGAAGAGAAAATGTAACCAGGTGGCTTTAGGAGCCAACCGGAACTTCAACAACGAGAGGTACCGCAGCAACAACAACAACTACAACCGCAACAACAACAGCAGAGGCAACAACAACTATCAGGGCAACAACAATGGCAACAATGGCAACAATGGGGGCAATGGCCCTAACCAGTACCAAGAGCACCATGAGAGCTACATGATCTTCACTTCTGAGGCAGTCGACAAGCAGTCACAGCACAGGCGGGCCATGGAGGTCAATGCAGTGATTCCGGCTGTCCCTCACTACATGTACTGGTGCGACCAGGAGATCAGGTGGACTCGGGCAGATCACCCCAAGGTGATGCCCAATCCGGGTACCTATGCCTTGGTGCTGGATCCTACCTTCCTGGGCCCCGAGAAGAATGTGAGGTTCAGCAAGGTGCTAATCGACAACGGCAGCAGCATCAACATTGTGTACAAAGACACACTCGAGAAGCTTGGCCTGGCCGAGAACATGATGCTGCCCAGCAAGACCACTTTCCATGGCATTGTGCCCGGGATCTCATGCAACCCGATTGGCCGAGTGTGGATTGATGTGCTATTCGGTACTCGGGAGAACTGCCGCACAGAGCGCCTGCAGTTTGAGGTGGTGGATCATCAGAGCCCATATCATGCTCTACCCGGCAGGCCTGCTCTGAGCAAGTTCATGGCCTCTACCCATGTGGCTTATCTGAAGATGAAGATCCCCGGTCCCAATGGCATCATCACCATCTCGGGAGATTACAAGAAGTCCATGGAGTGTGCCTCTGCTAGCTCCCAGCTGGCGGAATCAATGGTGATTGCTGCCGAGAAGAAGAAGATGTACGAGGTGGTGGCCATGGCTCAGTCCGCACAAGCTGGCGCACAAGGTGTGCCGAGTACCCAACATGGTACTGCTTTCCAAGCTGCCAAGGAGACCAAGACAGTCCAGGTTGACCCCGAGTTCCCGGAGCGCGTGGCCATCATTGGTGCCGGGTTGGCCGAGAAATAGGAAAGCGCGCTCATCCACTTCCTCCGTGAGAATCGGGATGTTTTCGCCTGGACCAATGAAGATCTACCAGGAGTCCCGAGGGAGTTGGTTGAGCACTCCTTGCATGTGCGTCCTGACGCCAAGCCCGTGAAGCAGGCCTTGCGCCATTTCGGGGATGAGAGAAGGAAGGCCATCGGTGATCAAATCACCAAGCTGCTGATCAGTAACTTCATCATGGAAGTGCTGCACCCGGACTGGTTAGCCAACCCGGTCATGGTCGAGAAGAAAAAGGAAGATCCCAAGGCTGCCACTGCATGGCGCATGTGCGTCGACTACACCGACTTGAACAAGGCATGCCCCAAGGATCCCTTCCCGCTACCTCGCATCGATCAGGTGATCGATTCCACTGCCGGCTGTGAACTGTTGTCTTTCATAGATGCCTACTCTGGTTTCCACCAGATTGCACTCAACCCTGCTGATCAAATAAAGACTGCTTTCATTACCCCGTACGGGGCTTATTGCTATCGTGTCATGTGTTTTGGCCTGAGGAATGCGGGTGCAACCTATCAGAGATGCATGCAGAAATGCTTGCATGACCAGCTCGGCAAGAATGTGCAGGTGTACGTAGATGACATTGTCATCAAAACGAATAAAACACATACTCTGCTTGCCGACTTGGAGGAAACCTTTGCTAACCTACGCAGGTACAAAATGAAACTGAATCCGAGTAAGTGCACCTTTGGTGTACCAGCTGGAAAGCTACTCGGCTTTCTGGTTTCTAGTCGGGGCATTGAAGCCAATCCGTCTAAGATAAAAGCCATTGAGAGCATGTCTTTGCCGAGATCATTGAAGGATGTGCAGAAGTTCACGGGTTGTCTGGCATCTCTGAGCCGCTTTCTGGGCCGAATGGGCGAGAAGGCTCTGCCTCTATACCAGCTGATGAAGAAAAGCGACAAGTTTGTCTGGACTCCGCAAGCGGACGTGGCATTCAATGAGCTGAAAGCGATGTTGGCTAGCGCTCCCGTCTTGGCTAGTCCGCTACCCAAGGAGCCTATGCTGCTGTACATTGCGGCGACTAACCGAGTAGTCAGCGTGGTGATAGTGGTGGAGCGAGAAGAAGAAGGCAAGAGTGTGCAACGCCCAGTTTATTATCTCAGTGAAGTGCTGTCCAGTTCCAAGCAAAACTATCCACATTACCAGAAGATGACATATGGTGTGTACCTGGGCGCCAGGAAGCTGAAACATTACTTCCAGGAGCACCCCATCACGGTTGTGAGCTCAGCTCCCATCTCGGACATCATGGGTAACAAGGAGGCAAGTGGCAGAGTAGCCAAGTGGGCAATCGAGCTGGCCGCGTACGCTCCCGCGTATACGAGAAGAGAAGCAATCAAGTCTCAGGTCTTGGCGGAATTTCTTGTGGACTGGGCCGAGATGCAATATGAACCTCCTGCTCCAGTTTCCAACTATTGGAAAATGCACTTTGATGGCTCAAAGGTGAAATAAGGCCTTGGTGCTGGCGTTGTGCTTACATCACCCAAGCGGGATCAGCTCAAGTATGTGTTGCAGATTCATTTCAAGGCATCCAACAATGTAGCCGAGTACGAGGCAGTGGTGCATGGTTTGCGAGTAGCAAAGGAGGTTGGTGTGCAGCGCATTATATGCTATGGCGATTCAGATCTAGTGGTGCAGCAAGTCTCAGGTACCTGGGATGCTTTGGATGCCAACATGACATCGTATCGCTTCCTGGTGCAGTCAATGACTGGGTTTTTCGAAGGCTGTGAGTTCCAGCACATTCACCGAGCAGAGAACGAAGCCGCAGACGAGCTATCCAAGTTGGGATCTTCTCGGCAATCCATCCCGGCAGGGATTGCCTTGGAGCATTTGAGGAAGCCATCTATCAAGCCTTCCCCCAACTCGGAATCCATCTTTGTTCCTTCTCTGCCGAGTGAGGAATCTGACCCAATGGAGATTGACTGGGAGAGTGCTGCAGGGAACCCGGGGACTGCCGTCCTCTACTCGGGGACTGCCGTTCCCTACTCGGAGACTGCCATTCCTTACTCGGGGACTGCCATTCCCTACTCGGGGACTGCCATTCCCTACTCGGGGACTGCCACTCCCTACTCGGGGACTGCCATTCCTTACTCGGGGACTGCCACTCCTTACTCGGGGACTGCCGCCCTCAACCCAGAAGCTGTCGCATTCATTGAAGAAGTTCTCGCCAATCGGTCTGGGCTGCAAAGAAGTGCTCCTACTCCTCCTGTGCAACCACCAGAGCCTGTCCCAATGGAGACGGACGAACCAGTGTTTCCCGTGCGGGAGACGCCGAGTTGGGCAATGCCCATATTATCCTTTCTAAGGGACGGCACTTTACCTGAAGATGAGGTGACTGCGAGGCAGATTCAGAGAAGGTCCAAGGGCTACACCATAGTCCGAGAGGTACTGCATAAGAGAAGTGCCACTGGTGTGCTGCAACGCTGTGTGAGCCCAGAAGAGGGAGAAGAAATCCTGGTTGAGATACATCAAGGGGAATGTGGGCATCACGCCTCTTCTCGGGCTTTGGTCAAGAAGGCTTTTCGGCATGGCTTCTACTGGCTCACTGCACTGCAGCAAGCTGAAGATATTGTGAGGAAGTGCACCGGCTGCCAGATGTTCGCAAGTAAGATTCACATGCCAGCTTCCGAGTTGAAAACAATTCCTATCACATGGCCCTTTGCTGTTTGGTGCTTGGATATGGTTGGTCCTTTCAAGCCGGCTAAAGGCAATATGACACATATCTTGGTCATGGTGGACAAGTTCACCAAGTGGATCGAGGTGAAACCTATTCGGAAGTGTGATGGGGTCACAGCTGTGAAGTTCATGAAGGATGTGATCATGAGATATGGCTACCCGCACAGTATCATCACCGACAATGGCACCAACTTTGCAGAGGGGGCAATGGTGCGATTCTGCAGAGATAAGCATATCCGACTAGACGTTGCGTCAGTCGCGCACCCTGCCTCCAATGGGCAAGTTGAGAGGGCAAATGGAATGGTACTGGCAGGCATCAAGCCAAGGCTAATTGAGCCACTGCTGAAAACACCTGGGTGTTGGCTAGAAGAGTTGCCAGCGGTGTTGTGGAGTCTAAGGACTACCCCTAACCGGTCAACCGGCTACACGCCATTCTTCTTGGTATACGGGGCTGAGGCCGTGTTGCCAATAGACTTAGAGCATGACTCCCCCCGAGTAGCCCTCTACACTGAGGTGGAGGCGAGAGAAGCTCGAGAAGACGACGTTGACCTGCTTGAAGAAGCAAGAGAGCTGACTCTGTCACGTTCGGCTATCTACCAGCAAAACCTGCGGCGCTATCATAGCCGAAAGGTGAACCCAAGGGTTTTCCGAGAAGGAGACATGGTCCTTAGGCTGGTGCAACGCACAGCCGGGATGCACAAGTTGTCTCCTCCATGGGAAGGGCCTTTCATTGTCAGCAAAGCGCTGCACAATGACGCGTACTATCTTGTAGATGTGCGCCCATCGCAGGCGAACAGGGCAGATAAAGCTGGAGAGTAAACCAAGCGTCCCTGGAATGTAGCTCTACTTCGTCGTTTTCATTCGTAAGCAAAGATGTGTATGTACCCTCTTATCCGAGTTGAAATTCTACTCTGCAATCTGAAATTGTTCTCGGGGACTGCCCTCGTCCAAATTTGCTCTAAGTGTTTTTACTCGGCTTGTTCCTTTGTCTATTCGGTTGCTCCACTTCAGAACTCATAAGTGCATTGAGTACTGTGTTTAAACCTATATGCCAACTCTTCGACTCTGCTGCTGTCCGAAACCCGGCTTCATGGCAAGCAAGAGAACAAGCAAAAGGTCAATGAACACACGAAAATCACTAAGGAAGAAAGAGTGCAGGAACCGAGTAGATTGTCGGTTACTTTGTGTTCCCTGTTTTCGCCTTCTCGGCTAAGTGGTGGGCTGCGTTACCATGATTGTTGCTAGCGGCTAAGTATTTGCAGCCTTGCTACTTGATTCTTGTGACTCGAATACCAAACAAGCGACAAGTCGCAGGTAGAGCAGAGATGAAAAGACAGGGTGAATAAGAAATGCTACTCGGGGACTCGCATGGAAACACAACTCGGCACTAAGCCAGTGTCGTTCAAATTGATTAATGTCAACATAAACAGAGTGGGCATAAAAACTGTGTAGCAAGCAAAATAAAGGTAGTCTGTTACATCTGCTCCCGGCATCCCGGGGATCTGATAAGAGTTCAAGTGAAAAAAGATTGCAGGTTGCTTCAAGTTGAGGAGGCGGTGTTCTCGGCGCTGGCCTTGGCTGATGTTTCCTCGGCGGCGGTCTTGGCAGCAGTTTCTTCAGTGGCGGTCGCAGCAGCTGTTCCTTCGGTGCTAGCTTGAGTGGCATCCGCTCCCGTCTGGGCGGTGGCGGCCTGATCAGAAGTGGCCGTGGCCACCGAGACGGGTCCTGGAGCCGAGGAGGAGCAGGAAGCGTGGCCAGGAGGGGGCACCGTGTCGTCGAGAGCAGCACCTGAGGAGGTGCCGAAGTCGAGTGGCTCGCTGTCGATGTGCGCCCCTTCGTCTTCATCGCTACTCGCGACGACGGTGGCTTTTCCCTTTCCGGCCTTGCCCTTGGGAGATTCGAAGAAGCCGTCAAGGTCTTCGTCTTCGTCATCATCTTCTTCGTCCTCGTACTCGGTGTCTGGTTCGGGGACGCCCTCGATGTAGACCTCCGTCTCGGCGCACTCTGCGACCTCATACGCGATCTGCTTGCGCAAGGCCACGCTCTCGGCATCCGTCTCCCACTTGGAATCATTGCGCTTCCCGCGGATGCGCTGCATATCCAGGTTTTCATACCAAGATGCTATGCAGAGAAGCATCACGTCCGCACCAGCACGGGCTCCAGAGGCTCGCCATTTTTTCAGCTCGGCCTTCACGTTCTCCAGCTTGTGGGCGAGATCCCGCATGTTTCTTGGCTGGGGGTCATGAGGCCAGAACAGCCGGTGGAGCTCAAAGCCCGCATGCATCAGGTCAGTTCCGACGCCGGCTAGCTGTTCGAAGTAACCTTTGAGCACCAGCAAGCTGTCCTCGATATCAGCCCTGGTGTCAATCGGCTCACCCAGCGAAAGGCGAACTGCTCGGGCCTTGGCTACCGTAGGCGCTGAGGAAGAATCAAGACGAGGCCAGATATCTGAAATAGCAAGTGGCAAGATCAAAAACCGAGAAGAAAGAAGAAGCCGAGAAGGAACAAGACCGAGAAGAAAAGATGCAATGAAGAGAAAACTTACCGATCAGTTGGCGGCGCAGCTGTTGCAGCTTGGTTTTCCAGGACTCCTCATTGCCAATGTGCTTTTCCTGGATCAGACGCAAGCTATCCATCTGAGCGAAGAGATCAGCGTTGGTCTTCTTCAAGGTCTCACATTCAGACTCGAGGGCCCTTTCCTTGGCCTTGAAAGTGGTCTCGGCCTTGGCCTTCTCGGCGATTGCCTTGTCCCTCTCGGCGCCAATCTTGACGGCATCTTGGAGTTCTTTCTGAAGCTGGACCTGCAACTTCTCCATCTCGGTGGTGTGGTCCTTCATCAGAGTAGTGGCCTGGTCGGATAGCTGTTTCTCCACCTCCGCTGGCTTGACGCAATCTTGGTGTGCCTCAGCAAATGACTTATGATCTTCTGCGAAAAGATAGATGAGGTCAGTAAATAAGCAGAGAGGAACCAAATTCAAGGTCACACCGAGTAGACAGCAAACTCACCTTCAAGTCTCTTTATGGTGGCCTCGGCGTTCTCCACGAAGCTACGGCATTTTTCATGTTCATCTGCCAAGGCCTTTAGTTTTTCTGCAGAGAAGGAAGGGTTAGCGCATAAGAAAGCAAAAGCGGGCGTAAACATAAAACGCAGAAACCGCGTAGCTAAAGGCGTACCTTGCACTTCAGCCAGCTGTTGGGTGCTGGTGGTGGCATCTTTGCTCGCGGCCTCAGCCATTGCTTTCTCCTTTTCCATTACGGCGATACGCCTCCTGGCGATGGAGTGGTTCCAGAGAAGGATGCGGTATAAGTGGGTCCGCTTAAGAACGTTGTCCTGAAAACCGAGAAGAAAATGAGTTAGGCAAAGCAGAGAAGATTCGACCCGAGTAGAAGGCTACTCGGAGAGTATCCGTCTACTCGACCCAAATCTCGGGGACTGGGGGTGATCATAAGAAAGAAGAAAGGCGAGTAGAAGAGAAGAAAATTCAACTCGGAAAAGGCAAGAAGGACTTACTGCATAGGACTGCTCGATGTCCTCGGCATTCTTGCGATGCAGGAACATCTTGGCTGCGAGCGTCGCGGTCTCGGTGGAGACGGACATGGGCTTGTGTCCCAGATCAACCTTGTTCCAATCCACGCGGTAGTGGTCGATGGAGCCAAGGGTCAAGCCGTGCCATTTCTCCTCTCCGAGAACCCTGCTGTCCCACCTGGCGTTGATGTGGCCAACAGTGTCCAAAACCTGTTCAAGACCCTTGGAGGTTATTGGTTTGTCTTGAACTCCACGAGAAGCAATGTTGATAGACTGGGGTTGGCTTGGATCTGGAGGAGGGGAGTTCACGGCTACAACTTTCCTTCCCCTCTGGATAGCTAAAGCTTTGTCCTTGGGAGGGAAGCCGATTGTGTGCTGTTGGCTAACCTCGATCATGTACTCCGGGTAGCAAGGCTGGCCAGCAGCGCGAGCGTCCGCAGAGAGCGCAGCAGGAATTGGGCCGGACTCGCGGATCATGAGCGCTCCGCTTGAGGGTGTACCCTGGTCTCTGGCCCGTTTCTTCGCTTGCTCCTTCTCAACCCTCTGCTTCTCGGGATCCGCAGTCTTCTTCCCGTCAGCCTTGGCCTGCGCCTTCTCGGCGACTGCCTTCTCGGCATCTTGCTTCTCGGCCTTCTTCTGCTCAGCCTTGGTTTTCTTCTGCTCAGCCTTGGCCTTTTCAGCAGCTTCCTTATCAGCAGTTCCCTTCTCGGCCTTGGCCTTCTCAGCAGCTTCCTTCTCGGATTCCCTCCTGACAACCTCATCCCTCAGAGCTTCCAAGGCTCGCTGCCTGGTTACTCGCCCGGCGGGAGGGCTGGATGTATCCTTGGTCTTCGACGGCGAGGAGGAGGTTGGCGGTGTAGGGCCTTGCGTAGTTGGCGGTGTAGGGCCTTGCGCAGTTGGCGGGGTAGGGCCTTGCGCAGTTGGTGCGGTAGGGCCTTGCGCAGTTGGTGGCGCCGCAGTTCCATCGCCTTGTGCAGCTCCTGGCTGGGCGCTACTCGGGGTCACGCCCGGTTGCACGCTGCTTAATGGATAAGCAGTGGCATCCGTGGCGGTGGTGTCTTCTACTCGCTGCGCGGCAGCGAGGCTCTCTTGTGCAGCAGCCCCTGTGGCGGGCTGCTCTTGCTCTGCTTCAGGCCGCTCGGCGGCGGCGCTGTCTTGCATCACTTGGTCTTGATTCTCCTCGGCATTGCTGGCCGGAGGAGAAGGGGGTCTCTCGTCGTGGACGGCGGTGTCATGTGCTGCTGGTTCTGACGCTGCTCCTTATGCTGGATTGGCAGCAGCAGCATTGGCGTCGCGGTCCTCATCATCATCGTCCAGGTTGACCAGAGGAACTGGTTTCTTCTTGGCTTGGTCGGACGCGAGAGCTGCATTCGCGTCCATAGGAGGACTGCAGAGAAAGGGAGGCTAGAAATCAGAAGGAATTTGGGAAAATAATACCATGCGAGAAGGGAAACGACCGAGAAGAGGGCTTACGCGGTGGTGCACTTGAGCTCTCGTCTGGTTCTCTTCGCAACCGCCTTCTTCTCGGCGGGCTTCTTCCGCTTGGCGGGAGGCGCTGGCGCATCGCTACCGGCCCGTTTGCGGGTCTCAGGAGCGGCGAGGGACAGGGGCTTGACGACTAGGGGCGCATCGCCCTCGTTCTCGTCTTCGTCCTCGTCGTCCTTGTCCGCGGCAACTTCATCTGGGAATCCAAGAGAAAAGAGGAAAGAATCAGAAACAGCACACGAGGGATTGGAGCTTCTCGGAAGCAAACAGAGTGACAGTGTAGTTACCGTCAAAATCCTCATCGGACCAGGTGCGGAGAGCGTCGCGCTTGTCAGGGACGGGGGAGCGAGTAGGGTTGGCCTGCTCCGCAGCATCAAAGGAGGGCACATCATCCTCCTCACGGTCAGGAAACCAGTTGCCCTCAAAGACCTCGCAGCTCTCAATTATCTGGCGAGTGAGAACCTGAAAAGCAGAAAAGGATCACAAACTAGCCGAGAACCAGGAAGGAATCCTACTCGGATAGGCGTGCAGGTACAAAGCACACAAAGCCTAGGCAGTTTACTAAGCATTCTACCCGGATAGGCGTGCAAACACAAAGCATACTAAGCCTAAGCATGTTTGCCAAAAGGTATTACTCGGAAGGGCGTGCAAGTATGAAGCACATTGAGCCTAAGAGTTGTTCTCTAGTAGGCTATCCGGCAAGGCGTGCAAGCATGAAGCACATTAAGCCTATGCAATTCGGCTAAGTGTCCTACTCGGAACACAAGGCAATTGCTAGCTAATGCAAGGAGGAGAAGTTATCTACTCGGAAAATGTATGCAGAGAGCAAAGTAAGGAAGGCGTACCCGCTCAATCGGTTTTGTACGGCTGTACGGGACGAACCCGTATTGCCAGTGGTCGCCAAGGCTTGTCGTCAAGATGTTCCTGGCGTGCCAGGGGACGTCGATGTTGTCGATCTCGATGGTGGTGGTCCTGGTGCAGTCGCGGGGCCCTCCCATGTAACACATGAGATGGCACCGCTCCTGCAAGGGCAGTACTCGGCGCTGGATCCAGCAGGCCACCGGGTCGTCGTTCTTGAGGCCCTCCGCCTTGAGCCAGCCGAGTCGGTTCTCCATCTCGATGGCGTCGTCGTCGTTGACGGGCTTGTCCTTCCAGTACATCCCGATTGGAGCGCGATTGCACCAAACGGGCAGATTGATTCTGTCGTTCACCGGGGCTCCTGGCGCGGCGGCAACGTTCCTGACGTAGAGGAACGTCTTCTGCCATAGCTTGACGGAGTCCAGCCCCTTGATGCGGGGGTGGTTCGTCCCGGACCGCTGCACCATCATGGCGCAGCCGGTGTCCGTGGCGCGGGCGACGCCCGCGGAGTCTTTCTTCCCGGTAGATTGTTGGCGCAGGTGGAAGTACCTGAGCCACGTCTCCCACGTGGGCCTGACGCCGAGAAAGGCCTCGCAGACCACGGCGTGGTAGGCGAGGAAGACGACGGCGTTGGGCGGCAGATGGTGCATCTGGATGCCGAAGTGGTTGAGGAATTTCCTCATGAAATCCGAGGTGGGTAGCCCGAACCCGCGCTCGAAATGCGCCAGGAAGACGACGCGCTCCCCTTCGCGCGGGGACGGCACGATTTCGCCGTCCGGCGCCCGGCACTCCACGCCGGGAGGGACTCGCCGGGTATTGACGAGCCAGGCGCAATCCTCCGCAGTGACGCAGGAGCTGGCCCAGCCTGACTTGGCCATTGTGCTGGGTTGAGAAGGTGGAGGATTGCGAGTGGAGTTGGCTGGTGGATTGGGTCCGCGGCGGCGCGAGAGCTTGCGCGGCGGCGGAGAGCACGGCGGCGGAGAAGAGCAGGAGCCGGAGAAGGAAGAGTGCGAGGGAAGGGGAAAAGAAAGCTACCGGCGGGGTATTTATTTCCCCTCCGCGAGTTTACCGTTACCGTCTCGGGAGTGGGATCGATTGTGCCGTGTGGCGGATCCTGTGGCCGGCTAGAAACGCACACAAGCGCCGGTTGCGCGCGTAATGGCCACAGTGGATCCCACCACCGAATCGTGGCCTATAACTGCACTTGATGGGACATGACGGCCGGTGGGCCCATTGCGTGAAAACTGGACGCGTGGCAGGTCGTGTCCTGGGCAACCAAACGACAAGGTCGTGGATGCTTGACACGTGTGCAGTTGCTGCGTGAAGGGCTGGATTGTGCTCTGTGCTGCGGAGGCTCAATCTGAGAAATTTCGCTAAGTCTTTTTACTCGGTTACAGAGTAGAAAGCAAGTGCTACTCGGAAGAGAGGAAACTCAAGGTACTTTCCAGATAGCTACTCGGAGGACCTACTCGGCATCTTGAGGTTCGATGGCTGAGATGCAAAGGCTGGTTTTAAGCTGGCAGAGCCTAGTGAACAAGTTCGCAAGACTCAACCAGCTTCGGGGACTGCTGTCGGGGGGATACCCCCGAGTAGGGTAAAGACAGGTGGTAAAGGCCGCTTACAGAAGAGAGGTTTGGTCGAGTAGCCGACTACCAGGTACTCGCTACCCGGCTGAGCAGCTACTCGGTCTCACCTCAAGATGACCAGAAGGAGATATCAATCAAGTTCTACCCTGACGAGTAGAAGGTTTGGCCCGAGTACAATTGGCGGGAACCATTGGCGGGAACCTACTCGGGCCAGAAAGTCAAAGGAGCCGTTCTGACACAGGATCCCGCGTATCCTGGGTCCGTACTTGGCAGCATTCGAACTACTGTTCACGTGGGGACGGCCTGCCTGACAGTGACAGCTTGGAAGCAGGCCGTGGCAGGATAAGGGGGGCCTACTCTGTGCCTAGGTACAGTGATACCAGTCTGTCCCCTAGTTTTGCCCAACGACTTTACAGAAGCAGCCAAGGTTAGGAACCAAAGCTGTCAGCGGGTACTCGGAGAAAGGACGATGTGCACACTATGTCGACACTTGTCTAGATTTGGACGTATCCGGCTGGGCACCGTGTATATAAGGTGCCCCGCCGCCTCCTGCGCGAGGCATGCTCTCACGTACACACAGGCTCATAGTGAACCCTAGAAACCCTAAGTTCTTGACCTAGCCCTACTCGGAGAGGAGAGAAAGGCTACTCGGTAGCGTTACCATTTGTACTGTGGCTACTCGGAGAGACATCCTAATACATAGAGAAAGGCAGGAGTAGGGGTTTTACCTCCTCACGAGGGCCCTGAACCTGGGTACATCGTGTTGTTTGAGTTGTGTGGATCTTACCTCACGCGGCTACTCGTCGCGTGATCCCTCCCCGGACACCTCCAGCGTCCATCGTTCCCACATCTTTAGCCATCCTATGGCATCTGCCGTGACACCACCGCGACATAAGGGGAGGTTCCCCTTCTCCCAAATTAACCAGTTTCTCTCTCTCTCTCTCTCTCTCTCTCTCTCTCTCATCAACTGTGGTTCCGCTATTGCAGCCGCCCACGAGTAGAGGTTTTTCTCCATCATATGCACGCTGCCATGCTGTCAGATCTTCGGTCCAAAGCTCCAACTTCCGCTGCTTCGCTGGACCGGAGTTCGGGGGAGCCGTCATCTACACCGTATGTGTGTAGAACTACAAGGTGACGCTGTTTGTGGCACTTGTCGCCGATACGACTACACGGCTTTGAGGTTGGCTTCATCGTCTTCCTCGACAACGCTTGTGCATGAGTGTAATCCCCGCGTTTCGGTCTTCAAGAGTATGAATACCGATTCCCGCCGTTACTTTACATCTCCATAGTAGTAGATCTTGGCTATATTTGTTACCGCTGTTAGAATTTTTTTGTTTTTCTGCATCGTAACCCAGCAGTGGTATTAGAGCCGATCTAAGCATAGATATAGAAGTACGGTTAGATATCATATTGAATGAGGGCATCGATCTTGTAATTGTTACCCCCTCACGTGCACTTACTTATGTCGTCGTTATTGTGTTCATGAAGTGGCCCGGACCGACCTTACACAAACTCTTACGTGAGACTGGTTCCGCAACTGACATATGTCTTGTACCATGTATGAGGCCGGCGGGTGTCGACAATTGCTTGATCGGCATTATGTTTGCAGGCTCGTAAATAAGAAATGATTCTTTAGCGAAAGACCCATAAGCCACGTAAAACATGCAAAATATAAAGTAGAGACATCTAACTTTATTTTGCAGTGGTATGTGATACGGTCATGCTAAGTTATATGAATTGTTCAAACTGTCGGCGTGGAGGTGCAAGGACCATATACAATCGCATTACGTTTTTTATGTTGTATGCGTGCATCTTATATTGTCTGCATTAGATTTACTGCGGGTAGCTATATAAGATGATCACTCAAATCAATTCTAGTATTAGTGTTGTCCTTTTAGTATGCACCACCTAGAAAGTTCTCTGTTATGAAGCAAACCGTGATGATCGGGTGCTACTCATTTCATCGTTCACATATAGTGGGTGTAAGCCACATTGCATTACAATCACACTAAAGGTTAATTGGGCGAGCCTAGCATGTATATACATGGTCTCGGAACACAAGTGACTGAAAGGTTAAGCATGAGTCATATGGATGATGTGATTGACATTGTGATGTCTACCTTTGAATCTATGCTATCGGCTGAGACGATCGGGGGAGGTATTGTGGATCAGGATCGTGTAATCGCTAAAACGAAGTGAGGGATGTTCGTTTAAGCGGGAGTTCGTGTAGTTTATTTTATTTAAAACATGAATCCAAATTATGAACATAGTCTTAATGTTTTTAATTCCATTTGTAGATGTCTTGCCCCACCTTAAACCTAGGCCCATTCATTTAGAAAGAGAAGTTTAAGACCAATGGGTTGAACTTCATTTCCTGATTCCGCACCCTGAGGATTCTCCTCGCTTCCTACAAGATGGCATATGTTGTTGATGCCGCAATAGGTGATAAGTCCGCATATGCCGCCTCTAAGGACGAACATAATATCTATCAGTCCAAGGTGAACGATTCCTTGTTTGTCCAGAGTGGCATGCTCTATGCCATGGAGGCTGCCCTGCAGAAGCGCTTTGAGAGGATGAGTGTTTATGACATAATAACTAATCGCAAGGCGGTTTTTGCACCACAAGCCAAGGCCGAGAGGTATGAAGCCTTAGAATTGATCTTCTCCGCGAAGATGCAATAGCATAACAGTGTGAGAGAGCATGTGGCCAACATGTCTGGCTACGTTCAACGCCTAAACGCTCTAGATTGCAAAATTCCAGACGTGCTAGCGATTGATAGGGTGTTGTAGTCGCTGCCCCCTAGCTAGTCATGAACTACAACATGCATCAGATGTAAAAATCTCTGTTTGAAGTGTTTGTGATGCTCAAAATTGCTAAGCTGGAGGTCAAGAAGGAGCACACGGTGTCGACGGTCAATAAATCCGTGGATTTCAAGAAATCCACCGCCAAGGGAAAGGGCAAGAATGGGAAGCCGAAAAAGAATGGCAAGACTATTGCCAACTCCAAGGCATCCAAATATGGCCTCAAACCAGGCGTTGTATGCTTCTACTGCAAGGGTGACGGTCACCGGAAGCGCAACTGCACCAAATACTTAGAGGATAAGAAGGCCAGTAAAGAGAAAGGTATATGTGATATACATGTTATAGATATTTACCTTACTAGCGCCCGGAGTAACACCTAAGTATTTGATATCTGTTCTGTTGCTCACATCTATAGCTCTCGGAATGAGTTGCGGAACGAACGACCCCTCGCAAAGGAAGAGGTGACAATGCGTATTGGGAACGACTACGGAGTTCAAGTGGTGGTTGTCGGCACTCTCCATCTTCATCTACCGTCGGGACTAGTTTTGATTCTGAACAAATGTTATTTTGTGCATGAACTAAGTATGAACATTATAAGTGGGTCTTGCTTGCTAGACAATTATTCATTTAAGTGGTATATTGAAAATTGTTTATACTTAGTGCAGCGACTGCCGAACACTATCAATCGCCAATTCGGCTGGAATTTTGCAATCCAGAGCATTCATGCGTTGAACTAGCCACACATCTTGACCACGTGCTCGCTCACACTCCTATGCTCTTCCATCTTCGCGGAGAAGATCAATTTTGAGGCTTCATACCTCTCGGGGTTGGCTTGTGGTGCAAAAACATCGTTGAGATCAGTTATTATCTCATATAAGCACTCATGTTCTCAAAGCTTTTCTGCAGGTCAGTCTCCATGGCATAAAGCAAGCCACTCTCGGCAAAGGAGGAATCGTCCACCTTGGACTGATAGACATTCTGTTCGTCCTTAGAAGTGGTATCTGTGGGCTTATCACCTACTGCGTCCCCAAGAGCATATGCCATATTGTGGGGAGCGAGGAGAATTCTCAGGGTGCGAAACGAGGACACAAAGTTCGACCCATTGGTCTTAATCTTTTCTTTCTCAAGGAACGGGCCTAGATTGAAGGTGGGACGAGACTTCTACAAATGGTATTTACAAAAAACATTCAGATTATGTTCATAATTTGGGTTCATGACTTAAATAAAATAAACTATACGAACTCCCACTTAAACGAACATCTCTCACTTCGTTTTAGCGATTACACGGTCATGATCCACTATACCACACGATCGTCACGACCTATAGCCTTCAAAGGTAGACATCATAATATCAATCACATAATACATGTGGCTCATGCCTTTCAGTCACTTGTATTCCGTGGGCATGTCTATACATGCTAGGCTCGCCAAATTAACCTTTAACGTGATTGAAGTGCAACGTGGCTTACACCCACTTTATGCGAACGCCGAAATGAGTAGCACACAATCGTAACGGCCTGCTTCATAATGGAGAACTTTCTTGGTGGTGCATGCTAAAGGGAGAACACTAATACTGGAATTGATTTGAAAATCATCTTATATAGCTACCGTAGTATATCTAATACAAACAATATAAGATGCAGACACAACATCAAAAATGTAATGCGACGTGATGTTGTCCTTGAGTCTCCACGACAACATTTTGAACAATTCATAAAACTTACCATGACAATATCACATGCCCCTGCAAAATAAAATTAGGCGCATCTACTTTATATTTTGCATGTTTTACGTGGATTATGGGGCTTTCGTGAAAGAACCGTTTCTTATTTACGAACCTGCAACCACAACACCAATCAAGTAATTGTCTGTTACATATAACTTTCACCCCTCTATGAAAATGCCAAGAGACACACAGACAGCCGCCAGCCGCATATATGGTACAAGTCATATGTCAACTGCGGAACCAGTATCGCGTAAGTGTACGCATAACGTCGGTCTGGGCCGCTTCATCAAAACAATGCCGACGACATAAACAAGTGCACGCTAGTGGGTAACAATTACAAGATCGATTCCCACATTCAACATGATTCCTAACCATACTTCTATATCTATGCATAGATCGGATCTGATACCACTGTTGGGTTTCGATGCAAAAACAAAGAATTTCTAACAACGATAACCAATATAGCCAAAATCTACTACTCTGAAGATATAAAGTAATGAAGGGAATCGATATCCATACCCTTGAAGACCGAAACACGGGGATTACGCTCCCGCAGAAGCGTTGTTGAGAAGAAGACGTAGCCGATCTCAATGTCGTGTAGTCGTACCGGTGACAAGTGCCACAAACGGCGGCACCTCATAGCTCTAGACACGTACGGTGTAGACGATAACTCCCGAACTCTGCTCCAGCAAAACAGCGGAAGTTGGAGATTTGGACCAAAGATTCGACAGCACGGCGGCGTGCGTATGGTGGAGAAAAAACTCTACTCGTATGCAGCTCCAATAGCGGAACCATAGTTGAGACGAGGGAGAGAAACTGGGTTACTTTGGGAGAAGGGGAACCTCCCCTTATAAAGGCTGAGGAAGGTTGCGGTAGTACCGGGTCCCGGTGGTTTCGGGACACATACAGAGCCATCTACCGCTTTACACTTCTAGCCACTGGTTCCGGGCTTACCACAAGCGGTACCGGCGAAGGTACCAGGCTCGGTAGTACCGTGTCGTGCGGAATATAGAAGACAACTCCCATCTCCGATTTCGAACGGGAAGGCGGTAGTACCGGCCCCTACGGTACTGATTCTCTAACGGCCAGTTTTCGGAGATAGTATTTAAAGGGGTCTTATTCCCCATTTAATGCCAAGCTTCCTCAAACTCTCTAGCCTCCATTAACGCAAGCTTCATCCTCCTAAGTCTCCCACTCCAACCACCCAATCACGCTGAAACTTCATGGAGTGATAGAGGAGACCTAGATCCATGATTCCGCCAAAGTAATTGCAAATTCACGCATCAAATCCTAGTGGATCTTGAGATCTCTTGGGTACCTCGTAACCCTATATAAAACCCTAGTGCTTGTTGCTTCCACCTCGATTTAAGAAGCTTCGGATTTTTGAGAGCCTCCAATTAAGTCGTGGAGTTTCCTCAACCTTGTGTAAAGGTTTGGTCTACGCCTTCAAGTCGACCTCATAGTGGAAACGGACATCTTCCTCACCGGAGAGGCTCATGGATAATAAAGTGTGCACACCCATACTATTGGAGTGACTAGGTGGCTCCTCACCTCTTCAACGTAGACGTACTTCCCTTGGGAAGAAACTACGGGAAACATATCCTTGTCTCCTTGTTTACTTTGTGCTTTACATATTGCTTCCATTGCGTACTTTGTATCGTATCACATAGGTTGTCCATCTAGTTGGACATCTAGTCAACCTTGTGATAAATCTTGTTTAGCCAAATATAAAAGAAACGAATGAAAAAATGGTAGTCACCTATGCACCCCCGTAGTGTCCATACTTGTACCTTCAATTGGTATCAGAGCCTCGTCTCTTATATAAAGTCTTAACCTCCTAAGAGAGTATGGTCACGTTGGATGTTCAACTGTCCCCGTAGATTTTGCCCGATTCTATAGGTACATTTGAGTCAACTGTTGGAACCCTCCAAACTGAATTTGCCAATGTTACCTCTAGCTTCAAGTCAGAATTCGCCCAGATGAAGGAGCTTCTCCGAGATTTGACGGGTAAGTCTAAGGACAAAGAATCACCTTCCGCCTCTACTCACGTGGTTGGAGAATCCGAGAATATCCTCGATGACTCCGATACGGTAGAGGAAAACATTCTCCAATCAAAAGCCACGGCAATGGAGAGTGGGGCGATAGGTAACTTGGACTCCAAGTCTTCGGAGGCTAATGGCCGAGGGTTTAACTCAAGGGTTCCACCACCACCCAACTATGACTCGATACATCCTATTGTTTCCATGCCACACATTCTTAATGTTGTACCACCTCCCATGCTTAACACTAATGAATTAGCAAATTGGAGGTTTTATATGGAGTCTTATATTTCAGGTTCTTGCACCTATCTATGGAGAAGTATTACACATGGATTCATCCTCATGACCCAAGCAATTTGACTCCAAGAGAGGACGTCGAGTCTCAACTCAACAAGACCTCTCTTCACATCATCCAAAAGGTTCCACCTCGAGAGCATGTTACTCACATTCGTGAATCTACCACCGCCAAGGAGGCTTGGGATAGTCTCAATACCTTGTTTCAAGGCAACAATAGTATCAAGTCTTCCAAATATGATGTTGCTCTTGACAAGGCCAAAACCTTTGTCATGCATGAAGATGAATCTCCCAAACATCTATATAGAAGACTCACCACTCTTGACAATGAATTGAGAAACAGTTGGAAAAGATGAGATTAGTGAAGAATAGGTCAAATGGAAGTTTGTCAAAGCCATTACCCGCTTTGAGAAGAATCTCGCAACCAACATTCAAACAAGATCGGACTACAAGTCCCTCAGTTCATTGGTGTGCTTAGTGAGTTCATTGCTATCTCTCTAACCCACAAGAGTGCAGATGATGCCCTTTCCCCCTCAAGAGGAATGAGCAAAACCCCCAATCTTGCTCTAAAGTCTAAGGCAGTATCTTAGGTTGAGGAAGGTGAAGAATGTGATGATGATAGTGATGATGATATTTACAAGGGACTTCATAAAGGCATTTCTCTGTCCGCTCATGGCTATTGGAAGAGAAGAGACGCAAGGAAGGCGAGTGGTCCTAGGCCTCCAAAAAACAAAGTCTTTAGGCCCAAGGGGGAGCAACCAAGAACATGATACAATTGTGGAAGTCCAAACCACTTTGTCAAAGATTTTCATTTTGAGCTAAAAGAATAGAATGATTGGAAGCTTGTTCGTAAGGACAAGACCAATCCACCTACCAACAAGAACTTTGCAATAAGAGCACCAATGGCCCTATATGTTCAAGAAGGCCTCATCTTGGAGACATACATCTCCGTATATGAAGATGAAGTTGCAGGTGCGGCACACATCGCCATAGCTACATCATCCTCTTCGCCGTCCTCCTTATTTGAATCTCTCAGCAAAAATCCGCCAATCCGATCTACATGTCTTATGGAAAAAACCTCATCGGTAACTACATCTCCAAAGCCCATCATTTATACTCCTCCCTACTTATTGAATTGTGTAGAAAATGTTACTGATTAAAACAATGAGACTAAAGATTTGGACTTATGGTTGGCCAATCTTGAAGATGAAAATAGAATCAATGTAGATACTCTTCTAGAGCAACTTTATGCGGCCAATGCTCTTGTTGACGAAAAGGAAGAGATCATCTTGACTTTGGAAAGTCATGGTGGTGCTCTTCCAAGTGAAGATAAGGTCTTGCCAAGGCCTTTGAGGAGGAACTATCTCGTAGAGATTCTCCTGAGTAGAAGCTTTGTAGCTTAGAAGAAACCTATGCTCTTTGCCTACGTCAAGTTAGGAGAGAAAATGAATCATCTCTTTCTCCTGCTAAAACCTATGAACATGACAAACTTGAGTTGGGAATTTCTCACAATAGACTTGTTGAGGAACATGAAAAACTTTAAAAGGAGTTCGTGTCTCTTGAGGATATTCATGGAAAACTCAATAAGTCTCGTGATAAACTTCTAGCTCAACAATCTAATAAGCAAGTTGCCTCTATTTCCTCTACTATTTTTGTTGCTCCTTCAAGAAACCCTTGTTGATGTAGATGTTTGCCCAATCTTTCCCCGCAAGAACCACCAATGATAACTATCCTCCCAATTACGTGAACAATAGACGCAACCTGAAGAACATGGATAGATTTAGGCGAGAAACACGGTGACGAACACCACGCCTCACGCCAAGCTCGACAACTCTAGGCAGATCCAAGAGCCCCCCTAGCCACGCACGAACCCACTTGGCAGATCCAAGAACACTCGTACCTTTATTTCACCCCAAGCTCGACAAATCTAGGCAGATCCAAGAGCCCCCTAGCCACGCACGAACCCCCTTGGCAGATCCAAGAACACTCGCACCTTTATTTGCAAAGATAACTGACAAACGTCCGAGACGCCACCTACACGCCGATCCCCTAGGGACGGTGGTAACCTGGAACTTTTAGTTCTACATAATTTTCAACCTCCCTCAAACCCTAGCCCTTGGCTCTCTTTATATAAGAGACCAACCCCTAGTCGGTTGGACAGACCCAAACTGACTCCTAACCTAATTGGACTCAAACTGGATAGAAACCGGCCCATTTAGAAGCCTCAGCCACAACATGCGGCTCGCAGGTCTTAGACATTATACATTGTGGTTTATTGTCCTAGCGTGCTAACCAGTAGATGCCCGTATCACTTGTGCTCCAACTAACCTTGTAGGAAGTGAGAATATACTCAATAACCTTGTGATAACTCAAAAGTTAAAAATGGGAAAGGACTTGGGTTCATTACCAAGTCAAAGAAGAAGAATTCCAAGAAGAAGTCTACCCACCCACCCACCCCCCACTCCAAAAATATTGTCTTTGTGAAGGAGGGGGAGATGACTAAGGAAAAGGATACCAACATCATTGTGAGTGTTGAGGCTTCTAGTAGAAATGTGGCTTCTAGTAGCAATTCCACTCACATGACTTTGCCAGACAATATAACCCCTCTTATGTTCTTATGAAATCTAGAGATGGTCATGTTTAAACTAAATATGTTGGTACTTCCTATGGTGATGATTACTATTGGTCTATTTAGGTTCCCAAGACCCTTGTCCCTAACAAGAGAGGACCCATTTAGGGTACCTAAACCAAAGAACTAATTCCTTGTAGGGAAATGCTTACGGGTCTAGAAGATGGATAGTGGATAGTGGTGCATCCCAACATATGACCGGAAGCATTGGTGAAATGAGTGATATTATTCCTCCATCACCTCTTCTCAATTGCGTCACTATCGGAGATAATTCATAGCTTAAGGTATTGGGATGAGGCAAACTGGTCATCTCTAATGATCTATCCATTGAGAATATTCTCCTTGTTGAGTCCCTTGGTTTGAATTTAATGTCCGTGTATCAACTTGCACTTTGCGGTTTTGCTTCTTACTTTGATGATGATAATTTTATTGTCACTTGGAAAAAGACTCTTCAAGTAGAATTTGTCGGGTTTGTCGAGAACGACATGTATGTAGTGGACTTCTCAAAAGGAGACGCGCATGCCGAGACATGCCTAATGGCTAAAATTGATGCTGGGTGGCTTTGGCATCGCCAGTTAGCCCACACCAATATGAGGACCTTACATGATCTCCAAAGTGGCGGTCACATTCTAGGACTAACTAATGCTAAGTTTGCTAAAGATCGTGTGTGTAGATCTTGCGCCTTTGGAAAGCAACATGGAGAACTCCACAAGAGCAATACCAACATCACCACCACAAGAATTCTTGAGCTCATTCATTTGGATATTTTTGGTCCCTTATCCTATGATAGTTTTGGTGGCAAGAAGTATTGCTTGGTGATTGTTGATGACTACTCAATATATTGTTGGGTGTATTTCTTCAAGAGGAAAAGTGAAACTCAACAAAGGGTCATTGATTTCATTACTTTGGTTCGACGCCAACACAACGCAAAGATCTTAGCTATCCAGAGTGACAATGGCACCAAGTTCAAGAACTACACCGTTGAGTGATTTCTTAGTGATGAGGGAATATCTCATCAATATTCCACTCCTTACATTCCTCAACAAAATGGTGTTGCGGAAAGGAAGAACCAGACTCTTATGGATGCGGCTAGAACCATGATTGCGAGATTCTCTTCTCCTTATAACTTTTGACAAAACTCCATATGAGATTCTCACTGGCAATAAGTCAGATGTATCTTACTTCAAAATCTTCGGTTACAAATGCTTTATTCGCAAGAAAGGTAATCGGTTTTCAAAATTTGAGCCTAGATCATATCAGGGTACCTTTGTTGGATATGCCACAAATCATCATGCCTATAGAGTCCACAACAAGTCTGGCAAGTTGAAGAAGCTATAGATGTGATATCTGATGAGGATAATTGCTCCCAAGGGCCCCGCATAGATCATGGTGTTGTAGGTGATTAAATTCCTCCTATCGTCATAAGAAGAATGGGGATTGGTGAAACAATTCCCATTGAGGGACACCTTTTGGCGGAAGGATAAGGACTATGCTCTAATCAAGTAGAGCCATCACTTACACCAAAGGACACACATGCTATCCAAGAACAAGCATCAATCCCTCAAGCTAATGAACAAGGGCGAGAACAAGATCCTTCTATTGCTGCGAGTTCTCAACCTAATGGTCACTCTTCACCTAACGATGTTCAGGCCAAGTTCAAGATGGAGAAGTCTCGGATGATGAAGGCGATGATAAATAAATATCTAAAGAAACTTTGTATGAGATGGTTGCTCGTAGAGAAAAGAGAAGAGCTCGTAACTTTGAGCTTAGGGAGCACATGAAAGACAAGATTCTTGGTCAAGTTCGAGGAAGGGTTGTAACTCGTAGGAAATTGGCAAGCTTTAGTACACATCATGCTTGTGTCTCCTTCATTCAGCCAAAGAAGGTGTATGAAGCGCTCGAGGATCAAGATTGGCTTGAAGCCATGCATGATGAACTAAACCACTTTGAGCTCAACAAAGTTTGTAAGTTAGTTCCAAGACCCAAGGATTACAAGAATGTCATTGGGAACAAATGGGTATTCTACAACAAGCATGATTCTCATGGGATCGTCATCCGCAATAAGGAAAGATTGGTGGCTCAAGGCTTCCCCCAAGTCGAAGGTGTTGATTTCGGTGAAACTTTTTCCCTCGTTGCTCGTCTTGAATCTATTAGTATCTTGCTTACATATGCATCTCATCATAATTTCAAGTTGCAACAAATGGATGTTAAAAGTGCTTTTCTTAATGGTCACATAAATGATTTGGTATATGTCAAACAACCTCCGGGCTTCGAAGATCCCAACCACCCCGAATATGTCTATAAACATGACAAGGCGATCCATGGACTTAAACAAGCACCATGTGTGTGGTATGAGCAACTTAAAGAGTTTCTAGTAGATTTTTGATTCAATGTTGGTTTAATCGATCCCACTCTCTTTACCCATAGAGTGAGAGGTAATTTGTTCGTATGCCAACTCTATGTGGATGACATAATTTTTGGGTCCACTAACAAGTTTTTCAATGATGAGTTTTGCAAGTTAATGACCAACAAGTTTGAGATGTCTATGATGGGGGAGCTGGAGTATTTCCTTGGCTTTGAGATCAAGCAATATCAACAAGAAACCTTCATCAAGCAAGCTAAATATACCCAATATATGCTCAAAGGATTCAAAATGCATGATGCCAAACCTATGAAGACCCCCCATGCCCACCACACTTGACTTGAATCTGAATCTTGGTGATAAAGAGGTAGATCAAAAGGTATACCACTTCATGATTGGCTCTTTGCTTTACCTTTGTGCATCTAGAATGGATATCATATATAGTGTTGGTAAGTGTGCAAGGTTTCAAGCATCCCCTGGGGAGAGCCATTGGCAAACGGTTAAACGAATCTTCTGATATTTAGCCCATACCCCAAATTTTGGTATTTGGTTTCCAAAGATATCAAGCTTTCAGCTCATTGGATATTCAGATGCGGATTATGAGAGAGAGAATACGGATAGGAAGTCTACATCCATGGGTTGGCAATTTCTTGGTCTCTCCTTGGTGTGTTGGTCTTACAAGAAACAAAATTGTATTGCCCTCTCCACTACCGAAGCCGAGTACATCTCTACATCAAGTTGTTGTGCTGAATTACTATGGATGAGGCAAATTTGAAAGGAATACTGTATCATTTATGAAAAAGTGCATCTTCTATGTGACAATCAAAGTGCTATCAAGATCGCCTACAATCCCATTCAACATGCCAAGACTAAGCATATTGAGATTCATCATCAATTCATTCGGGACCATGTTGAGAAAGGTGATATTGATCTCTCTTATGTGTCCACCAAAGATCAACTTGTCGATATCTTGATGCATGTAAAATGCATAGATGAATTTTGCATATTTTCACATGGTTTTCTATTACATATTGCATCATATAAGGGTATAATTCAATGTTTTATACTATTTTGGGTTAAATTACAAAGTCCCCCAACTTTTATGGAATTAACCCTGCCTGTCAGAAACCCCGTTTTCTATATTTTTGACGTTTCAGGGGGCAAACTTCCGCGAAATCACCTGAAAATCTGCGGGGGTCATTTTTTTGGAAGGAGAAGACTTGCGGGCGAAGGATCCACGAGAATTGGGCAAGGAGGCCCAAAAGAGGACCCTCCATGCGGCCAGATTCCTTGGCCGCGTGAGAGGCCCCCTTTTGGCCCCTGTGGCCCCAATTCCTTCCATCTTCGACTTACCGACTCCGTCTTGATCTAAAACCGACTATAAAAAGGGTCCCCCGTACCCTTACGGAGGAGAGCGCCGCCGAAACACCGAAACAGAGACCAGAAGTTCCAGATTGGAGGGGGAAAACTTTGGCGGGGCGCCGCCGCTGTGATCTCCTACCCCTCCAACGTCATCTCCATCGACATCTCCATGAAAAGGGAGTAGTCCACCCCAGGGCTATGGGTTTGTGGAAGTAGCACTTGTATCTCTCTCTCTATGTGCTTCACTAATTAGATCCGTATGAGCTGCCTCACATGATTACGGGCACCGTTGTAATTCCTATGTGGTGGATCTTTTCTATGAGTTATTGAATCTGAGATTGCAATTGTTTCTCTTGAGTTATTTGAGTAGATGTATCTTATGTACCCCGTTTTTATTTGCTAGATTTGATCAATCTAGTTCTTGAGAGCGTGTGTGGTGTGATGGGTGCATTAGTTGGAGTAACGGGGGGTGGCTAGTGCTGTGAAAGTGACAGAAGTTCAGCGATCCACTTAGGTTTTGTTAAACCTTTCTTAGTTACCTCACTAGGGATAAAAAGGAGTACCTTGTTACCGAGGATTTGAAGTGACACTAATCAATCTCCATGACTAGATCTAGCAAGTTCTTACTTCAACTTCATGTCACATTGCTTAAATCTATACTCTGGTTTTCCCTTAATTATCGAGGTGTTATGATTTATTTCGCATCTTGGTGGAGTATAAGAGGGATCAATATGACCGTAGAGATCTCTATGCTAGGACGTGATGCCCATATGAAAGTACTCAATGTTAAACATGTTATTGTAATCTCACATGTAATTCTTTATGTCCACCGTCTACCACTTTATTTGAGAGAATGCAAGTGTGAAACCATGAACCCCGGTCCTATTTTAATTATAAGAAAACACTCTAGTTACTTTGCTGCAATTTACTTTACTTGCACTTTACTTGCATCTCCAATTCGAATTTACATTATCTCCATCACCACTTGCATCACAAAAATACAAAAACAATCCATTGCATATTTATTTTCTCATTTGCATTTAGTAGTAGATTTAATTATTGCACATTTACTTTCAGTTTTGCATTGCAATTTAGAAGTCTCACACCTTGTGCTTGACAACCACTTGATGAGGTTGAGGGCACAAAACTCTCTATTTGTTTGCAGGATCCTGGAGGAAACTTGGAACACAACTGCTGAAATACTAGCTCCCCAAGAGTTCGATATAAACCCTCGAGTCACCCTCGTGGGGAAGAAGGCTTGCACTAGCTACACACTCTGCACTTGGAGTCTCAACCTAGCCATCAAGCGTTTTTCTGGCGCCGTTGCCGGGGAGTCATAGGTGAAGGAGTTGTCCAAGGGAGCTCACAAGAAGTCTTCATCACCAACAAGGTGTGCAAACACCTAAGCTTGGGGAGGTTGCACCTACGTGAGTACCGTTCTTTCTATCTGCACCTTCTTTCAAGTAGATTGTTTTGTTTGTTGTCTTGTTTTTGTTTTTTTTTTGTTTTTGTTCTTGTTTTTGTTTTGTCTTGCATATTTTATTTTAGTTTGCATTTTAGTTTTGCATTTAGTTATCTAGTTTATTTTAGTATTTCGAATTTTCTTAGTTACTTTACTTTTGTTTGCATAAAAAATTAAAAACTACATAAAAACTGTTAAAATGGGTGATAGAACTAAATTAAGTGACTACACAAATACACCCAATGACCAATTCATTGCTAGACCAATTACTACACCTGAAATACAAGCTGAAAGCGATGAAGTAAGTCCTACTTTATTGAATTTAATTACTAGAGAGCAATTTGGTGGTAGTGCTATGGAGGATGCCTCTATGCATCTTCATGATTTCATGGAAATATGTGATATGCAAAAATTTAAAAATGTGGAAAGTAGTGTTTTAAAACTAAAATTATTTTCTTTTTCACTTAGAGGAAAGGCTAAAGAATGGTTACTTTCACTACATACAGCTAGTATAAAGTCTTGGGATGATTTAAAAGAAGCTTTCATTAAGAAATATTATCCTCCCGTTAAAATTTTGCAAAATAGGAATAATATCCTCTCATTTAGGCAAAATGATAATAAACATGTAGCCATGGCATGGGATAGAATTAAATTAATGCTTAGAACATGCCCATCACATGGAGTAAATGAATGGACCATACTACACTCTTTTTATAATGGTCTAAACTACATGTCTAGAAATATACTTGATTCTGCTGCTGGAGGTGCCTTTATGAGTAAAACTGTAGGTGAGGCTAAGAGCATATTAGAAAGCATATTGAAAAATTATAGTCAATGGAATACTGAAAGAGCACCCAATCCCACTAATAAAATAAACTCAATTGAAGAAACCAATGATTTGTCTTCTAAAATGGACATTATTCTTGCTTTTATTAATAAACAAAATATGGAGAATGTGCCTTTTGCAGGAGCTAGTGGGTAGTTTATCTGAAAGTGTGGATGTTAATTTTGTTAGGAATTATGGTCTCAATGGTTTTGGTAATGCTTAAAATTCATATAGTAAACCTCCTTATGTGCCAAATAAACCTTTTGTTCCATATCCTAATGCTAATGAAAATAAGTGGAAGCCTTCTAGTGAAATTTTTGAATCTAATAAATTGCTTATGGAACAAATTGCTAGTCATAATGCTATGATACATGAGTTAAATAAGTCTATTGCATCCATTAGTAGTGATATTAAAGGATTGCAACTTCAATCTTCGAATTTAGATAAAGCATTGTCAAAATTAGCTGATAATCAAGCAACTCTATTAAGCATGTCAGCAGGAAAGCCACAAGCACAACCTAGTGTAGGAATGAATTCTATTACTATTGCTGCTCCTATTATTGAAAATATTGATCATATTGCTGAGAATACAAGTGAGCATGTCCCTACTAGCTTAGAAGAAACTTTGAATAAAATAGTGAAGTACCCTGAATATTTACTTCCATATATGTCTTATCTTGCTAGCAAAGATGAAATTAGTCCTCATGAATCAAGCATGCTAGCTAAATTAGAGAGTAAAGTAGATGAAATTATGATGCTTACTGAAATTAAGGATCCATTGCTTGATTTAGAAAAAAATAGCTTGCAAGAACTTATTGCTACTCTACAAAAATTTGCTAGTGATCCCACTATAAATGTTAATCAACCTGGCTTTGGATCTTATATTTCTAATCATGTCTTGCAAGAAAAAATTGCTAGGTACAAGAATGAGGCCATGATACCTCCTAAGCTTGGGGATGCATGGATCCCCAAGGTGCTAGTTTCAATTGGAAAAGAAATTCACCATGCTATGTTAGATCTAGGTTCTAGTGTATCGGTACTCTCTAAAGAATTATATGAATTGCTAGAACTAGAAAATTTAGAAAAGTGCTCAAGTGAATTTGTCCTTGCTGATAACTCTACTAAACATGTTGTAGGACAAGTAAAATATGTTATGATTGAATTGCACATGACTTTCGTACCCGTTGATTTCATTATTATGGATATGGGGGATAAATCTCCTAGTCCTATTATTTTGGGTAGACCTTTTCTTCGTACTACAGGTGCAATCATAGACTCCAAGAAAGGGAATGTCAAGTTTCAGTTCCCTCACAAGAAAAGCATGGAGCACTTCCCAAGGAAGAGGGGCACGCTGAAGAACAAACTCCCTCATGAGCTTTATCCCTCTTGATTATCAAGTAAGTAAAGCCTAGCTATATGGCTATAAAGAAAGCGCTTTACGGGAGGCAACCCGGTTGTTTTTGTTTGGATTTTCCTAGTGTCCTCTTGCTGTCTCAAGAGATTATTTTTTTTGTTTTAATTCTGGAGTTTTCAATAAATAGTCAAGTCAAACCCATTTGGACTTATAAGTTGCTATCCTAGTGCATGAAATTTCTGTTTCAGCACGAGTATGCTCACCGTATGATTTTACATTTTTTATTGGTATGTAGAATTGAGCTAATTTTTTAGTATGTTATGAAACTTTTCGTCCTCTGTAAGCACAAAAATTGGCTTTATTTTTTGATGAGTCTAGCTTGGAAAAACGTTCGTTTTGATGCTGCTGCTTTTCTGGACAGATTCTGCCTTCTTTTGTTTTATGCACTCTTTGGGCTTGGGAATCGAATTTCCATGATTCTTTCAAGCAATAGAGTGAACATAAAACATAATTAACCTTATTGTCTATCTACTGGAGCATTTGATTTGGAATTTTGCACAGCAAGCATGTGATTTGTTTGTCCTTGCTAATCTCACCCCACAGAAAAAGAATGGGAGAAACATGTTTTGTGAAGTTTTTTCACAGGGAATAGAGGAGCTGCGCCTCAAGACATCCAAGAATGGTGAAAGCCATAAGCTTGGGGATGTGATGAACACCCCGTTGGAGCTACACTCTTTTGGTTAGCACACGTCTACTTTCTGTTTTTCTAAGCAAAGCATTTATCGTAGAGACTTGAAGCGTCTAGTTTTTATTTTTATTTTTGTTTTGATAAGACCACCACCATCATTTTATATGAGATTGAGCTACTGGAGTTTGGGGTTGGAATGTATTGGATGCTAGTATTATGACTTGGAATAGGGATGCCATGGTTGATTTGAAGAGCTACATATGTTTGCATGATTTATAGGCCTTTTATGTGTAGAAATTTGCAATAATGTTGTCTTGAGCTATCTCTTATTCATGTCCTTGATGTTAATTGTTGGTTTATTTAGTTTGTCATGAAATGAGTAGTTCTATGGACATATGCATGCATAGTAGCTGGTCAACTATCTCCCTCTTGCTAGCCCGAAAATTTACAAATTCCAACAAGTAAAAACTTGTTTCCAACACTCCTTAGCCAAGTATTTCCAGTGAGTCCACCATATCTTCCCATTAGCTTCATTGCTATTCCGAATATGTTCACCATGTTATTGTGTTATTTATGTTCTAAATTAAGATATTCACTTTATTAATTGTCATGGGTTGAACTTGGGATAGGACTCTCACGAACTTTTGAAGGCACACTTTACTTTTTATGCATCTAATAAACATGACCCAATAATGGGAGCCACATGTTTTGCGTTTGACAAGTGTGTGGTTGGGAGCTAGCTATAAACGTGTATCACCGGAAAGCTTTCAACATTGCACAAAAAAATTACATTTGGTTGATATCATGTACTTTTGTTTTTGGACTCCTGCCATGCCGAAATGAAATAGAGGAATAGTAAGTTTTGATGAGTAAGTATCTATATGACTAGAGAAACGCATTGGGCCGCTAACTCAAGCCATGCTTTATCATGGTGGAAATTTACTTACAGCTTGAGTGACTCTACAACACATCCTATAATAAAATAAGAAGCTATGCATAATAGTGAATGAAAATAAAAAGGATGATGAGTCTACTCCGTTTGTTCATCTTGTCATTGTAACGTGGGCTTGTTTCCATGTCATGGGGAAACAGGTACCTCTTTGCGGTTCTCTATGATGTCATTAATACTTATTATGATTGTACAAAGCTTATTAGGAATCTTAAGTTGAGTAATCATGGAGTAGGTTTTCACACTCACGGGGCATGAGTCTTTCAACCACCTTGTCATTCTCATTACTTTAATACTCGCAATTTTAAGATGCTAGTGATAAAGGGGCAATGAGAGTCCTAGATCAATGGATACCACATTTCAATTAGTAATTTTAGTTGAATAATTTAGAGGCTAAATAAGACTTGATCATGTTTTACCTCTACTCAATTTTCTCCAAAGTGTCCACCATATTTTCTATTCTCCATTATGCTATTCTTTGACCAATATAGGATTTTATTTTTCATTTTGTGTATGCATTTGGTCCATAGTGCTTTTATTTCATTATACACTTTGTGAACTTTCATGAAGCATCTTTGCTTGCATATTTGATATTTCTTACAACATGAATTGTATATTGCTACTCATTTCTAGTATTAATCATTTGATTATATGTAGCATGAATAATCCTCCTTGATATCCCATGATTGTTTCAATATGCAAAACCCATCTTAGTTTTATCACCTTCATACTCGAGGACGAGCATGGGTTAAGCTTGGGGATGTTGATGCATGTAAAATGCATAGATGAATTTTGCATATTTTCACATGGTTTTCTATTACATATTGCATCATATAAGGGTATAATTCAATGTTTTATAGTATTTTGGGGTTAAATTACAAAGTCCCCCAACTTTTATGGAATTAACCCTGCTTGTCAGAAACCCCGTTTTCTATATTTTTGACGTTTCAGGGGGCAAACTTCCACGAAATCACCTGAAAATCTGCGGGGGTCATTTTCTTGGAAGGAGAAGACTTGCGGGCGAAGGATCCATTAGAATTGGGCAAGGAGGCCCAAAAGAGAACCCTCCACGCGGCCAGATTCCTTGGCCGCGTGAGAGGCCCCCTTTTGGCCTCTGTGGCCCCAATTCCTTCCATCTTCGACTTACCGACTCCGTCTTGACCTAAAACCGACTATAAAAGGGTCCCCCGTACCCTTACGGAGGAAAGCGCCGCCGAAACACCGAAACAGAGACCAGAATTTCCAGATTGGAGGGGGAAAACTCCGGCGGGGCGCCGCCGGTGTGATCTCCTACCTCTCCAACGTCATCTCCATCGACATCTCCATGAAGAGGGAGTAGTCCACCCCAGGGCTATGGGTTTGTGGAAGTAGCACTTGTACCTCTCTCTCTATGTGCTTCACTAATTAGATCCGTATGAGCTGCCTCACATGATTACGGGCACCGTTGTAATTCCTATGTGGTGGATCTTTTCTATGAGTTATTGAATCTGAGATTGCAATTGTTTCTCTTGAGTTATTTGAGTAGATGTATCTTATGTACCCCGTTCTTATTTGCTAGCTTTGATCAATCTAGTTCTTGAGAGCGTGTGTGGGGTGATGGGTGCATTAGTTGGAGTAACGGGGGGTGGCTAGTGCTGTGAAAGTGACATAAGTTCAGCGATCCACTTAGGTTTTGTTAAACCTTTCTTAGTTACCTCACTAGGGATAAAAAGGAGTACCTTGTTACCGAGGATTTGAAGTGACACTAATCAATCTCCATGACTAGATCTAGCAAGTTCTTACTTCAACTTCATGTCACATTGCTTAAAGCTATACTCTGGTTTTCCCTTAATTATCGAGGTGTTATGATTTATTTCGCATCTTGGTGGAGTATAAGAGGGATCAATATGACCGTAGAGATCTCTATGCTAGGACGTGATGCCCATATGAAAGTACTCAATGTTAAACATGTTATTGTAATCTCACATGTAATTCTTTATGTCCACCGTCTACCACTTTATTTGAGAGAATGCAAGTGTGAAACCATGAACCCCGGTCCTATTTTAATTATAAGAAAACACTCTAGTTACTTTGCTGCAATTTACTTTACTTGCACTTTACTTTACTTGCATCTCCAATTCGAATTTACATTATCTCCATCACCACTTGCATCACAAAAATACAAAAACAATCCATTGCATATTTATTTTCTCATTTGCATTTAGTAGTAGATTTAATTATTGCACATTTACTTTCAGTTTTGCATTGTAATTTAGAAGTCTCACACCTTGTGCTTGACAACCACTTGGTGAGGTTGAGGGCACAAATCTCTCTATTTGTTTGCAGGATCCTGGAGGAAATTTGGAAGACAACTGCTGAAATACTGGCTCCCCAAGAGTTTGATATAAACCCTCAAGTCACCCTCGTGGGGAAGAAGGCTTGCCACTAGCTACACACTCTGCACTTGGAGTCTCAACCTAGCCATCATATCTTCACGAAGACCCTTGATGAACCAAGATTTCGATCTTTGAGTAATGAGCTAAATGTCATAGATTCTTCTAACTTTGCTTGATAACCTTGCATAACTACCTCTACTATACGCGCTATTCTTGTTTAGACGTGGGAATGGACATAGGGGTGTAACTAAATTCAAGGGTCAACATTCCTTCTATTATGCATAAACTGAACCATCATGCATATCTAGTCATTTTGTGACTTATTGTGCTTCAATATCGAGTATTATTTTTGGGCCCAAGATACATCTTTGCGCCTCCAAGGCAAACACTCAAACATTGTGGCTACGGCCATCGACCTCCTCATGCGAGGAGTTGGCTCTTATTTGATCTTTTTTTTACAATGAATACCATGATATATTATTGTCGCACATTGTTCATGGTAGAGATACATAGGCATAAGCTGAGTACAACGCTTACAAAATAAAGTCTAAATGAAACTAGCAAATCTTTGAGATCTTCAAACTCTTTCTTCTTCTTTGATGACACAATCTTGTACTTGCCTGAAGGAAACCATAGAACAAAGAGAGCAAACCACAAACCTATAGACACCAACAAGGGTTCTCCCATAAATTTTTTTGAGCCGCAATGCTGAGGCCGAGAGCACGCAAATAATCATTAAAATAATCAAGCAACATCACCAGGAGTACCAACACCAGTATTGCAGGGAAAAGTAACCGAACAACCTGATCAACGTTGCTAGGAGCCGAGAGTACGAATCACCATTGTCGAGGACGTAGCAGTCGGGACAAAAATTGCAAGAATAATTCTCCTCGCGGCAACCATGAAGGACCATACCTTGAAAATTTGAATCTTCCATCACCACCATTAACGACGGGAATGATATCTCGCCTACGTTATTTGATCTTGATTTACCTACCTTGACTGTATATGTCACTTATATGTCTATATTGGAAAGACACCCATTTTTGTTTTTTTCTCTTCAATTTTGCAAATTTGTCCCAAGCCCAAAAACCTCATCCCAAGAGACCATCTTATACTCTTGGATATGTTCATGGTTCCATCCTCTCAACATTCAAAATTCCTAGTGGTTTTCTCTTTGGCCCTGATACTACCGGGTGTGAGGCCGGTACTACCATCCCTGCGGTAGTTCTTAGGAACCTTTGTAGGCCCGGTAGTATGGACCCTCATGCCCCGGTACGATCTTGTGGATCTCAAACCTAAAAGGACTAGGTCGCAAGAGGGTAGTTCACCCAACTCCACCATTTTCCCCGTTCCCACCTTCTCCTTTGCCCCGCCTCTGAGCCGCCTATTGCAGCCACACCATCGTCCGCCCTGTCTCTAACACCTGGTTGTCGTCGTCTTCCCTTCCGGACGCTCCGCCATGGCGGCATCTGGTACCAATCTCTTCCTCTCCACTCTCTTATCTCCTTGATAATCTTATGGGGGTCTAGGGATTGGTTTTAGGATGTGTCCATTTTCGACCTAGGCCTATTAAATCTCGTAAGTTTGTTGTTAAACATGTAGTTTTCGAATCCTTCTAGCGGCTGTGCGAATCATTGTTTGATTCGGGTGTATATTCTTAGCCCCGGTGTCGTGGTATCATACATGGCAGCACCATTGTGATTAGCAATGGAGTTTACGGAGGGACACAGGGCGCAAGCATCGGTGTTCGTGCGGGATGGATCACAAGCATGCAAAGACACACGATGTGCCCAGGTTTGGGACCTCGGCCGGGTGAGGTCCTTGCTCCTGCAAGGATGAACTAGGTAGTGATATCAGGTGTTACAAGGTGCTCCTGGAGCTATATCTCTAGAGGAATTCCCCCTTCTAAGGGTGCCCCAGACTGTCTTATATAGGTGCTGGCAGTCTGGCTGACATGCGGGGCCGGCTGTACGACCAACCGACTAGGTCCCACTCCGTGTCATATACAATGTACAACTGCCCTCGGTATGGCTACATGATACACGATGGGACTTGGCATGAAGTCTACTTATCATGACGCACGCGGCCAAAGTTTAAGGGTACGACCACCTACTCCTCCAGTAGAAGCGTAGTTGGCCTCTTGTGTGCCTTCATATCAACCTTTAGCCCATCCTTCCCTTTTGCCCATGCTTGTCCTTGCTCGTCAGTCGTATCCAGCTGACGTCACCACCCGGCTAATGACAGGGGTCCAATAGCAGGCAGCCCAACTGTAGCCGCCTGGATTATGTCTAGCCAGCCGGCTTAATCCTCTTTACCGTTGCCTTAGTCCTTGAGTTAGCTTAATCGGTGGGTAATCCCCCGACAGTAGCCCCCGAACACGTTGGAGCTTTTGGAGCCGACACGGTGAAGAAGGCTTTTGAGTGTTCTTCCTCGTGCGCTTGATTTGTTGGGTTTCTGTTTTTGCCGGCTAGGCCATGCCGACTGTGCTGCCCCGGCTGCCTCGCCGGGACCGGTTGGCTCATTTCCGTGATGGTGCAGGTCACTCGTTGGAAAACCCCAAGAGGAAGGTATGAAGAACATAGTAGCAGTTTCCCTCAGAAAGAAACCAAGGTTGAATCGACCAATAGGAGATAGAAAACACTTTCAAAGGTTGATGCAGCTGATATGACAGGGCGCACTACCGGTTCAGAAGCAACATGGAACCTACACAACACAATAAAATCACTTTGCCCCAACGAAGCAGTGAGGTTGTCAATCTCAACGTTTTTGCTGAAAAAAAAGAGGTTAAACGTATGGTGTGGAAAACAGTAGGAGAACAATATGAAAACAGTAGTAGCAGTGTGAAAAAAGTGATGGCAGTGGTTGTATTATCAGTATGAGGAAAATGGACCGGGGTCCATAGTTCACTAGTGGTGTCTCTCCAAAACAGATAGATAGCATGTTGGGTAAACAAATTACAGTTGGACAATTGACAGATATAAAGGCTGCACCGTAGTGCATATGCATGACATGATGATTACTATGTGATTCATGCGGGCATTACAACAAAATACATAGACCGTTATCCAACTGCATCTATGACTAATAATCCACCCTGATAATTTCATCTGAGCAAACCTTAGGTAGTAATTTGCAAGCAACACATAATTGCATTAAGCAAAGTGTGTAATGTAAACAATGTAAACATCGTTGTTTTCTCCCTAGTGGCAACAACACATACCCCACCTGTTACGTTTGTGTCAGTCGAGCGTGAGTAAAAGGGAAGCATGAACCCACTATCGAGCATAAATACCCCATCTTGGAGTTACTAGCATCTACTTGGCCAAAGCATCTACTAATCACGGAGAGCATGCAAGATCCTACATAACATACACATGAAAAGAACATGATAGATTGATAATCATGAGACATAGCATTCAATATTCATTGGATCCCAGCAAACACAACATGTAGCATTACAGTAAGATGTTCTTGATCATGTAGGGCAGCTCACAAGATCTAAACATGAGATATAAAGAGGAGAGAACAACCATATAGCTACTGCTATGGACCTGTAGTCCAAGGATGAACTACTCACGCATCATTCCGGAGGCGGGCATGGTGGGGTAGAGCCCTCAAGTGATGAATTCCCCTCCCGGCAGGGTGCCGGGGAGAGCTCCAGAATCCTCCCGAATTAGGTTTGACGATGACGGCGGCCTCAGGTGTTTTTCATGGAAAAGGCTTTTGTATTTAGGGTTAACCTCCCGAGAGGTATAAATAGGTGAGAGGGCAACGTCGGTGGGATAAGGAGCAACGTCGGCCGAGAGGACTACCTCTCTATTAGATGTTACTCTTGGCACAAAAATGAAATAAAAAGGATAAGGAGCGGTTGTTACAGAGGTAACAACTTCCAAGACACAAAAATAATAAAAGAAAATAGAAGAAAACAAAAATAAAACGAAGGAAGACAAAGTGGGTTTCCTCCCACAAGCGATTTTCTTAACGACTTTTATCTAGGAATGAAGAAGGAATCAAGTATTATCAATAAAATCATGGGTAGTCCTCACAAGGGAATCAAAAGGTAACTTCATTATCTTTCTAGGGAAATGTTCCATGCCCTTTTTAAGGGGAAACTAAAATCTTATAATTCCCTCTTTCATATCAATAATGGCACCAACAGTGCGAAGAAAAGGTCTCCTAAAAATGATAGGACAAGAAGCATTGAATTCAATATCCAAAACAAGAAAATTCGAAGAGGACATAATTATCAATTAGCAATAATAAGAACATCATCAATACTTCCCAAAGGTCTTTTAAAAGTGGAATCTATAAGATGCACTCCCAAAATACTCTCATCCAATGGTTTCAAATCAAGCCTATCATATAAACTTTTAGGAATAGTAGAAGAACTTGCGCCAAGATTACACAAAACATTGCAATCTAACTCACTCACTCTTATTCTAATAGTAGGCTCCCAAACATCTTGTAATTTTCTAGGAATAGAGGCTTCAAGTTTGAGCCTTTCTTCCTTAGCTTCAACGAGAGCATTAGTGATATGTTTAGTGAAAGCAATATTTATCTTACTAGCATTAGGATCTTTAGCTAATTTTTGTAAGAACTTAATAACACCAGAGATGGTGCAATTATCAAAATCAAGTTTATCATCCTCAAACATGGTGGAAAATATTTCCCCTAAAGTCATATTATCCTCAAACCCACTTGCAACAATTTTCTCACTAGAAATTTTTTAATCTCCAAACTTTTGGGACTCCTTCTACATAAAGTCATGATATCTCAAATACCATTTTGTTTAAATCAGTATTTTTAGAAGCATTAGGATACTCATTGGTACTGAACGTTTTCACTTCTTCAAAGGGTTAGATGGTTTAATTTTAACTGGCTCACTTTTAGTAGTTTTTTCAGCAATTCCAGCTTCTGATTCTCTTCTAGCACGTATTTGAGCTAACATTCTCATGTTCTCATTTATTTGAAATTTTATAGAATTTATAGGTTCAGTTTTATTGGCCTCAAGAGGTGTAGTCCTAATTTTTAAAATGTCTACATCATGAGCAAGACTATCAACTTTCAGCACAAGATTATCTAGTTTTGCAAGCCTTTCATCAAAAGTTCTATTGAAATCTTTCTTTATAGTGATAAATTATTTAAGCATGTTCTCAAGATCAGAGGTGGAACTTTTAGGATTGTTATAAGCATGGCCATAAGAATTACCATTATAATTAGGATATGGCCTATAGTTGTTACCACCAAAGTTATTCTTGTAGGCACTATTGTTGAAATTGTTTCTAGCAATAAAATTCACATCAATTTGATCATTCTCATTAGCAATCAGAGAGTTCAAGGGAACATTATTAGGATCTGTAGAAACTTTTTTAGATAGCAAAGAAGCAAGCATATCAATCTTATCACTCAAACAAGAGACCTCCTCAACATAATTTACCTTTTTACCTGTTGGAGCCCTTTCTGTGTGCCATTGGGAATAGTTTGTAATTAGATCATATAATAACTTGTTTGCTACACCTAAAGTGCGATTCATAAAGGTTCCTCCTGCAGCTGAATCTAATAAATTTCTTGAATTTTTTTTTTGCATAAAATGTTTGGACAACCATCCACGTAGTTGTTCCGTGTGTGGGACAATTCTTAACCATAGTTTTCATTCTTTCCCAAGCTTGAGCAACATGTTCATTATCATGTTTTCTAAAGTTCACAATGTTACTCCTCAGTTGTATAGTTTTTGCAGGTGGATAATACTTCCCAATAAAAGCATTTTTGCATTTAGTCCAAAAATAAATGCTATTTTTAGGCAAAGACAATAATCATTACTTAGCTCTTCCTCTTAATGAGAAAGGGAACAATCTTAATTTCACAATATCACCATCTACCTCTTTATATTTTTTCATGTCACATAACTCAACAAAGTTATTTAAATGAGAGGCATCATCTTCTCCAATATCAGAAAATTGATCTTTCATGACAAGATTCAACAAAGCAGGTTTAATTTCATAGTAATCTGCTCTAGCGGCAGGTGGAGCAATTGGTGTGCGTATGAAATAATTATTATTGTTACTAGTAAAGTTACAAATCTTGGTAGTATCATTGGTAGCCATGCTTGCAAGATAAAAAAAACTAACAACACAAATTAAAGACTAGAAACTACAGAACTGATTTTTTTGGGTTTTTGATAAAGAGAAAATAAGACTAAACAAAAGTAAACTAAGCAAGAACAAAACAAAATAAAGAGGGTGTAAGTGTGAGACTCCCCTTGCAGCAAGCTAGAATTCACCGGCAATGGCGCCATAAAAAGTACTTGATGCTGACGTGATCACACACTCGTTATTAGACCCCAAGCGGAAGGTATGATGTAGTCTAGCAGAAACTTTTCCCCAGTTAAGGAACCAGGGTGTATCGAACCAGTATGACTTCGTAGTCTTGGATAAGGTTTATTGTTGTCTGGCACGTCAACAAGCGTGGAACCTGCACACATACAGAAACTCTCTCTTGCCCCAACTTTCCGGAAGGTTGTCAATCTTCCGGTCTTGCTGAAAACTAGAGAATTAAACGTATAGAGTCTTGGAAAGTAATAAAAGTAAAAATAGAACAACAAGGAAACAATTTTGAAAGTGCTTAAAAGAAGGTTGCAAATATGAGGAAAATAGGACCGGGGGCCATAAGTTCACTAGTGGTGTCCCTCCAAAGAAAACAAACACACTGGATGAACAAATTACACGTCGGTAATGGACAAATCATGAACGTATAACAATAATATTATGATGATATATAGTTCACGGTTTCTAACATTGTAGGCATTACGTCAAGGCATATTGTCGGGGGTCTACCCCCGGGTAGGGTCATGGAAGGTATGAAGTGATGTCTAAAGTGTTGGCCAGGTCAAGGTTAACCGGCATAAAGCCGTACCTTTGGTATGTCGGAACATGCTTTGTTGTATAATGTTTTGCAGGGGAGACTTGCCTGGGTTATCCGAGTTAGTCTTGGAGAAACCGGGATAGGGGAGGTATCTGTGATCTCGGACGGACGTCAATGCTGCAGGCGTATCTGTGATATCATGGAGCAGTACAGGCGTGTAGGTGCAAGTTACTAGGTGAAATGGTCAGACCGGTACCACTGACTGCGAAGGTTCATCTGAGCAGCGGCTAGGTATGGGTGAGGCCATGTCATGTCTACGACAGAGGCGACAAAGTTGGCGCAAGTGCTGACGCACATTGGACTTTCGGCTCCGTGTTGGACGACGTGCGCTATGCCACAGTGTATTTTGCATGTACCTAGTACCTGTGTCCCTGGGCACCAGTATATAAGGTGCCCAAGCCTTCTTGCATGAGGGACAAAGACTGAGAGACGGGAATGGGAGAACAGCTGAGAGCAGAGAGCTTCTTCTTCTTCCTCTAGCTAGAACAACTCAAGGAGCTTCTTTGTAACCCGGTAACCACTTTTATACAGACCGACAAGCAGGAGTAGGGGCTTTACCTCCTCACGAAGGCCCTGAACTTGGGTAGATCGAGTGTTTTCTTTGTGTCTTCTATGTGCACTTCTTAGCGCGCTATCCCTCCCCGATTCCGACAGCGTCCATCGGCCCCATCTTTAGCCATCCTATGCACTACTAGGAAAACATCTATATGAGTGATGATACCCGTGACGCACGTGCATATCGGCGCGTCACGCCTAATAGCCGTGGCGCACCACCATTCGGTGCGTCGCCCCTATGGCCTTATCCGCGGCGTACCAAACAGACGGCGCGTCGCGCCTATGTGTGGGTCCGGGGTGGCGAACCTCCGAGGTATACCCGTGACGCACCGCGCCGCCGGTGCGTCACGGCTAGGTGAGATAGGCGCGGCGCACGGGACTGCGGTACGTCACGGCTACGTGTTCCACGTACAGCAACCATAGCCGTGACGCACCACGGTCCCGTGCGCCGTGCCTATCCCGCATAGCCGTGACGCACCAATGGCACGGTGCGTCACGGGTATACCTGGAAGCAATTTAAGTGGTTGGGACCACCTCCCACCTCCCATCCCCCATATCTCCACCCCATTTTAGATCTGGTCGCCCCCCACCTCCTCACCACCCTATTTCCCCCATTTTCCCACCATTTAAAACTTATTTAACCTATTTTATTTGATATATATATATATATGTGATGGGAATCTAGTAAACACTCCTCTCCACCTCCATCTCACTTTACCACTTTCTCTTCCATCTTTTTCACTCCCTATAGCCCACATGTACTATCTCGGTCTCGAGTCGGAAGATCTATAGTTGGTGAGTTGTTGGAGGGATATGTTGTATGTATATATATGTGTGTCGTCCGGTATCGGCCGGTGCGTCGTCACAAAAGATTCATATGGTTGCATATATACATATGTGAAATTGTGTTGCGTATTTTTGATGAAAGTTGTGGATGTCTTAAAAATGAGTTGACATGTGTTGCCAAAATGTTGATTCATTTCCATTTCGGCGAC
The DNA here is from genome assembly GCA_028641055.1 of Alopecurus myosuroides. NCBI lineage: Eukaryota > Viridiplantae > Streptophyta > Magnoliopsida > Poales > Poaceae > Alopecurus > Alopecurus myosuroides. Next base: position 233,298,287 of record CM054062.1, on the reverse strand, counting down.
CACGCACTCCGAGAATGTCCTATTTCTAGCATAGGTCATGCCGAATTTTTCCGTCGACGACCATGCATGCATCATCCATATATTACGTAATTTGATTCTAATTAATTTGTCCTTTGATCTTTTTTTACTATGCAGGCAACCATGCATATAAGCACATGCACCGTGGCTAGATTTATGAAACATGCGACGGCCGAAATGTTTCGAAATAACATGACGGAGATAAAATGTCCTTGTCGAAGATGCAAACTACAACACTTGATCAGATATGATTGTGGTGACTTGGAGTCGCACCTTATCCGTCGTGGTTTCATGGATGGCTACACTCTTTACCCGACAAGTGATGAAGATGAAGAGTCTCCTGGACATGATGAAGGACATCATGATCAAGATGAAGGACATGATCATAATCAATACGAAGGACATCATGATGAAGATGTCGGACATGATCATAATCAAGACGAAGGACATCATGATGAAGATGTCGGGAAATCGTCGTCGGACTGGGTGCGGGACCCTCATGTTCAAGCTCTGCTTCTCAAGGAGACTAGCAACACCAGAGCTGCTGCTAGAGAGAAATCGAAGTTGTCGCAACTCGAGATAGACGCGGTTACTCCATTGTACGAAGGATGCGTGAGCGAGGATACCCGTCTGAACGTAACGTTAAGGACCCTCGAGATGAAGATAAAACACCGATGGACTGATGCGAGCTACAATGAGAACATGGCATTCTGGCACGGCCGTCTTCCCACGGGGAACAAGTGTCCAACGAGCATCGAGGAGGCCAAGAAAGTCGTGTGCCCTCTGGATTTACCTCACGTGAAATACCATGCTTGCATTAATGACTGCATCATCTATCGGGGCGCGGACGCGGAGAGAACCATATGCCCGGTGTGCGACGCAACTCGATACAAGCCAGGGAAGAAGGCCTCTCCTCGAAAAGTGGTGTGGTACTTTACGATAACTTCCCGTCTGCAGCGGTATTTCGCAGACCCCACACAGGCAAAGCTCATGCGATGGCACGCGGAAAGGAAGAAGCCAGAAGAGGATGATGGAATTGATCCGGAGAAGGATGACACGATGCTGACACACCCCTCAGATGCTAGCCAGTGGAAGGCGCTAGACATCGAATACCCTGAATTCGGGGACGATCCAAGGAACATCAGGTTGTGCATGAGTGCGGATGGATTAAATCCTTTTGGCAACCAGAGCATCACCCATAGCACCTGGCCCGTGTTTGTATGTATATACAACCTACCCCCTGGTTGTGCTTGAAGAGGAAGTACATACAGATGAGTATGCTTATTCAAGGGCCAAAACAACTAGGTAACGACATCAATATGTATGTCCAGTTGTTGGAAGAGGAGCTAGCCACGTTGTGGGACGAGCCAGCCAATACGTGGGACGCCTATGGAGAAACGTTTTTCCCAATGAGAGCCGCGCTCATCACGACGGTGCATGACTACCTCGGTTACGGATATGTCGCGGGGCAGGTGACGCACGGATTCTATGCATGCGTTAGGTGCATGGATGACACTACGTATCTCCAGCTAGAGAGAAACCCCGGGTCTTCGAAAACCGTGTTCTTGGGGCATCGAAGGTGGCTTCGCAAGGATGACCCGTGGAGAAAACGCAAAGATCTGTTCAACAATGAAGTTGAGATGCGAAGAGCCCCACGTCAAAGGAGCGGCGAGGAAATCGACGAGCTGTTGAAGAACTGGAAAGAGTGCCCTGCGCCGGGAAAGAAGCGAAAGGCGCCGGCGCCGTTGGAGGGTGTATGGAAAACAAGGTCTGTTCTCTGGGGCCTGAGCTACTTGAAGATTCTCCGCACGCCTCACTGCCTTGACCTCATGCATATCACGAAAAACGTGTGCGAGAGTCTGCTTGGCACCCTGCTCAACATGTCGGAGAGGACCAAAGATGGGCCGAAAGCAAGGAACGACGTGAGATTTTTGAATATCAGGGGCGAGCTCCACGGAGGAAAACCGGATGATGATGATGATGATGATGATGATGTTTTAGATGGGACGGAAGGTCGCCGCAAGGGAAAAAAGGCCAAGAAGACGGAATATTACTGTCCCCCTAAATATGAGGCACACATCGTTACGGTTATGAATCGTCCATTCTGTAACTGATGCTCAATTATGTCAATGCTTGATTATCTTGCTTTTATATTATTCCGGTCCTATGTTCGTTCGATCTTTTGTATAAATGCCGATGATTAAAAGAGTTGGTTCACACTCAGATGGCCTAGGTGGTCCGGTGCGCCTTGTGATTTTCACAAAGTTAGGATCTTGTGCATCCCACTTGGCGCAGCGGCACCACCTAGGCCGCTTGTATGTGTCCACCCTAAATACGAGGCACACAGACCGATGACCATCTTGTTCCTGTTAAGAGGTACTACAGGAGGTGGTGATCCGGGGAAAGGAACGAATGCGAGGGTTTCTGGATTTCTTTCGAACTAAATAATGTCACATATGTAATATGGTTTGTGAGATCCGAAAGAAATTGAACCCTTTGGTGCACATTTGTAATGGTGACATTCCTCAGAAATCCCGTCTGGGGTTATGAACAATGTCGCCGTTATGGATGTGCACAAAAGGGTCCAATTTCTTCCGGATCTCACTATATTACATATATGATTTTGTTTAGTTTCAAAGATTTCCAGAAACCTTTCCTTCCCCCGCATCGCCATCACGTGTACTTACCTCGTAACAGGCACAAAATGTGAAGGTCCAACTTCGCATCAAGGCCGATGACCATCTTGTTCCTGTTAAGAGGTACTACAGGCAGTGGTGATCCGGGAAAAGGATGAAGATGAGGGTTTCGGTTGGAACTAAAGAACGTCGCATATGTAATATTATTGTTAGTGAGATCAGAACTGATTTGCACCGTTTGGTACATATACGTAATGGGGATATTTTTCATAGCCCCGGACGGGGCTATGGAGAATGTCCCCATTATGCATGTGCACGAAATGGTCCAACTTTGTTCGGATCTCACAAACACTTACGTATGTGATTTTGTTTAGTTTCAACGAAGTTCAGAAACCCTTATCTTTATCCTTCTCCGGATCGCCATCACGTGTACTACCTCGTAACAAGCACAAGATATGAATGGCCAATTTGATCCTTTGTGTTTAACTTTCATCTTATTTATGTAATATTTCTCCATTTACTATTTATTACAGACATGTTTAAAACTATTATTTTTGGTTTTCTTTCTTGTCATTACAGATGCCGAGGTGCTACGTGGTGTTTAGAGGCAGGGTTCCAGGAGTCTACGATCACTGGGAAGACGGCTTCGAGCAGGTGAACAAGTTCAAAGGGAATACCTACAAATCCTACAACACAAGAGTGGCGGCGGAAGCTAGGTGGTTCATCCATCTCGAGGAACAGAAGAAGAAGAAGAAGAAGAAGAAGTGGATGAAGACCATTGCCGCCGCTCTTGTCACCGTCGCCTCGCTCGTCATGCTATGGTTCCTAGCTAGATGATTAGGTTATCGGCGACTAGATAGGTCACTTGTAACGATGATGAAGCATCGGTCCCGATGATTAACCGTCTGATGTAGGTCACTCGTATCTATTTGACTCTGATAAACACTTTGTATTCATAGTCAACTGTTTGATGTAGCTATTCGGAATTCTAAGCAGTATGATCAACTATGATATATTATTTGTTTGTCACAGAACTGTTTTGATACATTTTGTCTACTGATATTCTTCTGTATTTGAGCTGTATGTACCTGTATAAATACGGTACTGCGTATTTTAAAAAAAATACAGCATAGTATAGCCGTGACGCACCTAAAAGAATATCCGTGACGCACCTAAGAGGATAGCCGTGACGCACCCAAATGGATAACCATGGCGCATCAGGGAATTTAGCCGTGGAGGCATTACATAGCCGTGACGCACCTAAAGTCGTAGCCGTGGCGCACCTCCGAAATTAGGCGTGACGCGCCGCAGAGTAGCCGCAGCGCACCGCGCCCGTGTGTCACGGGTATGAATAGGCGCGGCGCACCAGGGGGGTGCGTCACGGCTAAACCCATAGGCGCGGCGTGATAGCCGTGATGCCTCTAGGTGCGTCACGGATAAGCAAAATGGTGCGTCACGTATGACCTTTTCCCTAGTAGTGATGGCATCTGCCGTGATACCATCACGACAGCTAGCCCACCGTGTAGGAAATAGTGACATACATGGATGATCATCAGGTACTTGGTTGTGATATTAGCATTATTATACATTATTTTGAAAGTTAGGCATGCCGGTGATGTTGTAATTTCCCTCATCTTTTGAATTATGTCCATATATTCTTGTGAGCTTCCCTTTCAAGAACAACCAAATTGAAGATGAAGTGGATCAAAGAAGTCCAATGTGATAGGCGACATTTTATAACTTCATTAGGAGTGTCAATTGCCTGCTAGATAGTTAACTTAGCCTGCCTAGAACACCCAAACCCCCGCATCGCCCTCCTCTGGCGACTTGGGGGGGGGGGGGACCCCTAGCCCGCTGTCGATTGCCCCCTCCTCACTCCTCCCCACGCATCGCCGCCGCCGGAGGGGCACCGACACAAAGGGAGGCACGCGCCCCCAGGAAGGGTGCGGTGGGGCGTTCTCGGTTTTGCTGCTCTGGAGGATTCCCCGACCGGAATCTTGGAGGACGGCGCACTACGTGTTCGTGGCGGGGCTGGAGCTCGGTGCAGTGTGCCTTCTGCGGCTTGTCGTCGCCCCGGCTGCTGATGAGCGCGCCGGCATGGAGAGACCTCCGTGGCGTGGTTCAAGCATCTCTACGCTTGGATCTGGTACAGGGAGTGTTGCGGCTGCCGGTTGCTTGGTGTTGCGCTGGTGGGCTGGCAGAGGGGAGGATGCTAGGGCGGCGGCCCCGGGATGTGCTCGGCGTCTTTCGCTGGTGAGCGGATGTGGTCTGCGGATCTGCCCGTTGGAGACCATGCTTTGGCCGCTGGAGCAAGAGGTGCTGCACGGCGACGCCACGAAGAGGTGCTTGGTGGATGACGACGACGAGAAGCTGTGATACATGTCATGCACCGCCAATCTTGATGCTTTGGTATCCATATTCGACTAGTTTTCCCTTTTGGGTCGTGTAGAGGAGTGCCGAGCGAAAGCTTAGCGCCGACCTTGTCGGTATCGGCAACGGCGGCACTCTTGGCGCCATTTTTCTCCTTGGAGGTGTTTGTCGTGGAGCTCCGTCTGCACGGTCGTCGGGGCTTGCCCTCTCGGGAGAATTTCCTAGCTCCGGATTCCCGGGCGAGCGATGGCGGCGGATACGCCGCTCCCTCGTTGGATGCATTGCCTTGGAGAGTTTGCTTGTGGCTGCTTGCTCTGGTTCCTCTTGTCGATGGTTTGGCAGATGTCGGGGCGGCGGCCCCAGGAGGTTGTGCTTGTGCGCCGAGGCGGCGGCCTCGGGATCCATCGCGGGTGGTCGCCTTATGGGGTAAGGCCGTCACTCGTCATGGCTTGGGTGGAAACGTTGTGTCGCTAGTGTGACGGCTTTGTCGGCTCGGTCGACACGTCATGCGTAACCGTGTCCACGGTCACCCGCCAAAGAGGCGCCCATATGTTATTGGTACATCAAAGAGAGGAGTAGAAGCGGGCGTCAATATGGAAGATCAGAGGGCATTCGACAGTGCGTGGTAATTGCTAAATTAGATTCCTACCAGAGATTGAAGCGGCAACATCTTGCCGGCCAAGCGAGAGTTCCTTTTTCCTTTTAATTTTTGCTTGGGTCGCACCTAGGTGGGCTGGCCGGATGGGCCTAGAGAGGGAGGCTAGAAGTGTTGTAGGTTCCGTTGGGTTGGGCTGGACAGTGTTTTGATCCAACCATGACGCCAAGCCAGCTAGCCAGTGCTACGAAGAGAAGAAGGTAAAAAAGGACTACCGGACGAGGGATGTGATAAATGAAGTTAGTGGGGGACCAACTTTATAGATATTATAGATAATTCTTGGGAAAAATTCCCACATTTTTTCATTCTCCATTTTTTTTTTTGAAAACCAGGAACTGACCGGAAGGTCCTTTTATTCATAGGAAAAGAGGAGAAAATAATTGAAAATATAAAAAACACTACCCATCCACTTGATTCAATGGAAATTTAGAAAAAAATTGTTTTAGTACCAACTTCAAGTTGATAATAAGTGAACGTTAAAATAAAAAAATGTGGAATTTGGGCATTCAAAATGGTGCTGGTGTCCTGCGTCTATATTTGACCACTCTAAAAAATTCTTATAGTTCCATGCAATGATTTGATTATTTAAATTTGAAGGGTGTGGGAGTTTTATTGCTAAATTGATAAAATATGAATTACTCATAGATGGATTTGATGGACTAGGACAAGGCAAGTTTTGTGGACTCAATCCCTGCCTCCCTCTATCTGCTTCTCCGCTTAGCATGTGCGGTGGTGGTCTTCGCCCAGTTGTGGGAGATTCCTTTGCTCATGTGAGTGTAGTTTCCACATCAAGACCATGCTGATGACCGGTTATCTCCCAATATGAATGCCCTTTTTGACAATTTGGAGTTCGCAACTCATGGTGTCTTAGATCTGCTGCTGCACTTTGAGTATCAAGTCTCGAGCTCCGAGTGAAAGCCCCTACATCTGGTTGCACTTGCCAATGGCGGTGTTTATGCGCCGTTATCATCATGAGTGCATTTCTTGGAATTTGGTTGGACCAACTTCTTCCGGATAAAACCTTTGACCTTTTCTTTCAACGATTGCATTCGGCGACGACGATGGTTAAGCAACGTTCTACTTTTGGAGACTCTGCTTAATTTTTTAGGACCGTTCTCGCAGTTCATGTGTTGCTTAGGGTAGCGATTGATGTGTTGTGTGTTACAAACGTGTCGTTAATGTTTTCTTATCTTTCTTTCTATTTTTTAAGTAAGCCGATTGTATCCGCAATGTCTAGATTGCTCTTGCCATTTTACCATTGCAAATACCGGATGTACTTGGTACCATCTTTATTGCAAATACCCAGTTCGTTAGAGACCATAATCTTGATTTCATTGCATTACTTGAGACGGGTAGATCTTCGTTCGCCACTCATTTTTTGCAATTTTTGGCTGGGGGTAGGGATTTCACATGGTTTTTCCTCCCCCCACATGGGCGTTCCGGTGGAATGTTAGTTGGTTTTAATAATATTACTCTCTCAGCACAAACCGTTGTGTCTGGGGATTTTTGCCTCAAGTTTCATGTTAAGACCATAGCGGATGGATTTCTATGGGCTTTTGTTATAGTTTACGGGGCTGCACAAGAGTCAAAGAAACCTGATTTCCTCGCGGAGTTAGTCTGTATTTGTGACAATGAAACTCTTCCGATATTGGTTGGGCGGGGGGGGGGGGGGGGGGGGGATTTCAATATTATTAGGCGTCAGGAAAAGAAGAGTAACGATAATTTTAATGCTAGGTGGCCGTTCATTTTTAATGCCATCATTGATAGTTTAGATTTGAAAGCAATAAAATTATCGGGTAGACAATTTACGTGGGCTAGTTGGGGTGATAATCCGACTTATGAGAAGCTAGATCGTTTTCTAAACAGTATCGAGTGGAAGCAGAAATATCCTTTGGTAACGGTGCATGCTTTGACTCGGACGGGGTCATACACCTTTGCTTTTGGATTATGGGATACAACCTCACGTTGGTAATAAGAGTCACTTCTCGTTCGAACTCTCATGGATGCGTCAGGAGGGTTTCTATGAATTAGTGCGTAGAGAATGGATGTCTATGAATATTGGGACCACTCCTGTCGAGAGGTGGTAGAATAAGATTAGGCATTTGAGGCAATTTTTGCGTGGCTGGGCTAAAAATCTTAGCGGTGAGTATAGAGAGATGAAAGATAAATTAACAACGCTCATTGATTTGCTTGACATTAAGGCGGAATCAACTCCTTTGAGTGTAGCCGAGCGGGCTGCGAAAAAGGAGACTGGTGAATGTTTAAGAAAATTGAAACGGGAGAAAGAATCCAAATGGGCTCAGAGGGCTAAAGTTAAATACATACAAGAAGGAGGAAGTCTACCTTTTAAATACCTTGGTATACCAAGTCATCATAGAAAACTATTCAATAAGGAGTGGAAACCGGTTGAGGATAGGTTCGATAAAAATCTCAGTTCTTGGGTAGGAAAATTGTTATCTTATGCGGATCGCCTCATTTTGATTAATTCGGTCCTATCAAGTTTACCTATTTTTCTTTTATCATTCTTCGAAATACCTATCGGGGTTAGGAAACGATTGGATTTCTACCGATCAAGATTTTTTTGGCAGAGTGACGTGAAGAAGAGAAAATATCGACTCACGAAATGGAATATTGTATGTCGTCCGAAGGACCAAGGTGGTCTAGGGATTGAAGTATTACAATTTAAAAACAAGTGTTTGCTAAGTAAGTGGTTGTACAAAATCTTGACTGAAGATGGGTTTGGCAGGAACTCGTCTCTAATAAGTATCTTGGGGATAAAACGTTATCTCAAGTACAGGCTAATCCTTCGGACTCACCTTTCTGGAAAGGGATTATGAGAGTGAAGAATAATTTCTTTTCACGTGGCAAGTTTTCCTTAGGGAACGGACAGCAAGTGCGTTTTTGGGAGGACACATGGTTAGGTGATGAGCCGTTATCACAACCATATCCATCCTTGTATAATGTGGCCTTACATAAGCATGTTATGGTAGCAGGCGTGCTAGCACATAACCCTCTAAACATTCGGTTTCGTAGGAGTATGTCGAGTCACAGGAGAGATCGCTGGTTGCATTTGGTAGAGAGGTTGATGGGGGTTTCTCTCACTAACGAACTTGATGTGTTTCATTGGAAGTTAACGATTGATGGATCGTTCTCTGTAAAATCGTACTATGCTGATTTGATGCACGGATCCACAAGAATTTTGTGCAAATACTTGTGGAAACTTAAGGTGCCATTAAAGATTAGAATTTTTTTATGGTTCCTTAATAGAAAATTTATTCTCACTAAGGATAATTTGATTAAGAGAAATTGGCATGGCTGTAAAAAAATGTGTTTTTTCCGATACAGTTGAGTCTGTAGAACATTTATTTATAGCTTGTCCGTTTGCCCGTGATATTTGGCATTTGATTCACTTTACGTTTAGCATTTATCCACCGACTAGCATTGCGAATATGTTTCGTTCCTGGCTAAATGGCATCGACAAGAAAACAAAAGCACGAATTCGAATTGGTGTGGCTGCTTTCTTATGAGCGATTTGGAATAGTAAAAATGATGTGGTGTTTAACAAACAAATAAACCCTCACTTTTTGCAGGTTGTAAACAAGGCGGTTTATTCTATCCAGACGTAGTCCTTCCTTCTTCCCGTGGATCAGCGCAGACTTATGGATACAGGCTGTGCTCGACTGATGGCGGTCGTTCGGGCTATCTTCAGTCGGGCTGGGTGGCTTAATACGAGGCGAATTGATGCATAACTTGTCCTTTTTTGTGTGGCTGGTTTTTGTGGCCTCCTTGTCGGATCCGTGAATTATACGGCACATGAACTCTGGATGTTTTATTATTTATCTTAATAAAATCCGGCTGTGTGCATCATTTTGATGCAGAGGCGGGACCAGGCTCCCATTTCAAAAAAAAAAACTTGGTGGCATCTTAATATTTCTATATTGACCTTTAGCCAGAAACACGGTATGCATTATGGATTAGGTTCCATTTTCATAGCTGATAATGCGAAAGGAACGGAATTCAAGAAAAAAGACCCGCTCATTCACAAGCCGGTAATGTCTCAACTTACTAATGTTGTAATGAACAACTGAATTCAATCACAAGGGAGGAGGGCAGTCACATGGTTTGTTCATGTTGCCGTCTGATTCCATGCAATGCTATGATTAAAGGTTTAAAGGCTTTATGCAATGCGTCGAGATGAGCCTGGCAAATATGTCAATGGCTTTTGTTCCCTTAAGATTCCTCCGCCCTGTCTGATAAAGCTCATCATTAGTCATTGCATCACACTTCAGTCTGTACTCACCTCTGACTTTCTGCTTGATCCCCAGCATGTTCACCGAGCCAATGTTTTAAATAGCCGGCTGTAGGCTATAGCCTCGACCTTCGAAATGGGGATATAGTCAGGCTGAACGGGGCTATAGCCGCAAATTGTATATGAAATCATTTAACCCCGAGATTCATAAAAGGCTATAACTCGACTATTTAAAACCATGCGTATAACCCGTGCTAGTTTGCTGGTTCACTGCATCGGACGGCTCCTAACACCACACGGCTGCGCCAGGCCCTCCAAAATTTGCAGCAATCTTCTCAGATCGCTTCCTCTCCAATCCACTTGCTAGACGGAGTGAATTTGATACGGAAAAAAATACACTAGAGGTTTGGGAATTTTGGGGGAAAAGTGGGGATAAACCCTCCTAAATACACTTGTAGCAAACGTGATTTTGGAGTTTTTTGAGGATTCGGGGTTAGACTGGAATAATCTCCACCAATCCCCAAATATACACCCGTACCAAACAAGGCCTTAGACGTCCCCACGGTTATGTTAATAAGGCGAGCGATGAGAGTGTGTGTGAGAGAGAGACTTAAAGTCAAAATAAAGTGGATCAAACTGAATCTAAAAACGCCGCACATCTTTTGCGGGTCCTTTTGGTTAAGCACAAGAAAGGCTCGTGTTTTGGGACGGCCACGCCGGCCCGGCAAAAGCGAGCTAGCTTTGTGTCTTTTTCCCCCGATCAAATAGCTTTGTGTCTTTGACCTGATCACACTGTCCGGCCTCCGGCGTCATGAGTCGTGACCTACGAAACCCTACCTTTGATCAAGCGTGCTTCAAAATCTTGGTCCCAAACAATGTCGCCTCCAAGCTCGGTGAAAAAAGGATTGCATTGTCTTGTGTGGTTGGTGTCTGTGACACTGTAACTGCGCAGCAGCAATTACGTACCGCTGCTTCGGACAGGCGTTATGCAATATATGCACCATCAAGCTAGGATCGCACTGTGCCTTGTTCAACGAATACCGTGTTGCATGACAGCAGATGTTCCCATCTTTGGCTTTGGATTCTCCATGCCTCGAATGGTGATTGATAAAGCAAGCTAGCATGGACGGGGATATAGGGGTGGATCAAGACTGACGACAAAATGATGGGGCTTGCGGGGGAGATGACGCAGGGCTCTAATCATGGTGTTTTGCAAATACTAGCTCGGCTTAGCTTGTAGTTGTAGGCATGCATCAGAACACACATCCGTCGACTCGACCGGCGCCAATCCAAAGCCTGTCAAGAATGTAGACTCTCTGCCTCTCCGAGTGTGCTTTCCTGGCTATCGCTTGTCCAACGTCCATGGCTGGCCTGATCCTGATCGATCGATTGGGACCATCATTGAGCCCACTGCGCGCCGATACTGCTGCTATCGCCACGGCAAAGGGCTCGCAAAAGAGAAGGAACGCGCGCGCGCGCGCGCTTCATCACGGCCTCGTGCTCTCCGGCCATTCATTGCCCTCAGGGGCAGGCGCGCGCGCCCGGCCGGCGCGGTGGCGCATGGTGTGCCGAGCAAAAGTAGCTTTGCACCATGCTCTGAGCTGCCCCGGCCGGAGCCCGAATCGCATCATGTCATGCCGCCCGCGCGCGCCGGTCCCGGGCGGCCGTCGGTGCTGTTGCCAGATTCTTGCTAGGACGAGACGGCACAATCGTGTAACATAGCGTGATGATGTTGATTTGTACGATGTATCCATGCAGATTATGTGCACTGGAGGATGGGAAGGTTGGTCAAAAGTTATTACTACTAGCCAGCACCGATAATTAATCACTGTACAAGGTATAATTCGGCCATACCTCTAGCGCTAGGCCTGCGAGCGCCGCGGCAACAAGAACAATCTCGCAGACCTAGAAAAGTTGCAGCTTATTGAAGTGGCTATAGAATAGCTAAGAAGTAGCTAGGCAGAGCGCTCGCCGGAGTCTCTAATCATCACCACATACATACATGTTCGATGCAGAGCTGCATGCTTTCATGTTTCCGATTACCGGACGCACTTAAGCTATTTTTGGATCACAACTCTACGCTTTTTTAATTTCCGATTACGAGAGTATCTGAATGTGAATAGTGGAACCACATTGTGCGGTTGTTTGGACGGGGAAAAAGGGGAAGAAAAAACTTTTGTTCAGATTTTTTTTTCTGCTTTGCATCATCATGCATAATATCAGTACCTGCGTGCCTTTGGTTCTAAGCTAACTGTACTCAATGCTCATCCTGCAGCTTTATTGCGCTATCCGAAAACAACACTCATCAGACAACATGCATTGTTCCACTGACAGTTGAATTTCCTTTGTCTAATCTAACCCCAGGAAAAAGCGGGTATTCAGGGACATAACCATAAGAAAAGATGTGCAGGTGCAGTGATTAAAAACAGTACTAATCCCTGAGCAGCCTTTTTCATGCCACTCCAGGACCGGCGACACTCTTCAGAAAGCACGGCTTCTATTTTCAAGTGTTGCCAGAGCGCAACCCACCGAACCAGAGACACCAATGCAGGTTCGACTCGAGAGCTGCTTGCTCGCTCGGCCAGGGTGCGGTTTCAGATAATAATAGAGTGCCCTGTACCTGTATATTGCACACCCAGGAAAGCCTGTGAGTATTCGCCTCTGCATACGGGCATCGTATCGTATGCACTCATGGTGAATTATAAGCATCGTTCGAGATGGGAATCTATCAATTCATGGCAGAGCCAACCAGTACATGTGAACAAAAAAGAAAAGAGTTGGTAATCGATTGCAAGCTCGACAGCTTTTCAAATACGCAGAAGAGACAATACCTCATACTCCTTGTTTGCAGAAGATCGATGGTGGGAGGGGAGCAAAGTGGCTTTGTGAACAAACCAAATGAGAAAGAATATGTTGTATCGCACTTGCTTTTACTCGATTGTTTTCATCACAGCATTTCACATGCACACCTGAACCTGAAGGATAAAGATAGTAGTACACATGCCACTTCTCCCTGCCTCTTGTGCATATGCTAGTAGTATAATACGGAGCTTGGAGATCTTGGCATCAAACTATGAACACAAGATTTTTCCAAGATCATGGGGTTTAATAAGACATCTGGATGTACTCTCTTATCTGCTTTTTTTTTTGTTCTTTCAGTTCGCAATCCTTTCCAAAGAGGTAGCACTCTTATGATACCAATCGAACAATCTGGCCTTCCCTTCAGACGAGAGCTAGTAGAAAGCATGAGATATCTAGTTATGATGCCGCGCATGCCATCATAGACACGGACAGATGTAGATACTAGCTTGTGATTAATACAGCTTTATAGATACAGTGGCTTTGTTGTATTTGTTACTACTAGAGTGCACTTGTATTACTTGCAGGTTTGAGCCTCTCTGCATGATCCCGTCGCCTCATTGGCTGCCCCCACAAATAATTTCTGCATCAACCATTTCGATCTTCAGTAACTTAACTTGGTCGTTGGTAGAAGATCGTTTTTCTAGGACAGGATAACAAACGCCACGATGTGTCTACTTAATAAACCTTAGTATTATGTATTTAACCAGCAAGTGGTGAAATCCGTGTGCCCCAGCCCAACCAAACCATGTACGAAAATGACTGGGGAAGCACCGAGTGTGTGCAGTAGCCTAGTAGGGCATCGATCGTGCACACACTTCCATTTGAATGCCCAGATAAACACGATGAGCGAGCTTCCCAAAAAACTGCATCCCAGCTGTCCAGGATGCTCCAAACTGAAAAGATGGTAGTGGAGCGAGCAGCCTTGGCTTTTTCGCCTCACCTAGCTAAGCTTGGAGTCGATCGGGGTCTTTGTTGAGCCTTACGGAGTACAACATCTGTAAAGCGGAAGAGAATTTTCACAGCGTTCGGACTTTTGGAGTGGAGGCACCCACGGCTGTAGCTTTCCCTGGCTGTCTGGAGATTCTCCCAATCACAGACAGTGAAAGGCGTTTGTGTTTGATGTATTTCAGGACGTATTTTTCAGGCAATGTGTAACCGCATGGTAATTTACAGTCCGATCTTTGTAGGATGAACATTGACCTGAAGTCAAAAGACCTAGTAATGAAAAAACAGAAAATTGTTATCCGGACCGGATGTACGCCGGACTTGAAGAAGTAACCAACCAGCTGGAGGGCCCTGCGCCTGCGGTTTATCTTATCCCTCCCCATTGGTATATGAAAACTGCGCGCGATCGATGATGGATCGAAGCCGCAACGTACACTACGGCCAACACGGAGTCTTGCTACCCGGGCAACATTTCGGCGGACGCATGAGTAGCTTGGGAGTTCGTTTAGCCAATGAGCACCGGATCGCCGTCCCCGGCGGAGTGGATTCCCTTCCTTCAAGAAACGAAGCTTTCTGTTTTCAAGGAACGACGCGATGTGCCGGGACCACGTACGGGTTAACACGACGCAATTCATACTCGTTCTATTGTCTGCAGAGCCTAGTGAACGGAATCAGCAGGAGGAACATAAGAACTGATTCATTTTGGGTTACGATTAGCAGGATGGATCGGGAGAGAGAGGATTACTGTGCTTCTGCTGTTGTTTAAGGGGCGAGAACTGTTACCTAGACAGGCAAAGGGGGAACACCGTAGCGGACTAAAGGACGGAATGTCCCTTGACCAGGTGGCCGCGCCCCCAGGGCGCACCGTACTCCGCACACCCTCAAACTCTCCTATTCGCCTCCAAGCCTCGCTGCCACAAAGCTATAGGGACCCAACAGCGTCGTGTCACCGATGGGCTCACTTGCAGAATGCATGGGCGGTCTTGGGGACAGTGGCGCTCCGCCTGCTGATCAAGCTAAGAGCATCTCCAACAGCCGCAGTAAAACGCCCCCGCGCAAAAAACCGCTAATATGCCGCGCGCGGGGGCGAAAACGAACCTCCAGCAGCCGTTGTATAGTAGGACGCGCGTTTTTTTTGGCCAACACGCTGGATCTGGCGGGGCATATTTGGGGTTTCGCTCCAGCGCGCGGGTCCGCCACGGTCGTTGCGCGAAAGCCAACTGCCGCAGAAGTATCCCTCCCGCGCTCGCGCCGCCGTCTGTCGAACCCTCCGGCGCCGCTCCGAGGCGAGCCGCGGCGAATCGGCAAGGCACCCCGTCGACCGCATGGCCGCGCGGGAGCCACCACACCGCTGAATCGGACCCTTCCCGGCGATTCCGCCTCGTGAATCCGGCGCCGGAGCTGCCTTGCCGCTCGGCAAGGCACCCCCCGTCGACCGCATGGCCGCGCGGGAGCCACCACACCGCTGAATCGGACCCTTCCCGGCGATTCCGCCTCGTGAATCCGGCGCCGGTGCGCTCACCCGTAGTTGCGTTGTGGCCGCGGAAGGCCAGCGCAGGAGCTCGCCGCCGTCGCCACCCGCTGATTTCTGCGCGCAGTCCGGCGAGCAGCGCCAGGCAACCGTCAGCCTACACCCCGCACACAAGGTGTTCGACGGATTTCTTGCAAGGTACAAATTCTTGCCCGGCAACCATGAAATGCATTTTTTTTTGGTACTGTCGCTGAGCTAGTTCTTATTGTTGATCGTAGATGTCCTACGATTCTTCCGATGAAGAATTTGATCTTCAAGAAGAGGAGGAGCTAACTTTGCTCCTAGCTTTGTACAAGAAAAGGAACAGACCGAAGCACGGGGGTTCGGTTTTTGGTCGTGAAAGATTGATGAGGAATAGAATTGAAGCCGACAACAAGTTGATGCAGTGCTATTTTGTGGAGAATCCCACATACCCCGAGCGATATTTTCGTCGGCGTTTTAGGATGAGCACAAACTTATTCAAGCACATTGCAGAGAGGTTGGCGAGCCATGATCGGTTTTTCCAACAATGGAGGAATGTCGCCGGAGAGCTTGGGCATAGCACCTATCAAAAAGTGACTGCCGATTTGCGTATGTTTGCATACGAGATTCCAGCGGATTTAATTGATAACTACTTGGCAATGGGAAGAGTCAAGCCATCAAATGTGTGAAGCGCTTCGCTGTTAGAATTGTTCAAGTGTTTGGCAAGGAATATTTGAGAGCTCCCAATGCTCAAGACACGGCTAGACTTTTAGAGTTCAACAAAGCTCGAGGCTTTCCAGGTATGATTGACTCAAATGATTGCATGCATTGGAGTTGGAAAAATTGTCCAGCAGCATGGCATGGACAATTCCAAGGTCACCATAAGGATTCCACTATAATCCTAGAAGCTGTGGACCACCACGAGACTTGGATATGGCATGCTTTCTTCGGAATGCCCGGTTCACTCAATGACATCAATGTTCTTAATTGGTCACCACTCATGACAAGGATTGCAAAGGAGAGACTCCACCGGTTCAGTTTACTGCTGATGGCCACACATACGACTATGACTATTTTCTTGCGGACGACATCTACCCGAGGTGGCAAACGTTTGTGAAGCCGGTTCGCAAACCACAAGGTAAGAAACAAGTTGATTTCCATAATGCACAAGCAGCTGCTAGGAAATATGTGGAGAGGGCATTTGGGATTTTGCAATCCCAATTTGCTATTGTGAGAGGACCGGCTAGATTCTGGGATCAAGACATGTTATGGTACATCATGAACGCTTGCGTGATCATGCATAATATGATCATTGAGAATGAGCGTGGGCAAGATTTAGACTACTCCTAATATGAGTTGATAGGATGCCCCGTGCGAGTGCGGAGGAGGGAAGAGAGGATTGCCCGCTTTCTTACCGCGTATCATTCTATTCGAGAAACCGATGTGCACGATGAGTTTCAACAAGATCTCATCGAGGAGTGGTGGTCATGGAGAGGGAAACAAACAACTAGTGCATTAACTAGTTGTTTGTTTGTGTGTTTATTTGATAGCAACTTGGTGGACTATTTGTTTTATTTGTTGTTCATTTATTGATGCACTATTGTTGTATGGATGATAAAACTATTTATTTGTGTTGTAATAATAATTAAACTATTTAATCTCTATTTATTCTTGATTTAATTTGTTTTTGTTTGATCTTTGATGTTGTATGCATATGTGCAATTGTTGTTTGTGCTGTTGCGCGCTGCATTCTAGCGCGCCTGCTGGAGCGCTGCGTTTCTGTCGAGCTGCATTTTGGAGCATCTGCTGAACCAGTTCTCCGTCGTGCGCACAATACGAGCGAATGCAGCGCTGCAAACCGCATTTACAGCACGCGATATTGCAGCGGCTGTTGGAGATGCTCTAATGAGCGGTTAGCCGGGCATATCCTCCGCTTCAGGTGGGCAGCGCCTTTCCGGGCTCGTCCATTCCGGGACCTACGTTGGTCGGGGCTTCAGAAGGTGACAGTGGAAGGGAGTGAGCTACAGTTTTACTGAATCATGCGCCGACTTGGACATTCAATTTTGTGAAGACGTTTCGAGTTGACTCCCCACTCACATTCCCCTCGCCGCTAGAAAAAAAACACAAATTCCTCACCTCCTCCACCTGTTGTCGGTTTCCGTGGCCACTGCTCCTCCACCCCGCATTGCTCCACCAGTCACCCTGTTGCCAAATTCGCTCACGGCTGATGGGTCGCTAGCCTCGCCCCACAGACTTCGCTCAAACCTGTGGATTTGGCGAAGATACTCAAGTCTCCCTCCCTCATAGGCAAAGCTTAGTGTATTTGGGGAGGCCACCGCCCTAGGTTTGGAACAAATCCTGAAGAAATCTTTTTTAGAAGGGCTTAACTGAGAAGAAAAGTAGTATTTCGCCCCAACCATTGATAGTTTGCATTTCACAGCCCCCCCCCCCCCGGTAATCTCTGTCAAGCTACGCCGCTGCTCCCCCATCAGGTTCGATCTCCCGGAGTTTCGTCAGCGACATCGACCGCCGGGACTTCATCGGCGTCGCCTGCTATGGAGCCGGTAAGTTTGATGTAGCTTTTGCCGGCGACATTGATGGTGCGGATTTCCATCCTTGATACCTGAGGATCTTCCTCCATGTCGGCGGCACCAACTACACCTCCAACCCCTTTATAAGTTCCTTGTATCCCGCCATTGTGGTCTTGTAGACGTAGATTAGTGTCTGGTTTGTATCGTGGTTAGGTTTTGTGCATCTGTTTGGAGTTTGTGGATGGCGGTTGCTGACGGTTCATTATCTCGTAATGTTGGTTTTATATAAATATTTTAGAATCATATATTTGTAGTCACAAATCTATAGTATTGGATTCAACTTCATGAACTTGTGCATCTCTTGCGATGATAACCCAAAACATTGGGTGTCGCCATTGGGGTTATAACCAAAGACATTGGGCATTGTGGGGCATTCTAGTGCATTGTCCTACATCTTAGTATATTTGTGCATTTATACATGTTGTCTGTTACTTGTGGTGATCACGAAACACCAGCGACATTTTGGAGTGTGTGGCTGATTGTGCATCCTGGTGTTCGGTGATCTATAGTCTATATGCTTGTGTAATTTGGTAATAAACAATATCACCAAACTTAATAAGGTTCCTAAGACTGGCCAGATCGCATCGGTGGTGGCATCCAAGCACCTTGGGTATGAGGGTGTACTCCCGCTTAATCGTTGGGCACTAAAGGTTGTGGTGCCCGGTAGGGTAAAGGAGGTGAAGGCGTGATGACCCACATGTCTAGGGATCACAACGGTCTTTAAGAGAAGTGTAACCCAAATTTATTGATTCGACATATGGGGAGCCAAAGAATATCTATAACCTTAGCATCTCCATTATCAATTCAGCCACATCTTGAGGAGTATTAGAAACAGTAATATGAGAGAGACAATGGTTAAAAAGCAACAGTAAAAATAAAGTAGCCGTATTAATAGTAATGACAGAAGTAGTGATAGTTAAAATGGATCGGGGATCATAGTTTCAATAGAGGTAACTCTCCAAGAAAAAAAGAACAAGTGCTGGATAAACAAATTACACTTGGGCAATTCGCATAACTGAATTAGATTATGACAGAGCGTGGTAGGATCGTATGGGCACCTAGAGGGGGAAGGGGTGAATATGTGCTACCTCCAAGTTTTAATACTTTTTTGATTTAGGCTTGACACAAAGCTAAATTATCTAGGTATGCATGCAACTAAGGCGAATTGAACTATATGACAAGGATTAGACTAAGCAAGAAACAAGCACACAGTAAAGCTAAAGGATAGAAGAAACCGAAGTGGAAGAACGCGGAGATAAGAATGTATTCCCAAGTTCCTCCTTCTTGTGGGAGTGTGTGTCGTTAGAAGGGTGTGAGTTTTGCCACAAAGGCCTACTCAACGCCACAAAGGACTCACTCTATTCTCCGCTGAACCTCGCAACAAAGGCCTAGTTCACCTCCACTATTGGAATCATTTAAGGCGGAATTCGATGTCTTTACAATGAGCTTGGGGCACACACCCACTACTGAATTGGGGCTCCCAAAATCACCGTGAATATGTTACAAGAAACACAAGTGAATAAAAATAGGTCTAGGTTTTCCACAAGGAAACCATAGACACAAATCCCTCACGTGAATGAGGTGGAAATAAAGAACGACTTGGTGAAGATGTAGATTGGGGCCTTCTCCTTCAATCCTCTGAAGATCGGTGAGTTCGCGTCGAGTGATTGGGAGATCATTTGCTTTAGGTGAGCTCAATAATGGTGGACTTCAATGCTAGACGAGCTAACCACTTGGGGAAGATGAAGTGGGGTGTAACATCCCTGATTTTTGGAAAGTCCAAAAATCACTAAAAATTTAAAACTTTTTGTTTTCATGTTATGCAAGTCACCAAAAACCAAATGAGATGCAAGAAACAAAAGAAAACAATACATGTTCCAATGTTTTGGAAATGAAAATCCAATATACCTCTATTCCATAAACCCTAAAGTCATTTCAAAATAAATATTTCTACATAAAGAAAATATTTCTTCTTAAGAAAACCCTTACACGAAACATGTTTTCAACCCAATTATCATCTTGAAAATATTTTTGATATATAAAAACCAGAGAGTTGCTATCTCTAATATTTTCTTGTCTCCAAAAAGGGTTTCACTATTATTGATAACCCCCAAATAGATATCAGTTGGATCCTTGTTTTCCAAGTGTTATGTCAATCAGCAAAATAATATAGTGCTATAGAAATAAATTGTTTATGAAAACAAGTAATATACTTTGAGAAAACAATGTTTTCATTTGGGAAAACCTTTCTGCTTTTACTAAACCCCATTTCCAAATTTATTAAATAATTCTCTATGTTTGAAATATAACAAAAGGATACTAATTGTGGTTTCACTAATATGTTGAAAATATACAATATGAAAATTCCTAAAAGGGTCTTAGGAAACAATAGTTGAACCATAAAAAATATTTCTAAAAATTGTTTTAATCATATAAAAATTAATGTTTTCTATTAAAGTGACTATCATTGTTTCTTCATATTTTAAAATCATAAAATATGAAAACCATTAAATATGATTTTGTAAAATGTTATTTTATCACATTGATGTCTCTGATATTTTATTCAACCAATAATTTTCATTTATATAATTGATATTTTTAAAATGGCATTAATAGGCTATTAGTGAAATCATTATTATTTCAAAATATAAAACAGCAAAACAAGTGTAAATGATTTTCAAAAATGATATCTGACTTATATAATGTCTCTTTATTTTTATAAAACCCTTTCTCAAAATTAAATTTGATTTTCTATTAAAAATGCTATTAACTCACTTTTAATGAATTATTCAAATTTCATAATTCAAAAATGTAATATGTTCAAAAGTTTGTGAAAATGGTTTTTCTGGAAAGGCAATTAAATTTTAAGAATTTAGAAATTGGTTTCATGCCAATTGGAGTTTTTATAGAGAAGTTATTAAAGAAATGATTAAACAGAAATTAAAAAGAAAAATAAAAGATTTGATGACGTCATCATGACGTCACCCGTCATCAACCTCTGGAAACGGCGGGAGACCGTTTCTCCCGAAATTTTTGCCCCGTGATTGCTCGTCTTAAACGCGATTAAAATCTTTCCTGAGACCACCTCCTTATAGCCCTGGCCTCCCTCTCCTTTTCCCCTATCCTCCCCCTTCGTTTCGTGCCCCCATGTGAGAGATTTTCGTCACCGGAGTTGAACCGTGCCGCCGCCGTGATCCTCAAAATCCGGCAAGGTAGTCCATCACCCTCTGTCCCCATTGGTCCCCCGTGGTTTCCCATGACCGTGCGCACCTCCGTGACCCTTCCCCGATCATTTTCCATGCAGGAATCATCGCCACCGTGAACTTCCGAGGGCGCCGCAACCGTGTCCTCTCTGGCCGCCCGCTGTCCCCGTTCCCGGAAGCGAGGGACGACGCCACCGTCACCAATCGGCTCGCCTTGTCGAGCTGATCGTCCTCATCACCTCGAGGAGCCCGTAGATCCTCTACACCGCTGCCTCCGGCCACCGTCTCGCCATTTTCCGGCGACTTAACCGTGCGGTGAGCTCCCCTCTCTCCCTCAGCCCTTGGATCCATATTGAACGGGCCAGATTAGATCTTCCCCGAAGGGGTACGCATCCGTTAGATCTGGATCTAAAGATCCAGATCCAACCACTTACCCACGTCATCGGCCTAGTCAGCGTGCACAGTCAGCAGGAACAACCAATCAGATCCAGCCACGTGGCCAGCCCTTTAATTCGAATTTTTCTCCCGGTAGAATATTTGGCAGTTTTACAGATTAGTCCCTACATCTTAGATCTATCATAACTTTTGATCCATAAGCCCAAATTTAGCAATGTTGGACTTTTTGAAAAGCCCTTGACATTTAGAATCTTTTTGCACTGGCCAAATTCAAATTTGACAAACTTAAATTTGTTTGATTTCAAATATGCTTGTTTGATGAAATTTGGCATAATTCAAATTCTACAAATCCAAAAACTGTAAATAAAATATATTTGGAAACCTTAGGATGTGTACTTTCATATCCTCTGTCCCAAAATAATATTTGAACAAATTAAAATTGATTTTAGAATTAAATTGTCTATTTGAGTATTTTTGACATAGATTAATTTCTATAAATATTTTCACTATAGTTCCTTTTGCAAAATTGCTCCATTTAACAACCTTGAACCAGAAACAAACTTTCCCAACCATTTTGGACACCCTTGGACCATGACCATGTGTTTTGACCAAAAACCTAACATAGTGATACATCCATTTTCACCATGTCTTAGAAATTTTTTTCATCATCTATCCCTTGATGTTATGACTATTTGGATCCAAGCCAAGTCCTTAGAATGTGTCAATCACATATAGTACCAAGTAGTGAATATTAAACACTAGTACCTTGTTTTCCATCTACTTCTCCACTCCCCCATTCTTGCTTCAAGAATTCACCAAGTCAGCAAAATGGAGATCAAGACTCAAGCACAAGAATGAAACTTCAATATCAACTTGGTGGCAACATGAAGAGATATGAGGAATATGATTGAAGAAATTGAAGGAAGGACTTAGACTCCACAACAACAAGAAGCAACTCAATGAAGTACAAGAGTATGAAGAAAATCAAGGAGAAGACATTTTTCTCTCTCTTCCTATCCCTTCCATTTCTTTCTTTTCAAATTGACTTAGTGGTATTTGTGCCCATCCCATACCCAAACCAATTAGTGAAGTGAAAGCCATGAAGAATCTATCAAGACCAAGAGAAGAATCCATCCAAGGAACAAGTCTACAATAGAAGCATGAAGGTGATCTTCAAGAAGACAAGCATGTGAAGACTTGGAGCAATCCATACAAGTTGAAGAATAACAAGTTATTTTTGTCCAACCATTGACTCAAATGGAAAACCCAAGACTTAGTAATATTTTCCCTTTGATGATGAAGTTAGTAGACCTACCCTAACCACAATGGAAAATACTAACATAGTGACTCAAATATTTTTAAAGGTGAATATGACCAAGTGTTTGCATGTATTACTTTAGTTGAAGAAGTAATATGTTTATTCTTAGTGAACTCTTGGAACTTCCTCGACAAGTATGGTTATAATAAAGTTAGATCACATCAAACTCAACCTAGTCCTTCCCAAGTAAACCATTGGAATTTCCTTAACAAGTATGAGACAATTAGAGAATGAATCTTTCAACTCAAACCTAGACCTCGTCCTAGCCCACTAGGTTAAACTCCTTTGGCTATGTTATTGCTTTGTATGATCTCTCCACTTGTATGTTTGCTTGATAGCATGTTTGTTTATTTTGTTATTGTGTTTTCAATGAGTAGATTGTACGGAAAGAAACGATCCTTTGTGAAGAGAGTGTGATATCTTCACCAACTTCAACAAGGCAAGTAACACATCATCAACTACCCATTATTTTATATATGCATTAGTTGATTTTTGAGTAGTATGCATTGATAGGAAATTTTACTAAGTTATATTATGCTATGCTATTATCCTAGTAGTGTGTAGCCATCTCTTTTATCCTTGTTATTTATAGCCTTAGAACTTGATAGATGCTATGCAATGAGACAAATGATTTTTACTTGATGTTGTGGAAAAATTCTAAGTAACAACTTCAATGAACCACCTGGGTGGATTTGGTTGTTTGGCTGATGAGAGTTGAGTGTCTCCCCGAGGGGTGTTCACTTGAGGAATGCCACCCAGGAACAGAGTGATTATGATGTTCCCCAAGTTTAGATTGCTTCCAGTGCAGCCTTTAGTCATATGGGCTCTTTCTTGATTAATTAAGTTGCGAGGGTTCAGCCTGGGCTTGACAAGCAGATGTAGCATAATTATAGGTGGAACGGGTCTTGCCATTAGGTTGAATTCTTGCTTCTGAAAGATCTCGTATCGATTCTTATCCTTTCCTTAATGCACTCAGGGTGTATAGGATGTTTGGGTTGAGTTGGGTCTCTAGGTGAAAGTGCACAAGCTCTGCAGAGTCAACAAACTAAGATCTTAGCCGTGTCCCCGGTTATGGACAACTATGAGCAGCTGGACAAGAATGGACGGAAGAATCACATCACCACTTTCAATAAGTAAAATTTGACCAAGTGAACAGTATTTGTGGTGCTTGGATCTTAATCCAATGTTGCCACCCTTTGAAAAGAAAAGTTTGTTTTACAAAAGTGATAGGAGAAAACTGGCTTTATGCAAACTTAGCCAAAACTCCACTTAGCCAAATGAGCATGTAGTATTATTCTTGCCATTTATATCCACCATAGTGTTACTTGCCAATACATTAAATTGTATTGACTCCCTTGTGGCTGCATATTCCATATTGCAGATGTTTCTGAAGACGAGTGAGGATTTCGTTTAGGATCTCGAGACTATCGCCAACATGTTTTGCCTGTGGCACATGAAGAAGATGGGCTCAATGTTGTACTATGTTTTCCGCTGTAATTCTTTGTTTTCTGCTAGTCTTCTAAGACTATGCAAGTTGTAATCCTATTTTGTAAAGACTGGATCATGCGATGTAATAGAATTTGATGCATTTGCATGATATTTCATTTTGTACTGTGGTGCTAGCAATTGATCCAGGGACTAGCACACTAACACATGTATTTCACTTTTGCTAAAAAGTGGGATGCTACATGGGGTATTGATACCCCTTTCCTAAATCTAGCCGTTGTTGAGCCACTAACCCCCGGAGTCTCCGGCCTGGGCCGGAAACTTCTAAAGTTTCCGGGTTGACTCCGGGGATACTCCGGATAGGCCATCTATGAGTTTCACCAAGATGCAGAACTGAAGGACCGGAGTCTCTAGAGATATGTAGTGTTCCCACATTTTAAATAAATGCAAGAACATCTGTGTTACTGTGCTATTCCTTGGATCAATTTTTAGCACCACAATACAAGATGCAATATCACGCAAATGCGTCAAAATCTATTACAACACATGATCCAGTCTTTAAACAATAATATTACAACTTGCATAGTCACAGAAGACTGACGTGAAACATATAATGAAAGATGAAAACATAGTACACCATTGAGCCTCGTCTTCTTCAAGTACCACATGCAAAACATGTTGGTGCTAGACTCGAGATCCTATACGTGTCGGATCCACAAATACCAGGTTATCCTAGGCCGTCTAGTGCGGGCCCAGCCAACCAGCGCGGAAGGAGTCCGTGTTGCATCACAGCAAGAGGTGGACGCTTAAGACCCATTCTCGCCAAGGATGATCCCTTGGCGAGGGGCTACGTTCGTTGATATCCTCTGAGGTACATCATTTTTAGTTCAAGGGGCTTATTATAGGAAAAGACTCGAGTTGGGAAGAGGACCTAGGCCCACAGGAGGCAGGAGGGTGCAGACGCACTAGGACCCGCACCTGGAGGTCGCTTCCTCCCCTGGTGGTCCACTTGAGGACCCGTTTGGCTCCATCTTCGTGTCGGTGGAAAACCGGCCCTGGAATTTTCGTGAAATTTTCGGTGATATTCCTTTAACAGTTTTTCTCAAACTTAAAAATAAAAAAAAGGAATTGGAACTTGGCATCCTTTCAATAGTTTAGTACGAAAAAAATACCCTAAAATTATATAAAAAGGTATTAGAGACATCTAGCATTTGTATGAAACAAGCATGGAATAGTAAAAAATTATAGATACATGAGTTACCTATCAACATCCCGAAGCTTAATTCTTATTCATCTTTGAGTAGGTAAATGATAGCAAAAATAATTTTTGAAGTAACATGCTACCAACACAATCAAGATCGGATAATAATTTTGAATCATGTAAACTAAGATCAAGTGAATCGAGGCAATGGTTTATGGTTGATATGTAGCAAGTAATGATTAAACCATTGAGAATAACAAAGTAAAGCTCTTTCAATGAATGGTAAAGAAGACAATAAAACTATGCAAAGAACATTAGAGATTTTTTAAGTATCAACTACAAAAGCAAAGTCATCATATTAGTTTAAAACTACCATAGCAATATGATTAGGATCAAGCGAAGTGATACCATTATGCACATAGATCATATGTTCTCATCGTTCAAGCAACTCATGAGGACGATCAACACAAGGGTGCAGAAAGATATAGGAATGCAGGAAATGGTGGGGGCACCGGGGGTGGGTGGGAAGGAGACTAGTGTGAAAGAAACACTAACAGATGCTTGTGAAATAAAAAACAATCAACCACTTATTGCAAGGTAGAGATAGAGTCACAACACTTTGAGGACGTTGCATGCAGGATCGGTTTGGCAAACCATGGTAGAAAAACATAATTTATTCACAACTGAAAGGAATTTCCTAAAATGTATGAGCGGAGAAATAAGAGAAAATTAGAGGATTTTATGACAGACAACTAGTAGTGGATTGTTTGTATTATGAGTTCTGAGGAAAAACTACTAGCTCACATGCTTCATAACTCTAGAAATATCTATGTAGTTACACATAAACTTCATAGTATATAAATCCAGACATGATCTAAGCCAGTTATTTGTTTTTCCATATTCTCAAAAGCATTTTACGAAGTTTATGTAGTTAATGATTCCATATAAAATAGCACACATGCACATATCCATATAAAATAGCACACATGCACATATATTATAGTACATCAAGCGACATAAATAAACTTGTGGAATAATATGAAAATATCGGTTTTCGTAGATTATTGGTGAAACCCACTATAACGTAAGATTTCTCCTGAACACCTCTAACTGAAATAAAGCGATTTACTTTTGCAACATAATATTTTTTATAACTAAAATGTATTTTTAATGATGAGTATGACAACGATATAAGCAAATTCACC
This sequence comes from Alopecurus myosuroides, assembly GCA_028641055.1. Classification (NCBI taxonomy): domain Eukaryota; kingdom Viridiplantae; phylum Streptophyta; class Magnoliopsida; order Poales; family Poaceae; genus Alopecurus; species Alopecurus myosuroides. The sequence continues at coordinate 233,271,700 of CM054062.1, read as the reverse complement.
TGAATAAAATCATAATCTTTTAGTTTTTAATGTGCAATATACAAAAAGGTACTTATCTATATAGTTTATCGAATAATGTAGTAATAAAACTACGGGCATTAACAACAAGGTTAATTATGACCAGATAGAAAATTTTAGTATAAATAGATAGGAGCACGATTGGCAGCATGTTGTGGCCGTATCGACGCTAGATCTCTTGGGCTTAAGTTCGAGAAGTTAGTTGACCAAGTGCATATTATGTAGATATGAGTGTGACAGATATATAGAGGCCCTTTGATGTTTATAGAAATTAAAGAAGTAACTGTGCAGGTATAAATAATCTGGCCATGAGTAAATACGTGCAAATACAATCAAATATATGACCATATATAGTTATAGAAAATAAGAGTTATATACTTTAAACTGGTCATATTTACTCCTTTGGCATTGTTCTTTTGTGTACATCACATCCGGTCATATTTGCGAACAAAATTTAGAAATTTCCATTTTATAGCATGTTCATTTTTCCTCATAATTTTTAATAGTTCAAAATGCATCTACCGATTCCATGCTCAACTTATTTACATTGTGTGATGGTTTATCATGACATAAGCAAAATAGGTTGTAAATAGGTCTATCATATTTTTATTCTACCATATTTTCTTTCGGATTCGAAGTGGAGTGGACAATGATCGGTTCCATGTTTAAATACATATATTCAGACCACATGTTCGATCATAAACGTTGGGTACTCTGATAAACAATATGTGAGATAAATATTTTTATTGGTAGAATATTATATTTTAGCAAATTTTGAAAGGAATTTAACCTTTAAGCCATCCAACAGTCAATGATTTGAAAACATAGAATCATGATTTAGACTAAAGTCAAGCATTCACGATATGTTATTTTTATAAATTGACTACCTGAAATAATCCCTATTAGTTTTCTTACAAACCATACGTGCATGTTTATTGTTTTACTATTTTCTAAACCATATTGTGGCACCACTTCGGATTCGGATATCCCTATCCTTGGATTTCGTAAAACCTAATAAAGATTATTTAAATTAAATTTAAAGCCGGATCTAATGTGGAAAATTATCCTGTCTTTTTTCACTCCATCAAATGAGCCTATTTAAGTACTTTAAGTTTTTGTTGAACTTACTAGTCTGGTTATGCGATTTCGTCGATTAGGATGTGTTGTTTTTGTTGCTACCGAGCACGCTCTTCTCCGCATGTTGTCCCGCTTCCCTCACCCTGATACCCCCCCTAGAAGGCACAAGCATAGATCATACGCTTAAAAAAAAGGTTAGCAGCTTGACTGAGTCACTGCCTCAGGATATGTGTATGTGTATGTTTAGTTACTCAAATACAACAAAATACATTCTCACTAATACTAGATAATTTTATCTACCAAGGGAAGGAGCTTCCAATTATATATGCTAAGCCATGTGATTTACTATAGTCTTAATCAGCAACATCTTTTGGTGATGTTGAGACACTCCTCTTTAATCTCGCATAGTTTTTCTTCTTCTCGACAAAGATGGCGTCCATACTGATGCAACACACCCCATTCCACCAAGCCCAACACCCAATGGACCCATGACAAGATCTCGAGCAAAGGCGATACATGCCAAGGTGAACTCACTCCTGTCTCGCTACGTCTTCGATGACTTGGTGAATGGTGCGCTACCTCATGGAACCACCCTATGCATGCTTAGGTTTGATCCCACATTGGAGCCCCAAGACGATGCCCAAGAAGCTCAAGAACATGCCCAAGATGGTGCCCAAGAATCTGGTAAGAAAGATCAAGAAGTGGGCACCGAGGAAGACGAAGAGAAGAAGGAGGAAGAGGAGGAGCAGGAAAACCAGCCTAGGCCGGCCCCATGTCGGCCTCTAGGCTGACCTCCTAATAGAGTTAGCCGGCCTTCGGCCCGGCCTAGGCCGGCGCCCTCCCAGAGCACCCCGGCCTCCTGCCCGGCCTCGACCCGGTGATGCGTGTGAACACACGTTCGTTGGGAGAACCCAAGAGGAAGGTATGAAGAGTGCAGCAGCAAGTTGAAGGGTAAGTTGCATAGAAAAAAATTCCTACGCGCGATAAACCCGAATGGCCAAGATCTAATCTAGGAGATGAAAGGCAACGGGGAGAAACAGAGTCTTGAGGTAACATACCCTCGAAGACTCAAAGTGTTACGAGATCAAATCTCTTTGTTGGCGTAGTCGTACTCACGCGATCCCGAGCGAGAAGATGTGCACCGCAATCTGGCGATGCCTTCGTAATCGGTCACGCGTTCCTCTCGATGAAGACCTCCGTTCCCTCGATCCAGCGGGGTAGCGGAAGTAGAGGATCCCCAGAACTCCAGCAGCACGACGGCGTGGTGGTGGTGAAGAATCCCACGGTCAGGGCTTCACCAAGCCGGAGACCATGGAATGGAGCAGCGGGTGGAGGGAAAGGGAGGTGGGCAAGTGTGTGGAGGAGGGGGAGCTCTTACCCTCCTTTTATTGGCACTACTAGGGAAAAGCTTACCCGTGACGCACCATTTGGCTTATCCGTGACGCACCATGGCGCGTCACGGCTATCACGCCGCGCCTATTAAAAATAGCCGTGACGCACCTATTTTTGGTGCGTCACGGCTATCCCGTTTACCCGTGGCGCACCGCCTGTTTGGTGCGTCACGGCTATCTTTCGTTACCCGTGGCGCACCTCACGGATGGTGCGTCACGGCTATTGATTTCGAAATTTAAAAAAAAAAGCGGGACAGATCCAGATCTAGATCTAGATCCAGATCTGGCCGCCCAAAATTTTGAAAATTTGAAAAACGAAAACAGAGTGGTAGCCGGAGTGGATGGTGGTCGCCAGAGTGGAGGGTGGTCGCCGGAGAGGATGGTGGGTGGAGGGTGGTCGCCGGAGTGGAGGGTGGTCGCCGGAGAGGAGGTGGCCGTGGTAGTGGAGGAGGTCGCCGGAGAGGAGATGGCCGCCGGAGAGGAGATGGCTGCCGGAGAGGAGGTGGCCGCCGTAGTCGAGGTGGTGGCCGTAGAGGAGGTGGTCGCCGGAGTAGAGGTCGCCGCCGGAGTAGTCGCCGGAGTAGACGTGAGGTGGTGGTGATGGTGGTGGTGGTGGTGGTGGTGGTGATGGTGGTGGTGGTGGTGGTGGTGATGGTGGTGGTGGTGGTGGTGGTGGTGATGGTGGTGGTGGTGATGGTGGTGGTAGGAGGAGAAGGGGGAAGAGAGAAAGAAGAGAGAATGGAGAGTGGAGGAAGGAGAAAGGAATGAAGAAGAGTGGAGGAAGTAGGAGGAAGGGGAGTATATATAGGTGGGTGGCCCTCCCGGGTTCGAAATTTGAAAATTTCTGCCCAGACTTAGCCGTGACGCACCATACATGTGGTGCGTCACGCCTATCTTACTTAGCCGTGACGCACCATACATGTGGTGCGTCACGCCTATCTTTTTTTATTATTTTTATTTTTTTTAATTTCTAGTCAAAAATCTTCAAACGGCTATAACTTTTTTTCCTTTCGGAATTTGGAGAATCTAAAAAAGGCTCACAGGCCGAAGGCGAGTGAGGTTGGATTCCTTTTTTTCTCTAGTTTCCGTTGGTATATTGAACTTTAAATTCCGACATCGTATGCAAAAGTTATGCCCATTTTACTTTTTTTAACGAACTTTTGCTCAGAAAGTCGAAATACGTATTTCAAAATTTGTTAAAAAAGTATACATTAAACTCTCCGTGCATCTATAAGAAATTTATTTTTTGATAATTTTTTGACATGGAACTCTTCCGTGACAAAACTAGAAAGGCGGTCCCGGGGGGGGGGGGGTGTGTGGAGGGAACATTTCGGTGGATACCATAGCCGTGACGCACCATATGTTTGGTGCGTCACGGCTATTGCAATACCCGTGACGCACCAAACAAACGGTGCGTCACGGCTATCTATCCCCACGGCTATGGTATCCACCGAACACCCACATATAGCCGTGACGCACGGTTTGTTTGGTGCGTCACGGGTATGCCCATAGGCGTGAAGCACCAAACCGTGGTGCGCCACGGCTATTAGGCGTGACGCGCCGTTTTGCTGGTGCGTCACGGGTATCATCACTCCTATAGCCATTTTCCTAGTAGTGTGGGGAGGGGGAGGCAGCCCAAAGGGGGGGGTGCGGCCAGCCATGGGTGCCCCCACCTCTTCCCCTCTTCATGTGAGTGGAAGCACCACTCACACCCACTCATGCTCCCTTAATTTTCCACTTTAGATAATCCAAAGTTTTTTCTTTAATAAATAAATAAAACATTTTTATTTCTTTATTTATATTTGTTAATTCCATTAACAAACATTTGCATGCAGCACGTCGAATCATTTGTTAATTCTATTAACGACCATTCGACGAAAAACCCCTTGAACTATTTCAATTTTTCCCCGAAACAATTTCGGAGCTGCCCAAAACATTCTTCGGTATTCCGTATCCTCTCAAACGCTTCATCGAACCTTAAGTGTGTCACCCTACGGTTCGCAAATAATATAGACATGATCGAGACTCCTCTCCGATCAATAATCAACAACGGGATCTGGAGATCCATGCTGACTCCCATATATTCAATGATGACTCTCGTGATCATGTGAACCTTTCAACGTCGTAACGATTTCCTTTTGTCTCGCGATATTTTACTTGTCCGAGATCCGATCATCGATATCAACCATACCTTGTTCGATCTCGTTATCCGACAAGTACTCTTTTCTCGTTCCCGTGATATAACATCCTTGTGATCATATCACGTGCTTGCAAGCGGTGTCGATGTGATATCACCGAGAGGGCCCTGAGTATATCTCTCCGTCATATTGGATGGACAAATCCCATTTTTGATCCATGAGCTTCAACTAACACTTTCCGAATACCTAACGCCGCCTTTATATTCACCATTTTACGGTGTGACGTTTGATGTCATCAAAGTATTCTTTCGGTATTAGTGATTAACATGATCTCATGGTCTAAGGAACAATGTTACTCCGAAGTAAGACATAACAACAAAACTAAATGACTTGATCGTATTGTTATACTTAGTTAGGGTCTAAGTTCATCACGTCATTCTCCTAATGACATGACCCCGTTATTAACAACAACCAATGTCTATGATCAGGAAACCTTGATCATCTGTTAATCAGCGAGCTAGTTAAAAGAGAGGCTTCACTAGGAACGTTGGTTTGTTTATTAATCACACATGTATTAACGTTTCCGGTTAATACAATTCTAGCATGAGAAATAAACATCTATCATAAACAAGGAACAACATAATAAACACTTTATTATTGCCTCTCGGGCATATTCCCTCCAGTCTCCCACTTGCACTAGGGGCAATAATCTATATTACATAGTGATGAATCTAACACCCATTGAGTTCTGGTGTTGATCATGTTTTGCCCTTGAGAGAGGTTTAGTCAATGGATCTGCCACATTGAGATCCGTATGTACTTTGCAAATCTTCACATCCCCATCTGTGACATGTTCACGGATGGAGTGAAAACGGCGCTTGATATGCTTGGAATTCTTGTGAGACCTTGGCTCCTTAGCATTGGCTATGGCACCATTGTTGTCACGATAGATAACCATTGGATCCAACACACTCAGAACCACGCCTAATTCGAATATGAACTCCTTCATCCAAACTGCTTCCTGTGTTGCCTTCGAGGCAGCAACATATTCTGCTTCTGTTGATGATCTCGCCACGGATTGCTTGGAACTCCTCCAGCTTACGTACCCGGACTGAGACTTAGAGTCATCCGGATCAGTGTCGAAGCTAGCATCGACGTAACATCTTGCGACGAGCTCTTTTTTCACCGCCATATATGAGAAACATATCCTTAGTTCTTTTCAAGTACTTAAAGATATTCTTGACCGCCGTCTAGTGTTCCAAACCTGGATCGGATTGGTACCTACTAGTCAAACTAATAGCATGTGCCACATCCAGTCTTGTACATAGCATAGCATACATGGTTGAACCTATGGCTGAAGCATAGGGAATCTTATTCATTTTCTCTCTATCTTCTGTTGTAGCTGGACATTGAGTCTTACTCAACGTTTTGCCTTGGAACATAGCTAAGAACTCTTTCTTACTATCTTCCATTCTGAACTTCTTCAGAATCTTGTCAAGGTATGTAATTTGCGAAAGTCCAATTAAGCGTCTTGATCTATCCCTGTAGATTTTGATGCCTAATATATAAGCTGCTTCACCGAGATCTTTCATCGAAAAACTACTGTTCAAATAACCTTTTACGCTTTTTAAAAGTTCTATATCATTTCCAATCAAAAATATGTCATCCACATATAGTACTAGAAATGCTACAGAGCTCCCACTCACTTTCTTGTAAATACAAGCTTCTCCGTATGTTTGTACAAATCCAAACCCTTTGATCACCTTATCAAAACGGAGGTTCCAACTCCGGGATGCTTGATTCAGTCCATAAATGGAACGTTGAAGCTTGCACACCTTGTCAGCATCCTTAGGATCAACAAAACCTTTGGGTTGCATCATATACAACTCTTCCTCAATGTCACCATTAAGGAATGCCGTTTTGACATCCATCTGCCAGATTTCATAATCGAAAAATGCAGCAACTGCTAACATAATCCTAACTGACTTAAGCATCGCTACTGGAGAGAAAGTCTCATCGTAGTCAACTCCTTGAATTTGTCGGAAACCTTTTGCGACGAGTCGAGCTTTATAGACGGTCACATTACCATCAGCATCAGTTTTCTTTTTAAAGATCCATTTGTTCTCAACGGCCTTGCGGTCATCGGGTAAGTCCACCAAAGTCCAAACTTGGTTTTCGTACATGGATCCTATTTCGGATTTCATGGCTTCAAGCCATTTGTTGGAATCTGGATTCATCATCGCTTCATCATATGTCACAGGTTCATCACTTCCATCTACCATGAAGTTTAATATCGGATCTCCGTACAGTTCAGGAGCTGTACGTTCCCTAGTTGACCTGCGAGGTGCGGTAGTTTCCTCTTCTGGAGTTTCATGATCTTGATAATTAACTCTCTCTTCAACTGACGGGGTCAGTACCGGAACAACTTCTGGCGCTACGCTACTCGCCATTCCAAGAAGAGAAGGTTCAATAACCTCGTCGAGTTCTACCTTCCTACTATTCACACCTTTCGAGAGAAACTCCTTCTCCAAAAAGGATCCATTCTTGGAAACGAAAATCTTGCCTTCGGATCTGTGATAGAAGGTGTACCTGTTGGGAATATGCCCTAGAGGCAATCATGTATGATGTAATTCCCAATGTATTCATAAAGTTATTAAGACGTCCTTGTTTTGAACATCTGATACATGTCATTGAATATGTGATTCGATTGTGGAACTATGTTTTCATGTTGTTCAAACTAAATTGTCCTTGTTCATTAAGGTTGTGCTGGACACACACCCTAGACTAATGTGAGTGTTGGCTGATGACTCGGTTCCACTTGTCATGGGCATGGCGATGCAATTCCAACGTTCACAGACTTGGCTAAAGAGTTTAGCAAGTCGGACTGACCCATATTGAGATGCAACGAGTAAGTCGTCATTTGCATGTCTCAATCAATGTAATCCTTAGACCTGAGGTTGTTGCACAATCCGAGTTGTGGATCACCGACTTAGGTTCTGTCAAACGCTGTCTGTGACAAGGCAGTTATAAAGGCAGAGTTCGGGTCGAATGAGAAGCAAGATGCGTGATGTGGATAATCAAGATGGGATTTTGCCCCTCCGAATGGAGAGATATTCTCTGATCCCTCTCTAGTGATATGATTCCAGAAGCATGGCCATGCGTAACTCAATTAAGTGTTAACTGGGTCTATTGACTAAGAGTTAGTCAGATGAATCATATATCACGGACCGAGAAGAGAGTTGAGCTATTAAGGGATGACGATAATTTTTCTATAGTTCGACAAGGTATATCGTGAGGCAAAAGGGACTAAGATGAAAGTCACATTGGAAGGTATGTCTTCATGACTCTATGACACTTGGGAGTCGGCACGTTCTGCTAGGAGCCGCTACCGATTGATCGATTGAGAGTCGGACTCCAATCGTGTCCAAGTCGCCATGAGCCTGCAGGGTCGCACACTTAAGAGTGGGAGCAAATGTATTGGTCGGGTTGGACCTGAACCGGAAATGGACTGAGTTTGTGAGTCGGAATCACAGAGGGAATGGGCCATAAGTGTTGTGAAGCCCACTACCATTCGCTATATAAAGAGGGGCGCAGGTTGCCCAGCGGGCAAGTTACTCCACTCCCATGCGTTGGGAACCCTAGCCCCACTCAGTCCAGCCGTCGCACCGGACCTAGCAGTCTGCCGTCGGAGCTCCTCCTCGCACGTGTGGATACCGGCAGAGGTGCTGTACGTTCAGCACTTCGACGTTCGTGGGATTGGATCGGCTGGATCGGATCGTGGGACTACACTGCATCGACGCGCTGCATCGATAATCCGCAACCGCGCGTCTAGTGGTAATCCTCGTGGACTTCTACCTCGGCTAGATCTTGGAAGTACCGCGTAGAAAAGTTTTCGTTTATCTCTACGCGTTCCAACAGTACCCTATTGTTTCTTTAGGGTATCCTATGAAGACGCATTTTTCCACTTTGGGTTCGAGTTTATCAGGTTGAAGCTTCTTCACATAAACATCGCATCCCCAAACTTTTAGAAATGACAACTTAGGTTTGTTTCCAAACCTTAATTCATACAGTGTCGTTTCAATGAATTTAGATGGTGCCCTATTTAAAGTGAATGCAGCGGTCTCTAGTGCATAACCCCAAAACGATAGTGCCAAATCTGTAAGAGACATCATAGATCGAACCATATCCAATAAAGTACGATTACGACGTTCGGAAACACCATTACGCTGTGGTGTTCCGGAAGGTATGAGTTGTGAAACTATTCCATATTGTTTCATATGCATGCCAAACTCGTAACTTAAATATTCTGTTCTCAGACTTAAAGGAATAACCATTCTGCATTAAGCAAGATCCAAAAACGATATTCATGCTTAATGCAGGCACCAAATAACAATTATTGAGGTCTATAACTAATCCCGATGGTAGAAGTAGAGGTAGCGTCCCGACGGCGATCACATCAACTCTTGATCCATTGCCGACGCGCATCGTCACCTCATCCTTTGCTAGTGGTCGCTTATTATGCAGCTCCTGTTTCGAGTTACATATGTGAGCAACCGAACCAGTATCAAATACCCAGGTGCTACTGCGAGTACTAGTAAGGTACACATCAATAACAATTATATCATATATACCTTTGTTCACTTTGCCGGCCTTCTTATGTGCCAGATATTTGGGGCAATTGCGCTTCCAGTGGCCAGTGCCCTTGCAATAAAAACACTCAGTCTCAGGCTTAGGGCCATACTTGGTTTTCTTCTCAGGAGCAGCAACAGACTTGCCACCCTTCTTTAAGTTTACCATTGGCTTGCCTTTCTTGCCTTTCTTGAAACTAGTGGTCTTATTGATCATCAACACTTTATGTTCTTTCTTGATCTCCACTTCAGCAGTTTTAAGCATCGAGAGAAACTCGGGAAGAGACTTCTTCATGCTTTGCATATTATGGATCATCATGAAGTTCTTGTAACTAGGTGACGGAGATTGGAGAACACGATGTATCCCTAGCTCAATGGGAATCAATATTCCCAAGGCTATGAGCTTATCAGCGTACGCAGACATCTTGAGTACGTGCTCACTAACGGTGTTGTTTTCTTCCATCATGCAGCTAAAGAACTTTTCTGAAGTGTCATAACTCTCAACTGCGGCATGGGTATCGAAAATCATTTTCAATTCTCCCATTGTAGCATAAGCAGTGCTGTTCTCGAAACGTTTTCGCAGCTCTGGCTCTAATGCATAAAGGATGCCGCAATGAACTAAGCAGCGAGGAGAATCCCCGGGTTAAGTTCCCAGTTGGTAAAGTTGCTTCCATTGTTCGCTAGTTTTTCTCTCTCCATGAACATATTGAAATTGAAGGTGGGTGGTGCCATGATCTACAACATATTTGCAAAGACTATTTAGACTAGGTTTATGATAAATTAAGTTCAAGTTAATTCTAAAATTATCCCATGAACTCCCACTCAAAAACAACATCCCTCTTAGTCGTCTTTAGTGATTACACGAACCAAATTCACTACACCGAAACCGATCATCACGTGAGACGGTGTAGTTGCAAAGGCGAACATCAACATGTTCATCATATCATTCATATGACTCATGCTTTACCTTTCGGTTATGTGTTCCGTGGCCATGTCTGTACATGCTAGGCTCGCCAAGTAGAACCGTAGTATTGCGTGTGTTTCAAGGCCATGTTTATACATGCTAGGCTTGAAAACAGCCGTTGTATGCGAACGTTGAGTCTATCACACCCGATCATCACGTGGTGTCTCGAAACGACGAACTTTCTTAACAGTGCATACTTAAGGAAGAACACATTATTATCTTGATATTAAGTGAGAGGGGTCATCTTATAATGCTACCGTCGCGATCTAAGCAAAATAATATGCATAAAAGGATGAACATCACATGCATGGATAATGTGATATGATATGGTCCTTCTTGCACTTGATCTCCATCTTGTGCATCATGGTATGATCTCCATCATTCCACCGGCGTGGACCAAGGTTCGTGGAACTTCCATCTTGATTGTCCATTACAACATATCACATGGATATGATATACAACACGCAGGCCATAAAAATAAGACAACCATATGGCTCCAGCCGGTATGTCAATAATTTACAAAAGATATCATCTCATACATAACGTTTGTAACATTGACCATATCACATCACATGCCTTGCAAAAACAAGTTAGACGCCTCTAATTTATTTTTGCATATTTTACGTGGATTGGGCTTACAAGGATAGAACCGTTCATACCTACGTACAAGAGCCACAACGTTGAAAAAACATATTGTTAACAACCCTTTGTAGATTAGATCTTAACTATAGTAGGAGAAACAGAGACCCCCTTAGTCACAAGTGAGACAATTCTCGCGTACATAGTACACATAAACTTAGTCTAGGGTAGCTTCATCCTACTATGCCACTGAGATCATAAAATACACAAAGAGGCAAAACCATGATCATCAATTCCCACATAATCCTATGTGTTCTACTCGTACAAATCATCTACGCAAAGATCCAGCTCTGATACCACTGAAGGGTATGTTACATAGAAAAAAAATCCTACGCGCGATAAACCCGAATGGCCAAGATCTAATCTAGGAGATGAAAGGCAACGAGGAGAAAGAGAGTCTTGAGATAACATACCCTTGAAGACTAAAAGTGTTACGAGATCAAATCTCATTGTTGGCATAGTCGTACTCACGCGATCCCGAGCGAGAAGATGTGCACCACAATCCGGCGATGCCTCCGTGATCGGTCACACGTTCAGCTCGATGAAGACCTCCGTTCCCTCGATCCGGCGGGGTAGTGGAAGTAGAGGATCCCCAGAACTCCAACAGCACGACGGCATGGTGGTGGTGAAGAATCCCATGGTCAGGGCTTCGCCAAACCTGAGACCATGGAATGGAGTAGCGGGTGGATGGAAAGGGAGGTGGGCAGGTGTGTGGAGGAGGGGAGCTCTCACCCTCCTTTTATAGGGGAGGGGGAGGCATCCCAAAGGGGGGTGCGGCCAGCCATGGGTGCCCCCACCTCTTCCCCTCTTCATGTGAGTGGAAGCCCCACTCACACCCACTCATGCTCCCTTAATTTTCCACTTTAGAAAATCCAAAGGTTTTTCTTTAATTAATGAATAAAACATTTTTATTTCTTTATTTATATTTGTTAACCATTAACAAACATTTGCATGCAGCACCTCGAATCATTTGTTAGTTCTATTAATAACCATTCAACGAAAAACCCCTTGAACTATTTCAAGTTTTTCCTGAAACAATTTTGGAGCTTCCCAAAACATTCTTCGGTATTCCGTATCCTCTCAAACGCTTCATAGAACCTTAAGTGTGTCAACCTACGGTTCGCAAATAATATAGACATGATCGAGACTCCTCTCCGATCAATAATCAACAGCGGGATCTAGAGATCCATGATGACTCCTATATATTCAACGATGACTCTCGTGATCGTGTGAACCTTTCAACGTCGTAACGATTTCCTTTTGTCTCGCGATATTTTACTTGTTCGAGATCCGATCATCGGTATCAACCATACCTTGTTCGATCTCGTTATCCGACCAGTACTCTTTTCTCGTTCCCGTGATATAACATCCTTGTGATCATATCACGTGCTTGTAAGAGGTGTCGATGTGATATCACCGAGAGGGCCCTCAGTATATATCTCTGTCATATTGGATGGACAAATCCCATTCTTGGTCCATGAGCTTCAACTAACACTTTCCGAATACCTAACACCACCTTTATAGTCACCCTTTTACGGTGTGACGCTTGATGTCATCAAAGTATTCTTTCGGTATTAGTGATTAACATGATCTCATGGTCTAAGGAACAATGTTACTCCGAATGTAAGACATAACAACAAAACTAAATGACTTGATCGTATTGTTATACTTAGTTATGGTCTAAGTTCATCACGTCATTCTCCTAATGACATGACCTCGTTATTAACAACATCCAATGTCTATGATCATGGAACCTTGATCATCTGTTAATCAACGAGCTAGTTAAAAGAGAGGCTTCACTAGGAACGTTGGTTTGTTTATTAATCACACATGTATTAACGTTTCCGGTTAATACAATTCTAGCATGAGAAATAAACATCTATCATAAACAAGGAATAACTGAATAAACACTTTATTATTGCCTCTCGGGCATATTCCCTTCACAAGTTTCCCTCAGAAAGAAACCAAGGTTGAATCGACCAGTAGGAGGAAGACGTAACTTCAGAAGGTTGATGCAGCTGAGATGGCAGGGCGCACTACCGGTTTAGAAGCAACATGGAACCTACACAACACAATCAAATCACTTTGCCCCAACGAAGCAGTGAGGTTGTCAATCTCACCGGTTTTGCGGAACACAAAGAGGTCAAACATATGGCGTGGAAAATAGTAGTAGAATAGTATGAAAGTAGTAGCAGCAATATGAAAGCAGTGTGAAAGCAGTAGGTGTTTTATCAGTATGAGGAAAAAGGACCGGGGTCCACAGTTCACTAGTGGTATCTCTCCGTGAAAGATAAATAACGTGTGGTGAACAAATTACAGCTGGGCAATTGACAGAAATGAAGGCTGCACCGTAGTGCATATGCAAGACATAAAGATTACTATGTGATTCATGCGGGCATTACAACAAAATACATAGAACGTCATCCAACTGCATCTATGTCTAATAATCCACCCTCCAAATATCATACGAACAAACGTTGGGTATTAAGTTCATAGCAATAGATTATTGCAGTAAGCAAAGTGTATAATATAAACAATGTAAACTAGGTAAACACCGTTGTTTTCTCCCTAATGGCAACAACACATCCTCCATCTGTCACTCGGGCATAGATACAAAGGAGGCATGAACCCACTATCGAGCATAAATACTCCCTCTTGGAGTTACTAGCATCTACTTGGCCAGAGCATCTACTAATAACGGAGAGCATGCAAGATCATAAATAACATAAGCATGAAGATAACATGATAGATTGATAGTCAGAAGATATAGCATACAACATTCATCAGATCCCAGCAAACACAACATGTAGCATTACATAAAGATGATCTCGATCATGTGAGGTAGCTCACGAGATCTAAACATGAGGCACAAAGTGGAGAGAACAACCATCTAGCTACTGCTATGGACCCGTAGTACAGGGATGAACTACTCACACATCACTTCGGATGAGGGCATGGTGGTGTAGACCCCTCCGGTGATGAATTCCCCTCCCGACAGGGTGCCGGGGAGAGCTCCAGAACCCTCCCGATCTCGGGATGACGATGAAGGCGACCTCGGGTGTTTCTCGGGACGAAGTGGTATATATTTAGTGTTAATATGTTGGGGGGGTATAAATATGCGAAAGGGAAAAGGCGGTGGAGGCATGGAGGCCCCACACCACCCCATTGCGCGGCCAGTGGGCCCGCCGCCCTATGGTGTGGGCCCCCCTCCGGGTCTCTTTGGGACTCCGTGGAACCTTCGGGAATTCTAGGACCTCCGGACTTCGAATTTTTCAGTTCCGAGAATATTTGCTAAACAACTTTTCTGAAACTAAAAACAACAGAAAACATGGATCTGGCTTTGTGGCATCTTGTCAATAGGTTAATCCGGAAAATTGATAAAAATAACATAAAGTGTATAGCAAACATGTGGGAAACAACATGAAAACAATATGGAACATCAGAAATTAAGGATACGTTTATGACGTATCAACATCCCTAAGCTTAGTTCCTACTCGTTGAGTAGGAGGTTGGTAGCTGTGGCCACCATGTTTGAGTGTGTACTTTGGCACCACGAAGATGTATCTTGGTTTCAAGAGTACTACTCACAATTATGCACAATATGTCACAAAATGACTAGATATTCAATGAAGAATTGATTTTTGCATAATAAGAGGATGGTACAATCATGAGTTGAGTGACGCTCCCCCTATGTCCATGCCTACATCCAAACCTAATAACACGTATAGTGAAGGTACTTATGCAAGGTCTCAAGTGAAGTTGGATGAATCTATGACATTTAGTTCATTCCTCAAAGCTCGAAATCTTGATTCATCAAGGGCCTTCATGAAGATATCCTCAAGTTGATCCTTGGTTGATACATATGAGAGATCAATATCACCCTTCTCAACATGACCCCGAATAAAATGATGACGGATCTCAATGTGCTTCGTCTTGGAGTGAAGAACGGGGTTGTAGGCGATCTTGATTGCACTCTCATTGTCACAAAGAAGAGGCACCTTGTCAAAGTGAATACCATAATCCTTCAAGGTTTGCCTCATCCAAAGCAATTGGGCACAACATCTTTCCGCGGAGATGTACTCGGCCTAGGTGGTGGAGAGAGCAATGCAGTTTTGCTTCTTTGAAGGCCAACATACCAAGGAGCAACCAAGGAATTGGCAACCCCCGGATGTAGACTTCCTATCCATCTTCTCTCCCGCATAATCTGCATCCAAGTACCCAATGAGCTGAAAACTCGAACCCTTGGGATACCAAAGACCAAAATTTGGGGTATGAACTAAATATCTAAAGATTTGTTTAACCGCTTCCAAATGACTTTGCCTCGGAGAGGCTTGAAACCTTGCACATTTACCTACACTATACATGATATCCGGTCTAGATGCACAAAGGTAAAGCAAAGAGCCAATCATGGAGCGGTATACCTTTTGATCTAACTCTTTACCATTCGGATCGGGTTTTAAGTCAATGGTTGTGGACATGGGAGTCTTCATAGGCTTGTCATCACGCATATTAAACCTCTTGAGCATGTCTTGAGTGTACTTGGCTTGTTTGATGAAGGTTCCTTCATGATATTGATTCACTTCAAAGCCAAGGAAGTACTCCAATTCTCCCATCATAGACATCTCATACCTATTGGTCATAAGCTTGCAAAACTCTTCATTGAACAAAGTGTTAGTAGACCCAAAAATGATGTGATCCACATAGAGTTAGCATATGAACAAGTAACCTCCTACCGTCTTGGTAAAGAGGGTGGGGTCGATTAAACCAACATTAAACCCACGATCCACTAGAAACTCTTTAACATGCCCGTACCACGCACGTGGAGCTTGTTTAAGTCCATAGAGCGCCTTATCGAGTTTGTAGACATAATCGGGGTGTTTGGGATCCTCGAAACCCGGAGGTTGCTTGACATATTAACTCATTAATGGGACCATTTAGGAAAGAACTCTTAACATCCATTTTTTGTAGCTTGAAATTATGATGAGATGCATAAGCAAGTAAGATGCGAATAGATTCAAGACAAGCAACGGGGGCAAAGGTTTCACCAAATCAACACCTTCGACTTGAGAAAACCCTTGGGACACCAATCTTGCCTTGTTGCGAATGATGATACCATCTTTGTCTTGCTTTTTCTTGAACACCCATTTGGTGCCAATAACGTTCTTGCAATCCTTGGGTCTTGGCACTAACTTCCAAACCTTGTTGCGCTCGAAGTTGTTGAGTTCATCATGCATAGCTTCAAGCCAACCTTGATGTTTGAGAGCTTGATAGACCTTCTTGGGCTCAATGAAAGAGACAAAAGCACGAGCCTTGCTAAAATCCGCCAGTTGCTTCCTAGTGACAACCCTTCCACGAACTTGCCCAAGTATCTTGTCCTCCGTGTGACCCGCTCGTTCAAGATTTTATAGCCTTCTCTTTGCTCTACGAGCTAGTATCTCCTCCAAAGATTCCTTGGATATTTCTTGAGAATCACCTTCTTCATCGGAGACATGTCCATCTTCATCTTGTCTTTGATCATCAATGGGTGAAGGATCACCACTAGGTTGAGGTCTCTCAGCAATGATGGGACTTTGATCATGACCTTGATGAGTAGCTTGGCCTTGATCACTTGCTTGACCTTGATCATTAGCTTGGCCTTGATCACTTGCTTGACCTTGATCATTAGCCTGAGGGTTTGGTGCATCTTGTTGGGTAGCTTGAGTATAACCGGGTGTAGTCAATGGCTCCACTTGAGTGGGGCATAGTCCTTCTCCTTCTGTTATCCGGTAACCCCCAATGGGAATTATTTCACCAATCCCCATTCTTCTTATGATGATGGGAGGAATTGCATCTCCTACAACACCATGATCTATACGCCCCCCTGGGAGCCGTTATCCTCATCAAACACCACGTCTATAACTTCTTCAACTTGTCCGGTGGACTTGTTGTAGACTCTATAGGCGTGAGCATTTGTGGCATAGCCAACAAAGATACCCTCATAAGATTTGGTCTCGAACTTGGACAAGTGTTTACCTTTCTTGCGAATGAAGCACTTGCAACCAAAGACTTTGAAGTAAGATACATCCAGTTTCTTTCCCGTGAGAATCTCATAGGGAGTCTTGTTCAAGATCTTCTAAAGGTATAACTCGTTGGTAGCATGACAAGCGGTGGAGACGACTTCGGCCCAAAAGATGTCGCGGCACACATGTCTCCTTTAGAGAAGTCCACTACATACATGCCATTCTCGACAAACCCAACAAAGGCTACTCTAAGAGTTGTTTCCCAAGTGACAATCATATTCTCTTTATTAAAGAAAGAGGTAAAACAACAATTTGCAAGTTGGAGAACGGACATCAAGTTATAACCAAGGGACTCAACAAGGAGAACATTCTCAATTGATAAATCAGTTGAGATAGCCACCTTGCCTTGTCCCAATACCTTAAGTTCAGAATTGTCACCAATAGTGACGCAATTGAGATGAGGTGATGGAGGTTCAAGATTACTCATTGCGTCATTGCTTCGAGTCATATATTGGGATGCACCACTATCCACCGCCCATCTACCCGACCCGGAAGCACTTCCCTACAAGAGATCAATTTCTTGATTTAGCTACACATCCTTCAATGGGTCCTCTTTTGTTAGTAACAAGGGTCTTAGGAACCCAAATAGTCCAATGATAATCATCACCACCATAAGTACCAACGTATTTAGCACAAACATGACCATCTCTATATTTCATGAGAACATAAGAGGGGTTATATTTTCCGGCAAAGTCATTGTGAGTGATGCTTGTCGCACCCGGACTTCTAGGGGATACTCACAGTCCGCTAAACAGTAGATAAATGGCTTACGGGGCATACCGGCACCCGCATCTCAATATGAGTAGGCCAACACGTAAACGTGTGACAACCATTCTCTACTATTCATCGTCTGCGCAAACCATCCCATAGAAATCCAGATACTTCCATTGACGTACTTCATAACATACACACATGGTACGTCAACGGCATTTGAACAAGTGATATCACAACAGATCTCTAAGACACAAATAAATAGAAATAAGTTGCAAATAGCTCTCACTAGAGCAGAGGTAGCAAATACAATCATCCAGAGGACACATGTCCCAACAATTCATCATTAGAACACAGCGGAAGCATCCAAAGTGTCTGGGTACAGACAAGATCCAAATAGGCCTAAGAGGCCGGAAACGAAAAGACGGAGCCCATCCACGAAGTCTCGGATCCTGCCCGGGTCCGTTATCTACTCGTCAGCAGCCTCGTCATACTCCACGTAGTAGCCACCATGGGGATCCTCGGAAACGTAGTCTGCGGAAACCACAACCCCAAAGGGGTCAGTACAGACAAGTACTGGCAAGCAAGACTCACAATTCACCAAAGTGTACCCGTCAACATCAGGCACAGATGCTTTGGGTTCAACGGAAGAATAGGTGATACAAAAGATGCGGCAGCAGGCTGCTCTAACCAACTACAGAAACATGCTACAACTTCCGGCTAACAGAAAGGGGATAAGATAGCGTATCGTAACCAACTATAACTAACCTCAAACAAACCCATCCTGGATCTCGCCCCTTATCCAAAGAAGCAATCCGAGGATAACTCACACGGTTGGATTAGTGATGGTTCAAGTTATTATGTCAATAAGACTATTACTAGTCAAGTTATCATTAGTTAGGTGTAAGTTGTTCTGAGTACTTGTTAGCCAGTACTTTCACCAAGTCATCCATAACCGCGGAAAACACGGCTTCTCGAGAAGATTTAACCCTGCAGGGGTGCACCAATTTGGCCGTACACGTAAGAATAACCCGCCAGATGGAATGGCCTTTCCACCAAGCGGGGCACTCAACACAACTCAACTCTTCTTCGCATCAAGCCCAAAGAACCCCGTGCAATTGAGCGCACGGCTAATCAAGCCCCACGAAGAAAAGGGGACCCTCATAGCACTCTAAGAACGTGTCTCCCTATATGCCGACTACAAAAGTTCCACCCTGGCGCCAAGGGTTCGCACCTGCATATGCATGCGGCAAATGGAAAACCCGAACTAAATGAGGCGATTTGGACGAGATGCGAATCGAATCAAATTGAGGGGGCGCCCATACACGCTTCCCACATGCGGTTAGTGCGCTCATCATGGTTCAGTAGACAAGACCCTTTTCCTAATTAGGGTCGACACTAGCAGGCCTCAAAACCACGCCGGGCCTCCTGCCGGTGCCTTATCATCAAATTATTATTAACCATAACATTAACAGGTTGTTGTTTAACATCGAGCCCCAGAACATAATGAAATATAGTAACAGAAAGTAACGGACAACAGAATCGAGCAAAACAACCCTAAGCATACTAGTAAGACACGGGCAACAAGCAAAAAGGTTATAGGTGTGGAGGTGAGACTATATCAGGGTTAAAGGATAACATGTGATAGGATCGGAACACAAGCAACGATTCATAGGGCTAGCAGAATAGACAACGGAAAGTATCGGTATCCAATGTGGAAAGGAACACAATGGTTCATGTGAGTGAATACTTGCCTGCAAACTCAGTAGCCCGGTACTGAGCTAGATCCTCAGAAGGGGGTGTCGTAAGTCTCGTCTGTCTCAACGTCGTCGTCTATTCGAGAAGAAGCAAACAAACAACGCAGAGAGACAAACAATCAATAACATGGCATAATGCACAATCAGGGGATGATGCATGACAATTTAATTGATGCATCAAAATAAACTAGTTGACAAGATAACATGTTTAAATGGAACCATATGCAATTTGGATTGCATATGGAAAGCCCGTGAATTAAGGTTTGAATTAATTGATCTACAATTAACCAACATGTGAAAGTGAATTAGCATGATGCATGGATGAGGAAAACAAAAGAAAACAACAATAGAAACAATTTGAAATGAAGTTTACCAAGTTTGGAATTTTATTTATTAAGTTATGAAATTTTGGTTTCTTAAAGGTGTTACACAAGCAGTTGTTGTTTTCACCAATTTTAATTGTTCAAAATAGATAACAAAGTTCATATTTGGAAAGTACACCAAATTTTAGGTGGAATACATGTTTCAAATATTGAAAAAGGAATTGGAATAAATTACTTATGAATTAAACAAGTTTAAACAAGATTTAAATGAATTTAATTCAAGCATGAACTTATTTGAATTTTTTCTTTGTTCAAAACATCAAACCAAATTCATATTTGAAAAGCTTAAACTTTTCTGGTTTGAAAACAAATTTTATATGTTCAAAAAGAATTTAATTTGACCAAGTTATGAATTTAGCAAATTTAAATGATTCAAACAAGGTTTAAATTATTTACCCAATTTTAATTATTCAAAACATTAAACAAAATTTATATTTGAAAAGGTGGTTCAATTTAGCATGGAAAACATATTTTATTTGTTGAAAATAGATTTAAAATGAGCAAGTTATTAATTTGGCAATTTTAAATGCATTAATCAAGAAACAGTTGTTTTCAGCAATTTAATTTATTTAAAACAGAACACAAGGTTGATATTTGCAAAGTACATGAAAAATTGAATGGAAAACATATTTGGTTTGTTGAATTTGGAATTTTTATGCCCAAGTTATGAATTTTGCAAAATTAAATGAATTAAACAAGGATTCAAATATTTCACCAATTTAAAATATTCAAAACAGTAAACAAAATTTATATTTAGGTAGAGAATTTAATTTGGAGTGGAAAACATATTTAAAATGTTGAATTTGGAGTTGGAATGAATTATTTATGCAATTTCTAAGATTAGGGTGTAATCTGCCATTTATTTTAGTAGCTAGGGACTTAGAAAGTATTTACAGGGACCTAGAAGAAAGCTAACAAGGACTTGTTTGCGAAAAGGGGAGTGTTCTGGGCCTGGAAAATAAAGTGGCAAAAGGGGGGTTTAATCCGCGGGGGTGGGATTCGATCCCACGCCTCCTGTGCGCTGCGCGGCTGCGCTAGCCACTGCGGTACTGCTGCTTTGTTGACAGGAAGGGGGTCATGGGGGGTTTGAGGTTCAGGTCGCGGATGTTAACTGAATATTGAAATTCAGATAACTGAATTCTTTGCAGGTTCAGCGATGCACTTCGACAGAGCAGGACGGTGGTGGCTCACCGGCGGCGGCTGCTGCCGTGCTGCTTGTGCTGCGTGAGTGCAGTGTTCGTGCTTGTGTGCCACGGGTGCTTGCAGAGAGGGAAGGGAGAGAGGATGGCGGCTGCTAACCATGGGGACAGAGGGAGCAGGCTCGGTGCAGGAGGTGGCCGGCGGCGAGATGAGGACGGCGGCGGCGCACCGGTGGCTCCCAGCCACCGGGGAAACGTCGAGGAGGAAGAGGGCGTCTAGGGGACTCGATTCCCGCAGTTAGCCCGTGCGGCGGAGAGTCCTATCGGCGGCGATCACCGGAGAGGGAGGAGGTGGGGCTAGGTGGCGAGTTTCAGAGAAGCAGAGGGAGAGGAGCGGGGCAGAGAGAGGAGAACGGCGGCGCTGCGCTAGGGGAAGAGAGGTGGAGAGCTAGGGCACCTAGGGGGGCTCGGGCTCTGGTCTTAAGGAGGGGGAGGAGGAGCTCCTGTCCGTCCCCTGGCCGCTGCTGCCGACGTGGACACGGCCGATGCTCGGCCGTACGAAGGTAGAAGGAGATGGGGGGTACCAGGCCAGGGGAGATGGTGGGCTGGCCCAAAAGGCTGGCCTGCCCCCTCTCCCTTTGATTTTTTTTTTTTGCAGTTTTGATTCTGTTTCTTTTTTTTTTGCAGAAAAAGAATAGGAAGGAAAGGCATGGTTTTTAGGGTTAGAAAATTAGGGAGAATTTTGTATTTGATTAAGTTTTGTAACAGCACAAAAATGCAAATTTTGTTTTCTCAAACATTTCAAATTTATTGATGTTTGTAAATTTAATTGAAATTGAGTAATTTTGATATTAGATGAATAATGGTGACTTAAGCAATTTAAAGGTTTTGATTTCAAGTTAATTTGAAGCAAAGGAGTGTTTTGTAATTTTCATAAATTTGAAAAATGGTTGCTGTTTGGAAATATAATTGAATTTTAAAATGTTTTGGTATTAAATGAATTATTGATAGAAACAAAACAATAGTTTGAAATTACAACTTTAATGGAAACAAATAATTGCTTGATTTGAATATTCATTTGGAAACTGTAACATCACAAGTATGAAACAAAAGGTTTGAAATTTGGTTTGAAATTCAAATAGAAAACAAAGGAAAACAAAGGAAAACAGAGGAAAACAGTTGGAAAACAAATGCAAAACTTAAGATGCCATGATGCAAAACATAAAATAACAGAGAGCAAACATTCTAATGGATGTTTTTCATACTTGGGATGTTACAAAACGCCCCCCCTTGAAGGAATCGCGCCCCGAGATTCCTACTGAGAAGAGAAAAGGTCCGGATACTTCTTGCGAAGATCCTCTTGAGCCGTGACACGTGAAACACATCGTGCACCTTGGATAGTTTTTCTGGAAGTTCAAGACGATAGGCATTCCTGGCAACTCTTCTGGAAAGACGTCAGGGAATTCGCAACCACCGGAACATTTTCGAGTAAAGGTAGAGATTTTGTATCGAGGGTGTATAGCTGAATGGAACTTGATTCATTTGGAGAATAGACTATATGGCCAGAAGGGTGGAACAGAGTTATTGATTAGATGCCGGTATAAGAACTGAAGTGGGAAGCAACAACAAGGTTTGAATGGACGAAAAGGATGAGAAGAACAGGATATCGAAGCAACAACGGGAAACACGAGACCAAAACACTCCTGAGGTACTACGGAAAACCCATCCGGGCTTCTAAAGGATCAATATCTACTGCTTAAGGAATAGAGGATCTGCTTCCGGGGCTTACACGCCTCCGTTCTCAATCGTGAGTAGGCAACATGATAAATCATGTCACAACCACCTCCATTCCTATGGTCTAGTAGATATAACTATCCTAGAGAAACCAGGATACGTGAAATCCTAACTTGAAAGTTTAGATGAGAAGAGAAAACAACGTTGCACTTCCTTACCAGAAAAGGGAGGGTGGGTGGGGAAAGAAATAAAAGAACAGAATTCCTATTCTCACGTTTCATTTTTCCTATATAGCTACAAAATAGTTTCTAGAATCAACTGCGACCAGTAAAAGGGATCCTACAGGCAGACAGGCTCTGATACCATTTGTCGCACCCGGACTTCTAGGGGATACTCACAGTCCGCTAAACAGTAGATAAATGGCTTACGGGGCATACCGGCACCCGCATCTCAATATGAGTAGGCCAACACGTAAACGTGTGACAACCATTCTCTACTATTCATCGTCTGCGCAAACCATCCCATAGAAATCCAGATACTTCCATTGACGTACTTCATAACATACACACATGGTACATCAACGGCACTTGAACAAGTGATATCACAACAGATCTCTAAGACACAAATAAATAGAAATAAGTTGCAAATAGCTCTCACTAGAGCAGAGATAGCAAATACAATCATCCAGAGGACACATGTCCCAACAATTCATCATTACAACACAGCGGAAGCATCCAAAGTGTCTGGGTATAGACAAGATCCAAATAGGCCTAAGAGGCCGGAAATGAAAAGACGGAGCCCATCCACGAAGTCTCGGATCCTGCCCGAGTCCGCTATCTACTCGTCAGCAGCCTCGTCATACTCCACGTAGTAGCCACCATGGGGATCCTCGGAAACGTAGTATGCGGAAACCACAACCCCAAAGGGGTCAGTACAGACAAGTACTGGCAAGCAAGACTCACAATGCACCAAAGTGTACCCGTCAACATCAGGCACAGATGCTTTGGGTTCAACGGAAGAATAGGTGATACAAAAGATGCGGCAGCAGGCTGCTCTAACCAACTACAGAAACATGCTACAACTTCCGGCTAACAGAAAGGGGATAAGATAGCGTATCGTAACCAACTATAACTAACCTCAAACAAACCCATCCTGGATCTCGCTCCTTATCCAAAGAAGCAATCCGAGGATAACTCACACGGTTGGATTAGTGATGGTTCAAGTTATTGTGTCAATAAGACTATTACTAGTCAAGTTATCATTAGTTAGGTGTAAGTTGTTCTGAGCACTTGTTAGCCAGTACTTTCACCAAGTCATCCATAACCGCGGAAAACACGGCTTCTCGAGAAGATTTAACCCTGCAGGGGTGCACCAATTTGGCCGTACACGTAAGAATAACCCGCCAGATGGAATGGCCTTTCCACCAAGCGGGGCACTCAACACAACTCAACTCTTCTTCGCATCAAGCCCAAAGAACCCCGTGCAATTGAGCGCACGGCTAATCAAGCCCCACGAAGAAAAGGGGACCCTCATAGCACTCTAAGAACGTGTCTCCCTATATGCCGACTACAAAAGTTCCACCCTGGCGCCAAGGGTTCGCACCTGCATATGCATGCGGAAAATGGAAAACCCGAACTAAATGAGGCGATTTGGACGAGATGCGAATCGAATCAAATTGAGGGGGGCGCCCATACACGCTTCCCACATGTGGTTAGTGCGCTCATCATGGTTCAGTAGACAAGACCCTTTTCCTAATTAGGGTCGACACTAGCAGGCCTCAAAACCACGCCGGGCCTCCTGCCGGTGCCTTATCATCAAATTATTATTAACCATAACATTAACAGGTTGTTGTTTAACATCGAGCCCCAGAACATAATGAAATATAGTAACAGAAAGTAACGGACAACAGACTCGAGCAAAACAACCCTAAGCATACTAGTAAGACACGGGCAACAAGCAAAAAGGTTATAGGTGTGGAGGTGAGACTATATCAGGGTTAAAGGATAACATGTGATAGGATCGGAACACAAGCAACGATTCATAGGGCTAGCAGAATAGACAACGGAAAGTATCGGTATCCAATGTGGAAAGGAACACAATGGTTCATGTGAGTGAATACTTGCCTGCAAACTCAGTAGCCCGGTACTGAGCTAGATCCTCAGAAGGGGGTGTCGTAAGTCTCGTCTGTCTCAACATCGTCGTCTATTCGAGAAGAAGCAAACAAACAACACAGAGAGACAAACAATCAATGACATGGCATAATGCACAATCAGGGGATGATGCATGACAATTTAATTGATGCATCAAAATAAACTAGTTGACAAGATAACATGTTTAAATGGGCCCATATGCAATTTGGATTGCATATGGAAAGCCCATGAATTAAGGTTTGAATTAATTGATATACAATTAACCAACATGTGAAAGTGAATTAGCATGATGCATGGATGAGGAAAACAAAAGAAAACAACAATAGAAACAATTTGAAATGAAGTTTACCAAGTTTGGAATTTTATTTATTAAGTTATGAAATTTTGGTTTCTTAAAGGTGTTACACAACCAGTTGTTGTTTTCACCAATTTTAATTGTTCAAAATATATAACAAAGTTCATATTTGGAAAGTACACCAAATTTTAGGTGGAATACATGTTTCAAATATTGAAAAAGGAATTGGAATAAATTACTTATGAATTAAACAAGTTTAAACAAGATTTAAATGAATTTAATTCAAGCATGAACTTATTTGAAGTTTTTATTTGTTCAAAACATCAAACCAAATTCATATTTGAAAATCTTAAACTTTTCTGGTTTGAAAACATATTTTATATGTTCAAAAAGAATTTAATTTGACCAAGTTATGAATTTAGCAAATTTAAATGATTCAAACAAGGTTTAAATTATTTACCCAATTTTAATTATTCAAAACATGAAACAAAATTTATATTTGAAAAGGTGGTTCAATTTAGCATGGAAAACATATTTTATTTGTTGAAAATGGATTTAAAATGAGCAAGTTATTAATTTGGCAATTTTAAATGCATTAATCAAGAAACAGTTGTTTTCAGCAATTTAATGTATTTAAAACAGAACACAAGGTTGATATTTTCAAAGTACATGAAAAATTGAATGGAAAACATATTTGGTTTGTTGAATTTGGAATTATTATGCCCAAGTTATGAATTTTGCAAAATTAAATGAATTAAACAAGGATTCAAATATTTCACCAATTTAAAATAGTCAAAACAGTAAAGAAAATTTATATTTAGGTAGAGAATTTAATTTGGAGTGGAAAACATATTTAAAATGTTGAATTTGGAGTTGGAATGAATTA
Source organism: Alopecurus myosuroides (assembly GCA_028641055.1). NCBI lineage: Eukaryota > Viridiplantae > Streptophyta > Magnoliopsida > Poales > Poaceae > Alopecurus > Alopecurus myosuroides. The sequence continues at coordinate 233,245,731 of CM054062.1, read as the reverse complement.
TTTATGCAATTTCTAAGATTAGGGTGTAATCTGCCATTTATTTTAGTAGCTAGGGACTTAGAACGTATTTACAGGGACCTAGAAGAAAGCTAACAAGGACTTGTTTGCGAAAAGGGGAGTGTTCTGGGCCTGGAAAATAAAGTGGCAAAAGGGGGGTTTAATCCGCGGGGGTGGGATTCGATCCCACGCCTCCTGTGCGCTGCGCGGCTGCGCTAGCCACTGCGGTACTGCTGCTTTGATGACAGGAAGGGGGTCGTGGGGGGTTTGAGGTTCAGGTCGCGGATGTTAACTGAATATTGAAATTCAGCTAACTGAATTCTTTGCAGGTTCAGCGATGCACTTCGACAGAGCAGGACGGTGGTGGCTCACCGGAGGCGGCTGCTGCCGTGCTGCTTGTGTTGCGTGAGTGCAGTGTTCGTGCTTGTGTGCCACGGGTGCTTGCAGAGAGGGAAGGGAGAGAGGATGGCGGCTGCTCACCGTGGGCACAGAGGGAGCAGGCTCGGTGCAGGAGGTGGCCGGCGGCAAGATGAGGACGGCGACGGCGCACCGGTGGCTCCCAGCCACCGGGGAAACGTCGAGGAGGAAGAGGGCGTCTAGGGGACTCGATTCCCGCAGTTAGCCTGTGTGGAGGAGAGTCCTATCGGCGGCGATCGCCGGAGAGGGAGGAGGTGGGGCTCGGTGGCGAGTTTCAGAGAAGCAGAGGGAGAGGAGCGGGGCAGAGAGAGGAGAACGGCGGCGCTGCGCTAGGGGAAGAGAGGTGGAGAGCTAGGGCACCTAGGGGGGCTCGGGCTCTGGTCTTAAGGAGGGGGAGGAGGAGCTCCTGTCCGTCCCCTGGCCGCTGCTGCCGACGTGGACACGGCCGATGCTCGGCCGTACGAAGGTAGAAGGAGATGGGGGGTACCAGGCCAGGGGAGATGGTGGGCTGGCCCAAAAGGCTGGCCTGCCCCCTCTCCCTTTGATTTTTTTCTTTGCAGTTTTGATTCTGTTTCTTTTTTTTTTTTTTGCAGAAAAAGAATAGGAAGGAAAGGCATGGTTTTTAGGGTTAGAAAATTAGGGAGAATTTTGTATTTGATTAAGTGTTGTAACAACACAAAAATGCAACTTTTGTTTTCTCAAACATTTCAAATTTGTTGATGTTTGTAAATTTAATTGAAATTGAGTAATTTTGATATTAGATGAATAATGGTGACTTAAGCAATTTAAAGGTTTTGATTTCAAGTTAATTTGAAGCAAAGGAGTGTTTTGTAATTTTCATAAATTTGAAAAATGGTTGCTGTTTGGAAATATAATTGAATTTTAAAATGTTTTGGTATTAAATGAATTACTGATAGAAACAAAACAATAGTTTGAAATTACAACTTTAATGGAAACAAATAATTGCTTGATTTGAATATTCATTTGGAAATTGTAACATCACAAGTATGAAACAAAAGGTTTGAAATTTGGTTTGAAATTCAAATAGAAAACAAAGGAAAACAAAGGAAAACAGAGGAAAACAGTTGGAAAACAAATGCAAAACTTAAGATGCCATGATGCAAAACATAAAATAACAGAGAGCAAACATTCTAATGGATGTTTTTCATACTTGGGATGTTACAATGCTCCCCCTAGAGGTATCACCACCCACCACGGCGTTGGTCTCCTTCTCCTTGGTCACCTCTCCCTCTTTCACAAAGACAACATTACGAGAGGAAGAGGTGGCATTCTTGGTTTTCTTCTTTGACTTGGCAACAAAGCCAAGCCCTTCCTTACCTTTCTTAGCTGCTTGAGAGCTTATGGCGTCATTGAGAATTTTCTCTCTTCCTACAATGTTAGTAGTAGTACAATAGGTAGGCATGATAACAATGCTATTAGAGGAAGGTATCACTTTCTTATTAGATTGTTGAGCTAGAATCTTATTCCGAGACGTGGTGAGTTTGTCATGAATTTCTTTAAGATATGTGAACTCTTTTTCTATTTTTTCATGACGCTCAACAAGTTTCTCATGAGTCATTCCTAGATTCAACTCTTCTTCTTCAAATGTTTTAAGTAAAGCAAGAGATTTTTCATTATCCTTCCTAAGTTTGGAAACACTAATGGCGTATGTCTCCTCTAGACTAGATAGGTTCTCTTCAAGAAAGGCTCTCATGGATCTATCTTTCTCAAGAGCTTCTACAAGATCCTTGTCATTGTTCTCATGGACACCACCATAACTCTCCAAAGTCATGATGATCTCTTCCTTCTCATCTATAAGAGAGTTAGCATCATCAAGTTGCCTCAAAAGGGCCTTTGCCTTTTCTTTGGTTTCACCTTCAAGACTACATAACCAAGAGCCTAGATTCTTGGCCTCCTCATCATCATCAAAAATGTTTTCAACACAATCCAATAATGAGAGAGAACTAGTAGCAATAGATTTGGAGGTGGAAGATATTACCGCGGTGGCTTTTTCCATGAGACATGTAGGTCGGATCAATGTCTTCTCATTGGGGGATTCAAATAGAGAGACCGATGAAGAGGAAGACGTAGCTATGGCGACATGGGCCACACCTACGATTTCATCTTCTCCTTCATCTTCGGAGTAGTATGTTTCCAATGTGGGCCCTTCTTGAACATATAGATCACTTAGGGCTCTTCTAGTTGGTTCTTGTTTTGTGGAGCTTTGTTCTTATCCTTGCGAACAAGCTTGCCTTCATTCTCTTTTATTGGCTCAAAAGGACACTCTTTGATCAAGTGATTTGCACTTCCACAATTGTAGCACGTCCTTGGCCGCTCCCCCTTCTTCTTGTAGACCTTGTTTCTCGAGGGTCTAGGAGCACCGGACTTGTGAGCCTCCCATCTCTTCCAATAGCCGTGCATGGCAAGAGCAATACACTTATGAGCACCCTTGTATGTGTCTTCGTAGTCCTGTTCATCCTCATAAACTTCTTCTATCCGAGCAATCGCCTTAGACTTCAAGGCGAGGTTGGGTGACTTCCCGATTCCTCTTGAGGGAGCGAGAGCATCATCCGCACTCTTGTGAGATAGGGATATGCCTATGAACTCACTAAGAACACCAATGTAGTTGAGTGAGTTGTAGTCCGATCTTGTTCGGATGCTAGTGGATAGGTTCTTCTCAAAAGGAGTTATGGCCTTGACAAACTTCCTCTTGATCCACTCATCGGAGATTTCCTATTTTCCAAAGTCCCTCAATTGGTTGCCAAGGGAGACAATCTTATATATAGCTCCTCGGGGCTTTCATCTTCAAGCATGACTAAGTTCTCGGACCTCTCAAGTGCCACATCATACTTGGAGGATTGGATGCTAGTATTTCCTTGGAACAAGGTGTCAAGTTTATCCCAAGCCTCCTTGGCGGTCTTGATACCGTGGATATGTTCAAGATGTTCTCTTGGGAGAGCCTTTTGGATAGTAACAAGAGAGGTCTTGTTGAGTTGAAATTCAATATCCTCTCTTGGAGTCAAGATGCTTGCATCATGAGGGTGGAATCCATGGAGAACACTTCTCCACAAGGCGATGCAAGATCCGGAAATATGAGACTCCATATCGAACTTCCAAGAAGAGAATTCGTTAGTGTTAAGCATGGGAGGAAGTCCAACGTTTAGAATGTGTGGCATAGTAGCAATGGGATCAATAGAGTCATAATTGGCAGGTGGTGGAACTCTTGAGTTAGACCCCGAACCATTAGCCGTTTGAGACTTGGAGCCTTCGGAACTCCCACCGCTCTTAGCCTTTTTTATCGACTTTTGCCTTGGCTTTCGCCTTGGCTAAAGCAATGTTAGCTTCCATTTCGGCGATGTCCGGAATGGAATCATCATCCAATCTAACATCATCGGCGATGGAGGGAGGTTCCTCAAGCTCCTTGGTTTCCCCCTATCATGGCCTCCAACATCTTCTTTATGCTAGAAACCTCCGAGCCAACACTAGAACTAACCTTGGACAATTTGGCTTGGATAGTTTCAACCGTTTCTTGTAGGTTAATTATAGTGTCGGTCATTTTGGCGATTTCCGCATTAGAAGCGTTGGGCTCATTTTCATTGACCATTATACTCTTAGGCGGTTAAGCCCTTAGTAAGAGCCGAGGCTTTGATACCAATTGAAAATGCAGTATGGTCAACTAGGGGGTGAATAGGTTGACTACCAATTTTTCTTCTTTTCCTTTTTATTTTGGGCTAAACAAGTAATACAAGGTTCTCTATATGTGCATCTAGGTGAGCAACCTATGTGATACAAGATAAGATACGCAACGGAAGTAAAACGAAAGTTAACAAGATAAACCACAAGTGAAAACAAAGAGACAAGGATATGTTTCCTGTAGTTCTTTCTCAAGAGAAGTACTTCTACGTTGGAGAGGTGGGGAGCCACCTTGGCGCTCCTCAATAGCACGGTTGTGCACACCTTATTATCCTTGAGCTTCTTCAGTGAGGGAGATTCTCGTTTCCACTATGAGGTCGATTTGAAGGCGTTGACCAAACCTTTACACGAGGTTGAGGACACTCCACAAGATGGATGGAGGCTCTCAGACAATCCGAAGATTCTTTGCAACAAGGTGGAAGCTACAAGCACAAGATCTACTAAGGTTTCTAGGCCTCAAGTAGGATTCTAAATCTACTAGGATGTGGTGGATGGATTTGCAATTCCTTTGGTGGAATCACGGATCTAGGTCTCCTACAGCTCTCCACAAAGTTATGGAGTGATTGAGTGGTTGGAGAGGGAGATCTAGGAGGTTGAATCTTGCATTAATTGTTAGAATAAAGAGTGTGGAAAAGCTTAGCATTTAAGAGGTAGGGGAACGGCTATAAATACCCCTTCCTCAAATCTGTCCGTTGGCCGCTCCCACGCTGCACCAGAGGTACCGGTGTTTGCACCGGTACCACCGGTGGTCTTCATAAACTGGAGCCCGCGCGGCTCCTATTCTTCTAAGCTGATTCTTCTTTGGCAGAGGTACCGGTGGTTCTGGTAGAGGTACCACCCAACGGTACTACCGGTGGGTTCCGCACTGGCTTCCGCTGTGATGCACCCGAACGTGGTTTTGGTGGAACCTCCACCGGTAGAAAACCCCACATGTAGCTCAGTTGGACAGGCGGAGGTACCGGTGGGAACACCGAAGGTTCCGCCCACCGGTGGCCTTCGCACTGGGCTCCGCCGTGAGACACCCGAAGGGGGTTTTGGCGGAGGTACCACCGGTACCACCACCGGAACCCCCACCTGGGAATGTGCTGAGGAGCAGCAGGGGTGGAGCTACCGGTGGTTTCACCGGAACATTCGCTGCCTGTAGAAACAGCTCCCCAAGCTAGTCTTTTTGAGCTCTTTCCCTTTGGATAAATATTGTAATGCCTTTGAGAATATTATTGGGAGTATTTTGGCATTTTGATAAGTATCAAACAAACCCTGCACATGCTCAAAATAGATATTAGTCCTTTAGTTATGTTATTAAAATGATCTTTCAGTAGTATAAATAGTTAGGAGCACGATTGACAACATGTTTCCCATATATGGAGCCCAACCAACACAATAAGTATAAATCACGAGAACTAAATAAGTCATTAAGACAAAATACCATAAGACAAAACAATCTAGTACAAAACACTATGGAGATTCTACAAGATTTAAAAAAATGTATAACATTCATAAATATTTGGAGAATACAAAGGATTTAAATAATTGTTTTTACATTTTTCTACATTTCCAGATTTAACTCTCAAAATTCCACCAAGTAACAAATAATTTTACTTTTTTCTAAATTTACTAGTTTCCGCCTTTTCTTTGCAAATTTCTATTTCTTAATATTTTAGTTTAAATTTAAAAAAATTGTTACTTATTAGTTTCTAGTTAAATAGCTACACATCCTTTCGAAATTATTTTATATGCGAAATTCATTTTTTCGTTTCAATTTTATTAAGGTTTTATTTGATCATTTATCTTTGGATTTTCCTTTTTGCTGGCTTGTTTATATTTTTCTTTGCTATCTGGGATGTCAAGTGCGTGAAATTCTCGACATAATCGTCAGAACTTGACATAATCGTCAGAACTTAGTATAGAGTCGACGGATTTTAGATGGACTCTAACATGCTTTGACAATATCGACGCTAGCTTTCTTGGACATAAGTTCGAGAAGTTAGTTGACCAAGTGCATATTATGTAAATATGCGTGTGAGGGATTTATGGAGGCCCTTTGATGTTTATAGAAATTAAAAAAAAATTAACTGTATAGGTATAAATAATCTGGCCCTGTGTAAGTCTGTGCAAATACAATCAAATATATGACCACATGTACAATCATAAAGTGGTGTACTCTGATAAACAAATATGTCAGATAAATACTTTTATTGATAGAATATTATATTTTTAGCAAATCTTGAAAGGAATTTAACCTTCGAGCCATCCAACAGTCAATGGTTTAAAAACCTAGAAACATGATTTAGACTAAAGTCAATCATTCGTGATATGATATTTTTATAAATTGACTACCTGAAACCATCGTTTTGTCACATAATTTTGACCGCAATGTTAATTTTGTTGCTACCGAGCTCGCTCTTCTCCGCGCTGTCCCGCTTCCCTGACCCTGATACAACCCCCTAAAAGGCAGAAGCACAGAGCATACGCTTAAAAAAAAGGGTAGCAGCTTGACTGAGTGTGGCGCTCGGATGCCGGAGCGGCGCCCCGGAAGGCGGATTTTCTGGGGCTGCGTCGAGCTAGAAGGTGGCTCCATGCGAGGTGGACATGGCCTCGACGCCTCGTTCCATTGGTGGCCTCAGACCGTCGAATGCATGGGGTTGGCGGTCTGCGTGCGGGTTTGCGGCGGCGGTCTAGATGGTCTTCGTGTAGCGGGCGTGTTGTTTGTGTCTCATCTTCGGGCAAAAGCTAGCCTTGCTCGGGTTGCTGTCGGAGCACGCGACGGCGACGCCCTTGGGCGCCGCTTCCTTCTTGAAGGCGTCGTCGGGACGGTGATCTCACAACTCCGCCCGGAACTTTCAGGGGAAACCCTAGACCCCTTCATTGGGTCGGGCGAGGGCGTCATTTCTGTGTCGTGTTCCTTTTGGGGCCTCGACTTGGAAGTGCCGCCGGATAGAGGGACCCATGGAGGGAGTTGGTGGTCGGTGGCGGCGAGTTTTCTCGTCTTCGGCTAGGTGGTGCGCGGTCCGAGGGCCGGTGTGGATGTCGGAGCGGCGGCTCTGGATTTGTCTCCGCCGTGTTGCGTTGAGGTGTTTGAGTGGCGGCCTTGGTCGCTCAGGCGACTTGGTCGCCGACTCGTGTCGGGGCGCGACCTTGGGGTCGGCATGGATGCCGGAGCGGCGGCTCCGGATGTGTTCCTCCACCGTGTTTGCGTTGAGGCGTTTAGGTGCCGTCCTTGGTTGCTTGGGCAACTTGGTCGTCGACTCGTTTGGGGCGTGGCCTCGGGGCCGGCGTGGTGTGTTTCGTGTTGTATCGGTTTTCGGCCAGTTTCCTTAAACTGACCAACTCTATTAAATCTTTTGACTTGTTTCAAAAAAAAAAGTCACTGCCTCACGTTTGTTTGTCCTGTTTCGTTTATCTCTCTCCATTTGTAGCCAAAAGAGCTCATGGAAAGAAACAGAGAGATTAGGAGAAAGACATTTTTCTTTACGCTCACATGTTGGTCTTTACTCACCCTCCCCGTTACACCCCCGTTGCATTTGCATATATATGACACCGCCCCCTCTCTCTACCTCAGGAAGTGCTCCACAGAAAGGAAAGGGATACCCGGTAGTGTGAAGAACCAGGTCAGAGGGACGATGGCCGCAGCAGCCAACGACAGCCTCGCCGACGAGAAGGCGCCGGGCGTGGGCCGGTACGAGGAGATGGAGCAAGAGGGTGGCTCCAGCAATGCCAAGGCGCGGCTCTCCGGCCTCCTCTGGCACGGCGGCTCAGCCTACGACGCCTGGTTCAGCTGCGCTTCCAACCAGGTGAGTGAGCATCATGCAAACATTCGTTTTCAGTTTAGTGTGTGCTACGCTAGCTGTATTATACTAGTGCTGACTCTGTGTTTGGCCGTGTGGATGGTGATCTCTTCTCAGGTGGCCCAGGTGCTCCTGACGCTGCCCTACTCGTTCTCGCAGCTGGGGATGGTGAGCGGCATACTGTTCCAGCTCTTCTACGGCCTGATGGGGAGCTGGACCGCGTACCTCATCAGCATCCTCTACCTGGAGTACAGAACCAGGAAGGAGAGGGAGAAGGCGGACTTCAGGAACCATGTCATCCAGGTAGCTAGCGGAAGATCGATGTCTCCCTCCATACTAGCTTGCCACTTGCACACCATTTCTTGCTTGCATGTGGTCTGAGCTCTGAACTGAAACAAAACACTTGACTGATCTGCAGTGGTTCGAGGTGCTGGATGGCTGCTGGGGAGGCACTGGAGAAACGTGGGGCTTGCCTTCAACTGTACATTCCTCCTCTTCGGCTCCGTCATCCAGCTGATAGCGTGCGCCAGGTACACCATATTCGACCACAAACTAAGCTAGCCAGCCACCGATCGAACACGACTTATTACTATCGATCATCATTACTGCTTGGTAAAGTCGAGACAGGGGTGATGGAGAAAAAGTCCGGTCTCAAAGCTCGTCTTGTTTGCCCTTTTGTTTGTTTCTGTATGATGAGGCCTGAGGACTATGGTCCGATGACTGATATGATGTTCGCCGTGTTCTTGCCGCAGCAACATCTACTACATCAACGACCGACTGGACAAGAGGACGTGGACGTACATCTTCGGCGCGTGCTGCGCCACGACGGTGTTCATCCCGTCCTTCCACAACTACCGGATCTGGTCCTTCCTCGGCCTCGTCATGACCACCTACACGGCGTGGTACCTCGCCGTCGCCTCCCTCCTCCATGGCCAGGTACCTACGCGCGCGCAAGCTAGAGGATCCACACAGCGTCAAGAATCTACCACACTGCAACATGTGTTAACACTTGTGTTCATAGGTTGACGGTGTGAAGCACTCTGGCCCGACCAAGCTGGTGCTCTACTTCACCGGGGCCACCAACATTCTCTACACCTTCGGCGGCCATGCCGTTACTGTGTAAGGCAACAACAAACACCCTGCACTTCTGTCAATTTACGGCGACTAGCTAGCGTTACTAATAGTTTAAGTAAAAAAAAAACGTAGTTTACATTAGGTGATGATTAATTTTCATGTAAACGAAATGGCCATGCATGCATTGTCGCGTGCCATGTCTAGCAACGGGTACTGACATGGCTACTTATCAAAAAATTCTATGCACATCTGGAGAGCACAGCTAGCGAGCCCACTCTATGTCGTTGTAGGTTGCGCAACGGTACACTAGTAGGTCCGATTCCGGCGTGCCCATACATGCAGGTGAATAGACCACCTAATTTAGTATACAAGTGTTGCGCATGTACGGGGGACATTACAGAAACCACAAGTGTACACGGTAGTCCATTTCTTGCGTGTTGGGGACGGACGCGACAGCGTTGGCCCACAACCCAGTAAGCTGACGGCACTACACTGTCAAAAGACGGACAGCTTCGTCTGCACTACCAAACGCGTGCAATTTCGTTTGCACTGACGACAGGGTATCTCTGTCATCACCTTGGCCTCCGGCCATCCCATCACATTCATTTTACAGACTCACAGGGAAAGGCACCACTCCACCTTTGGAGGCATTTGCTGCTTTTACATTCAGCAGGGCTCCTGCTCCTTTGCCCGTGCTCGATACGATAAACCATGTCCACAGATGCAAACAGCACGGAACATGCACCCAAAAACAATGGCGCGGATGTCCACGTAATTCTGTACCACGCTACTAGCAGCTAGCACTGCACCTGCACGCAGTCGCAGAAATGAAAAATGAATAGCAAACGCAAGGACGCCACGCTAGCTCCGGTCACCTCGTTGCAGGCTCGCTCTAGAAATTTGGAGCAGCTCTAGCTCTAGCTAATCAGCTGTCCCAACGTTAATGCAACCGTGCATGCAGACTGCAGAGCGAAATGTGTCGTGGGAGTAGTTCCAATTCTGAGTAGCCGCAGCATTCCGTGACTGACTGAATTTCAGGGAGGTGATGCACGCGATGTGGCGGCCGCAGAAGTTCAAGGCGATCTACCTGCTGGCGACGGCGTACGTGCTGACGCTGACGCTGCCGTCGGCGGCGAGCGTGTACTGGGCGTTCGGGGACGAGCTGCTCACGCACTCCAACGCGCTCTCGCTGCTCCCGCGCACGCCCTTCCGGGACGCCGCCGTGGTGCTCATGCTCGTGCACCAGATCATCACCTTCGGCTTCGCCTGCACGCCGCTCTACTTCGTCTGGGAGAAGCTCATCGGCCTGCACGACTGCCGCAGCCTCTGCAAGCGCGCCGCCGCCAGGCTCCCCGTCGTCGTGCCCATCTGGTTCCTCGCCATCGTCTTCCCCTTCTTCGGGCCCATCAACTCCGCCGTCGGATCACTCCTCGTCAGCTTCACCGTCTACATCATCCCGCGCTCGCGCACATGGTCACCTACCGCTCCGCACAGGCCCGCGAGGTAATAATACTAGCTTCCTCTCCTCTCGTTTTATTTACCAAGTATGCTTCCTTTTTGCATCCTAGAATACGCTTTACTGTTGCTACTATGTTCAGTGGGCATCTCGTAACTTGGTTTGCTTTACGGTGGCACGCCAAGGCCAAGCTAGGGTTTGATTAGAAGCCACTTGGCAGAGCAGCACGACTTTTAAAGAGGGCGCTAACATAAAGCTAGCTACGGCTATGATTAAGCGTGAGACATAATTAGTGGCCGTACTGGACGTAAGACAAACACGGCGGCAGCGTCAACTCGGCCTCTCTTGACGTAGCGAGAAATATTCGTACTCCTACTACTGATGAAAAGTGAAAGAGACGAGACAAAGTTGCTTTTGTACCGCCTGGTGGCTGGTGCTCGGACCCGAGCCTGGGAGCCAATGGACTTTGGACGGACACCGCAGCAAAGTGTGTTCCTCTGAAAAGAACACTGTTTGTATTCTCAGAAAGAAGAACATTTGTTCAGTTCAGCATGCGCCTGTGGCACTAGTTTATGCAGCAGTACTCCTCCTCTGCTTTGCTACGCTCCAAACTGATACTGATTCTTGTCCGAATGCAGAACGCCGTGGAGCAGCCGCCGCGGTTCGCCGGGCGATGGACGGGCACGTACGTGATCAACACGTTCGTGGTGGCGTGGGTGCTCGTGGTGGGCTTCGGCTTCGGCGGCTGGGCCAGCATGACCAACTTCGTCCGCCAGATCGACACCTTCGGCCTCTTCACCAAGTGCTACCAGTGCCCCGTGCCTCTGCCGTCAGCCGCTCCAGGCACCAACGCCTGGCCGTTCCCCGGCGGCCTCCACAACTTCACAATGCTACCGCCGGCGCCCGCTCCTTCCCCGGCGCACTTCTTCCGCCACCACCAGCATCACAGCCACGGGCTCTGAACTGAAGCTGTATGCCTACTGTAACGTCCGGGCTTGCTCTAGTTAGCTTCAGTTAATTAGTGTTGCTGCTGATCAGTCTAGTAAAGTTACAGCTTCTAGTTAATTAGTAGGGAGCTTTGCTGTTTCTTTTTCGCTTGGATTGAGAGAGAAGGTGGTGACCGATGTAGTCTCTTGTTCTGTGCTGTGTCCTCGCGTGAAGCATCTACCTGTTGCTTTCTCTTATTCGCATGCATTCAGTGCTGTATCATTGGCAGTACTGCTATGGCGCTAAATATATGCACTCGGGAGTCAGGACTCACGAGTCAGGAATCACGACTTTAGCAAAAGCTTTTCCTCATGTCTTGTCTTCGCTCTTGTGAACTTTAGTCGTTCCCAATGAGAATTTGAGAGTGAGAATTATAACGGAAAAAATGACTTAAAGAAAATACCACTGTGTGTAGCTAGTGAATACATTCTACTACTCATGTGCATCTTGCAGTGACCGAGCTCTCCTCGTCTCTCCTACGCTCAGTCTTGTGTTTGATGGGAAATTAACATGGGAATATATGTTAAAGCCTCAAGATCACTAGGTCTGAATGTTCATGCCTCTGTGACTTGTAACCCGAGAGAGAAAACCAGAGAGAGGGAGGTACAGAGAGAGATAGACACCACCTTCGAAACCCTTCGAGGACGATGGAGTAGAGGTGGTGCAGCGATGACACAGAATGTCCACCCGAGGCCATGACAATGGGAGGCGCAGCCATGATATCCGCCCATGTAGCACCGACGCACATGGAGGAATTATTCTCCTCAATCGACATCACCTCCACCCGGGTGCGCAGATCGGTCTTCAAGGCAGACGGCACAACAACCTGCACCTCCAGCGTGGGCACCATGGGCTCGGCCTCCAAGGCCCCTCCCGACGAACGGCGCACTGGAGTAGTGATGCCCGTGTCCATGTATGTCTCACTAGACCCGGCCATCATCGGTCTAAAACCCCCCCAGCATCAGCAACCCCCAACCGGTCCACCTGGTTATCACAACAGCGCACGGCAGAAAAAGCTGAATAATTCTACCCAGAACCTCCGCCCGGCAGCGGAATTGGTGCGTTTCTGTGCCCGACAGGGGAACACTCGTCTTCCAAATCCTTGATACACAAATCAATAGCTCGGAACTGCTTCTGCAGCATAGGGGAGAATACCACCCCTCTTTTCATCGTCTCCATAGTTGTAGGACCCCTAGCACCCGACCCTCCTTGTTGATCATTAGAGGAACCCCGTTCCCCCGGTTGAACACTTCCTTGTTTAGTCGTAACATCCTCCAATGAGGTTTTAGCCAATGCATCACGGAAATCGTGTGCCAAGCCATAATCACTATCCTCGCCCCCCTCCTTATCCTTGTCAACAACCATATCATCATTATCCTCATATTTCTCTTCGCCCTCGACGTGAAAAGATAACTCATCAAAGCTCTCCTTTATAAGCACCGGAAGAGTTTTTGGGATCATAGTGTAATCAAGAGACTATTGAACATCTTTTTATTTCTTGTGAATTTGCTAAAAAAATCTGGAGATTAATTCATTTCACCTTTAGTATTTCTCCACCATCAACAATTGACAATCTGTTTGGGGGTTGGTTAGATGGGGTAGATAAAAAGACTAAGGCTAGGATTCGGATTGGTATTTGTGCTTTTCTTTGGGCAATCTGGAATTACAGAAATGATATTATTTTTAACAAGATGGAAGCTGGTCATTTTTTGCAGGTGATACACAGAGCTACCCACTGGATCCACATGTGGTCGTTCCTTTCACCAGAAGACCAACGTGGAAGCTTGGATACAGGATGTGCACGCTTGCTGGCGGTCGTGCGGGCTATCTTCAGCTAGGGTGGGTGGCTGCACACTAGGAGGATACAATATGTGTAGTCCCCGTATGTTTTGGTGGCTCGTGCTTGTAGTCACGATGCACTGCCGTTGAGTTTATTTGGTATTGTAATATTTACGAGGATATTTCGAATCTGGATATTTTTCAATAAATAAGCTGTGTGCATCCACTGGATGCAGAGGCTGGGTTTTCCGTTTCAAAAAAAAATTAAGACAGCCAACCAGAATCCGCAGAACACCGTGTTGACGAGTGTAAACCATGTCAATCTTCCTTGTCACACCAATCATATAACCCACTGCCCACATAGCAAGAAAATCTCATGTATGCTCCTACGGGACGCCAGAACGCGAACCCAGAAGTCCGGTAGAGTATCAAGGTGCTCAATCTGTTGTCCCCAATGATCCACCGTCATCTCACAAGGATTGTTTGGAACCCTACATGCTCCAAAGATTTTCAACCGATCCAACTCTAGTTTTGACGGAAATAAGGCCTTGAACACGTTGTGACCCACCTGACTGACATCCTAGACAAAACCTTCAGTAGGCACCAACCTCTGAAGTTGTGCAATCACTTGAGGAATATACATGTCCCCTTGGCTACTACGATGGAAGCCCAACGAGCGTTCATGTAGCGCCCTGCCTTTCGATAAAGATAGAACACCTGTGTAACCTGCTATTCCCGGGATCACTGATAGCATACACATTACAAAATGAAATATTCATTGCAATAGCATCATTCTACAACGTTGATCCAGTGGATATGAAACAAAAATAGTTCTACAATTGGTATAGTCATCATGGAATATCCCTAATTAACAAAGTTTCAAAGCAAACACATCGGAAATAAAATGTTCAATGAGCCTTCTTCACTTCATGCGCCACAGGCAGAATATGTTGCCGATAGACTCGAGATGTTAAACGAAATCCTCCCTCGTCTTCGGATTCATCTGCACGTTGGAATATGAAGCCCACAAGGGGAAGTCAGTACAAACAATGTACTCGCAAGTGACACTTGTACGTTGGCAGTTTTGAGGAATAACTAGCTACATGATATTTGGCTGGTGGAGTCTGGGCTATTTTCATAAAGCCAGTTTTGTCCTATATTTGTAAATCATTTTAAACAAATGAAAATATTTGTACAATCATTCATGGCTAAACCACCATAAAGTTGGACAGAACATCATGGCTAAACCACCATGAAGTTTGATAAATCATCATGGCTAAACCACCATGAAGTTTGAAATTCATCATGGCTAAACCACCATAAAGTTTGATAAACCATTATGGCTAAACCACCATAAAGTTTGATTGTGGCATCATGGCTAAACCACCATGTGCCCTATAAAGGGTTTCTACCATATTTTATTTCATTCAGAAAAGATGAGGAGATCCTTTGGCACCAACTCCGTATAGTTTCTCAAATTGCCCATAACTGGGGACACGGCTAAGATCTTAGTTCTTAACTCTGAAGAGGTTGTGCCACTACCAAATTCCATGCGATCCGGAACATTTTGATAACGTCGAGCGTTTTTGTCGCGAATGGCTGAAAAGTGGAGTTTGCTCTCGACGTATTTGTTTGGTCCGTCGCAGACTGGTTTTGCCCGACTTTTTGCTACTTTTACGTCGCGGATTTTCGTCTCCGGCCCAGTAGCCCACTAATAGCCCAGTTTCCTTCGACAAAACTGGCTTGGTCACGTAGAACATCACGAATTTTCATCGGACCCACACATCCTGCCATGTTTGACTGCTTTGACCGGCAACGACCGCGCTCTCTCTCGGTTGTTCCTAACGTTTTTTGCACGGGCCCAGCTGTCAGTTCACCAGTTCACACCAGCATCACAAAGGTTACCCGCCATCATCACAACAAGGAGATTTATAATAACTAGAATTATAATAACTAGAATTAACACCAGTTCACACCAGCATCATAAAGGTTAACCGCCATCATCACAACAGACTCACATCATTAACTAAATAGTTTCATGTCATCGATAGGGTTCACATCACAACAGGTGCACCTCAGCATCTAAACAGGTGCATATCATAAAATAAATAGTATCTCATCGATACGGTTCACGTCACTTTTTCCTACTAATCCACCCATTCCGAAGGCACATCCACAGGTTTCACGTCACTTTTCCTAGTCACCAATTCATTCTAAAGGCACATCCACAGGTTCCACGTCACTTTTCAGCGTCCTCAATGCTCTCCAAAGGCACATGCAATTGTTCCACATCACTTCTCTCATTGATCAATCCATTCTGAACCCACAACCACAGGTTCGCAAACCCTACAAAAAAAGCATCATACATGTTTAGCACATATTAACTACAAGGCCAACCATCAGCACAGTCTAACCATTGGCACATGCAACAAAACAAATAAAAGTGTAATAGTGAGCCTCATTTCCAACCATGGTATATACAAATGACACACAATAATTCTGACAGATTTACCTACTATAGTAAAATGAGGCACAACTGAACTTGTTCTGCATGCTATTTGCTATAGTAGCCAAACTGCTAGACATATTGATGCATATTAATCATTGGCAGAGACAGTTTAATCATTGGCACACGTATAAGGGCTTCTTTGGATCATAGGATTACAAAATAGAGGAACCGAGAAAACATAGGAATTTGACAGGATTGTAGGTGCAAAACCTAGGATTACAAAACAGAGGAAAACTGTCCAAACAGTCATTTGGATAGAACCAAATGAAACTTGCCTCGATCCTACGCGAATGAGTGTAAAAGAGAGGGTAGAGTGGATGTTGAAATTCCTATGGAATTGGGTGTAGGAATACAATCCATAGGAATTTTGTAGGTGTCATTCCTTTGATCCAAAGGCATTCCTTAGGAAAGAATCCTATGGATCATCGAACATTCCAAAGGCATTCCTATGGATCCAAAAGCATTCCTATGGATCCAAAAGGCGTTCCTATGGATCCAAAAGCAATGGAAAGCAAGAAAAGTAGCATCATACTAATAAGCACAAAACAAAATTAATGAGATCATCGAACATTTTACCAAGAAAGATGCATAACCAATGTGGTTGTACACAACACTAGGTAAAATGCTCGATGATCTCATCAAGATCGAGTGCACAGTTTAATCATTGGCACATATATCAAGCACATATGTTTAGCAATGGAAAACAATAAAAGTAGCCTCATACTAATAAGCACAAAACAAAATTAATAAGATCGTAGAACATTTACCTCCCGAGTTGGAATTTTACCAACTCCATTAACCAGAATGCCACGCGCCTCAGTCCAGTTACGAGTTTCATAAGGATAAGGAGACATGGTGCAGAAGCTACAGCCTCGACTAGTGTGCTACATCCAAATATGAAAATAAGAAAAATCAAACAAGTAGCTACGAAGGCGAAAGGAGATACTAATTTATATGCTAGTATGTACCTTGGGGATCTGAAGAACAGGGGGCCTTGCGATCTCCAAGGCCTTGTTCAGGTGGATATCCATCTGGGTGGGGGAAGCGATCTTTGAGATACCTGTGACGGTAGCGTGAGCTAAATCCATGGCTGGTGGGGACCTAAAACACGTCAACGACGATGGCTGCCGGCATCTAACCTACATCCGCTGGCATCTAACCTAGATCCGCCGCCATCTAACCTAGATCGAATCGTTTGGTTGAGGAAGGGAAAGGAGGCAACCAGCACTTACCAGTCATTGGTTGAGGACGTCGGTGAGGACGGGGAAGCTAGGGAGGGCGCCGCCGTGATAGCCGCCGCCCAGTGGGCGAAGTGGAGGCACTGGGTTTTTTGGGAAGGGGGGCAGAGTGATCCCTTTCAGTGGGGAAGTAGCCGAGAGTGGGCGACGGAGCGCGGCGGCCTATGACGCTGACGAGTAGGACCCCGTGTGAGGCTGTTTCGGCGAAGATTTAGCGCGCGCGCTGCTGTGACAGTGACGAGTGGGACCCTGTGTGAGACTATTTCGTTGCCGCTTAATGGGCCGGGATCGGACGGCCCAGATGCTCGCGACGATTTTCTGAACGTTGCGGATATCCTCAACGTTCTCCCGTTCAAATTAACGTCACGAAATCGTCTGTGACAGTCGATCAGGGACGTTCTCACTCCGTCGAGCAAACCGTCGCGGATTTCCATTAGCGACGGTTTGGATCCCATCCGCAACGGTATTGAAATGTCACAGACCGCGCGGAATTTGGTAGTGTGCACTTTCACCTTGAAACGCATCCTCCCCGAGGGAAGAATGAGACAAGATTTTTGGGAGGAAGGATTCAACCATACCAGCATGACTCGATGATCCTAAAATTCTACCACCCAATGTCATAGAACAGAATGAACCCCCACAACTTACTTAATCTTGGCAGAGCCCATATTATCTCAAGGCTGCACTGGAAGCTAACTAAAACAATGAAGACCTACAAATTTCTTTGTTCCTGGGTGACGGTCCACAAGTGTACTCTCAGGTGACGACCCCCACATTCATGGCTAAACCACCATGAACATGGTTCTGACTAGCCACTCAACGTAATCCAAGCAAGGTTCAATCCACCCAGGTGTCTCATTGGGTTGTTAATTTTCAATATTCATAAATACCACAACCCAATATGTAACAGCAACATTTGTTATAGTAGTCTAGTATATCTAAACTAGTACCTAGCAGGGGTTTGAGGTTGGCTACACAATACTAGGTGTTCTGAGCATAGCGTATACTTGGAAAATAATAAAATTTCCTATGATGCATACTACTGAAAAAACACTAATGCAATTGGAAAATAAAAGTGGGACATGAGTATCATGTGCCTTTTGGAAGTTGGTATAGAGGCACTCTCTTTACAAATAGAACGTTGCTCTCCGCACAATCTAAACAATACAAATAAATGACAATAAACATGCAATTCACCAACAAACAAATACAACAAAATAAACAATACATAAGAATAACAAGTTATTCAACTTAATTGGTGTTAACATGGACTAGGTTTTGACACGTAATTCAATATGCAAAGAGAATTATGATGAGGTGATTATTGTTTGGTCTTTTATGGACATGTTCAAGGTTTATCACAATAATTTAGTTTGCAAAAGAAATTATTGTGAATGTGTTAGAGGTCTACCAAAAGGAATATGGTTTGTTCAAGGTCACAAGTATCACTCAAGGCTTGGCTTAAGGGTTTTAGAAATCAAAACCATGACCAACATGATTTATTCCATGGCTTTGGGTACCAAGGTTTCAAGCAATTCACAATATGACTTGTAAATTTACAAAAGCTCTTGGGCTATGGGTTTCTGGTCCAAAGGTTGCATTCCATATGGTTAACATAAAATGGGTGTTGGTTTTGATCAAAATGATCATACTACGAATTTCCTAGAGGTGGGGTTTCATCAAACCACACCTTATTTATAATGGCTGATTACTATGGATGGTTTTTATGACAAAGATTATGTGGTATGGGTTATGTGGTCACAAATGGTTTTGGTACTGGTTTCTCTGGTCTAATATTACTAAATGGAACAATTTTCCAGAAGAAAACTAAGTAAAATTATTTATAGAATTAGAACTAGGTGCAAAATACTCAAATGATTATCTAAATTCTAAATTCCATTTTAATTGGTTCAAATATTATTTTGGGACAGAGGGTGTGAAATTACACATCTTAAGGTTCCCCAATATATTTTATTTGAAAATTTTGGATTTGCAGAATTTGAATTATGCCAAAATTCATCAAACAAGCATATTTAAATTGAATCAATTTAAGTTGGTCAGATTTAAATTTGGACGGTGCAAAAAGTTTTTACATGTTTTGTTGATTTTAAAAAGTCCAAGTTCGCTAAATTTTGGCTTATGGATCAAAAGTTATGATGGTTGCAAGTTGGAGGGACTTTTCTTTAAACTGCCAAATATTTCTTTTCGGAAAGAAATCCAGAAAAGGGCTATTACACATGTCATCTTCTGACTGGTTGGTCCTGCTGATTAGATGCTTGTGTGGCTTGCTGACTGGGCAACCCTAACTGGGTTAAGTGGATGCATAAGGGCCGTCAGATCTAGATCTAATGGACCTAAGGTCGTGCCTCTTCAGATCTAATCCTACTCGCACGTTCCAGATCGGACGGCTAGTACAGATCAGGGGCACAGCGGATGTCTTAGGTCGCCAGAGTATGGCACCGCGACGGCGCTGGCGCTCGGGAAAACACGGCGGCGGTGTTGCAGGTGGTCTTGGACTCGGCGGAGGACACGACGGGGCGCAGCTCACGATGGCAGAGACGATGGTGGCGACGGCTGGCTTCTTCGCTTCCAGGAACGGCCGCGCGACACGGACGGAGGACGGTGCGGCTCCGGTGAGGTGTACAAAGGCCACGATGCGGACGTTTGTCTGCGTCTAAACCCGAAAGGGAGGTTCATGGAGATGTGAACGAGCAAGGGGAGTCAAACGGAGGAGGTCTCGGGCTCGGGCGCTTGCTGACCTGGCCGGGAACAGAGGAGCACGGAGGCGGAGGTGACGTACTACGGTGACAAATTTTTTGGGCCTTGGGGCACGAAATCAAGGGGAGAGGGAGGGGAAACCGAGAGGAGGAGCAGTGGCACTTTTGGAGGGGGTTTAGGAGGTGAGGAGGGACGTGGGGAGAGAGATCGTGTGCGGCCGCTTTGGCGAGATCGTGGGTGCATGATTTCCACTGTGAGGTGGGAGATGGCAGGTGGGTCCCACCTGTCAATCGCACACAGAGACAGAGCGGTGAGTTGGGCTGCTGGCGGGCTGGGCCACGTTCTCCTTCGCGCTGCACGAGCGGTAGGGAAGGGGTGGGCTGGCTCGGGCCTTCCTGTTTCTTTCTCTCTCTCTTTTTGTTCTTTCTTTTTATTTCCTGTTTTCAAAATTAATTCATATCTTTTATTTGGAACTCCAAATAACCTCAAACAAGTTTCTAAATTCTTGTAAAATAATTCTCTTCCAAATATGAACATAAATGTGTTGTTTCCAATACATTACAAAATTGAATTTTGAAAATATGGATAATGCCTTAATAGTACTTAAAATCATTTTTAAATAGAAAATAATAATTAATTGGAATTTGGGTTTAATAAAATTAAGAGAGGTGGTATAAAATGTAAATATTGGTTTTCAAAGTCTTTACTTGTTTTCAAAAACAAAATAATTTATATAAACACTTTATTGGTTATTGCTTGATATAATATTTGAAAAGCATTATGAAAATATTTTTATTCACATGAAAACTTTTAGAGGCATGGAGAAAATATTAGGGATAGTAATTCTCTCATTTTTAAAGAGGTTTGCTAAGAAGAAATAATTTCTCTTTATAATGAAAACTAGATTTGAAATAGGCTTAGGGTTTAAGGGAGAAAGGTAGTTTAGATTCTTAATTCGAATTTCACTGAAATGTGTATTGTTTTCTTTTGTTTATTTCATCTCATTTTGTTTTTGGTGACTTGTTTATCATGAAAACAAAAGGTTTCAATTTTTTGTGATTTTTCCACTTTCCAAAAATCAGGGATGTTACAGACTACCACCCTTAGAAGAAATCTCGTCCCGAGATGGGAAGGCTAGAAAGAAAGATAGGTTTGGGTAACTGGGTTTACACAAGTTTGGTGGGCTACCACCTTTAAAATAAATCTTTTGTGGGTAAGCTAACACATCTTGTCCATCAGGTTGCTGGGTCTACTATCTCTTCAGTTGTTGAGCCACACTTCAGCATCCATAATTTTATTGTATATCATGTATCCACTCTTTGTGGGTATTTGGGATCTTGAATCCACGTTTTCATCATGTAGGGATCTATGTGTCCATATTCATCTCCAATAGGATGAGTCTACTCACATGGCTTGAAGTGTGGTTTTACTCAAGATGGCGTGAGTAGAATTTTCCCTCGTGGTAGAGTTGCAGACCAGCATAAGTATATTAAGTTACCTTTGACACTGAGGGGTCACTCTTTGGGTCAATAAAAAAAATACTTGGTTAGTCTAACCTTCTCTTCAGCTTCTTGGATGATGTCAGGACCAAAGCAATTTCTTTCTCCTAGACCTCTCAACAACAAAGGTGTGGTGCATTTCTTCCCATACAGAGATTCAATTGGTGTCATCTGTAACATCCCAGTGTTTGGGAGGTTATAAGGATCGAAATATAATATGTGAATTTGCATAGCATGCATCTAAAAATGCGGGAAATTTTGGCGTGAAAGTTTAAAACAAACCAAAGGGACCAATGTTTCACTTGACATGATCAATTAGGTTTAGATCATCTAGTGAAGAGTACATTTGGAGTGATCTTTATAGCATAGTATCTCTAAAAACAAAATCATTTGATAATACAAACCATAATTGGCTATGACCAAGCACAAATTCTCAACAACCTTAACCACAAGTCTATAAGTGACTTGGGATAATTCACTAGGTGTCTATAACTCAAACAGGGGTGAGTAACCAAATCACATAGTTGATGATCATACTTCCACAAGACAGTAATGCACAACTGAACCTTCACAACAGTAGAGATATTATATCCTCTAATCATGAACTCTTTAAGTTATCAACCATTCACACAACATCAATCCAAATTATTTAGTAACTATTGAGGGCACCTTCAGAAGTAAATAACAAAGGTTCAATAGAACACAAGTGATACAAACAAGTGTTAGACGAACCCCACAAGTGGGAAATAACTTAATTGTCATTAATAACATATTTATGGAATATGTAGATATCTCATCAACAAGAAAGGAAACATTTTAAAAAATGAAACAAAGCTTCTTAAAATAGAACTAAACTCTGATCATTACATATGATCTTCCCAAAATTCTATGTCTACATCATGCATGACAAAGAAAATAAAGATAATAATATAAAGTAACAACATGAAACGTGAGAAAAACAACTAACAACTATGACATAAGTCATTAAACCCCAATAATCTTCTCATGCTCATTGTCTTATTCATCTTATACAAGTGAGCATATGAAACCTCAACACATCAATGAACCATTTGATCAACTTATTATCTTAAGTCCTCATTCCACAAACAGTCAACATTTCTATCCACATCTATATTCAACAACTAAAGTATCTCTGGATACAACTAATGAATAACAACAAGTTATAACCTCTGTTAGAGGAATTGAAGTAATAGCTAAGTAAAACCAATCATAATGAAACAAATACATAGCTTATGGGAAATAAAATAAGAAGTATATGAAATAAGAATAAAAGCCTGGACCTACTCTTAATCTAGACCTTTCTACTTTGTCTAGAGTATCTTATCTTCTTGTTTCCCAATCTTCTTGATGAAGTCATTCTGCAAGAGAAGCAAACCCAAGAAAAGAAGTAACTACCACAAGAAGATCTTCGGAAGGATTCTTTAGGTTGTCCTAGAAGTGCTAACTCAATTTTAGCTACAATGCAAGTAATCACATGTTTCCAAGATAAACATGGGATAAAATCCAAAGTGAAACTTATGTGGAAAACAAACAAATGAGATTCCAAAGCCACTCATGTTTTCCGCATAATTAGGTACCAAAAACAGCAAACATGACTTGCACACACCTAAGTAAAAGGCCAACCAAAAATTGCTAAAACTTCCAACTATGAAAGATGGCATGGTATCATAAAAGAAAACAAGTTCCTTCACCCATTAAAATCATTTGGTGTGACATGGAATAAAATTCCCTATTAAATGATTTTCATAACGGTGCATAGAAAAACTACTAGGTAGTGTTGCCAAAATTATTTTCTAAAAAGAACTTGTAGCTAAAATTGTCCAATTATGATACACCACCTTGTTAACCACATGGTTGTCATGTGTAATCGTAATAATCATGCTTAAAATAATTTAATAGTCATTTAATAAACTAAAATAAGAGAAAACAAGAAAACCACTTAATTTAGCACCCTAAATAAAAAAATCCAACATTGTCGAATTTCACCAAAACAAACATGGTGAGATTGCATTTCTTATGAGGAATTCAAATATAATTTTTAATAATTTTTCTCTTTGCAAAAAGGCCCTAAAAACAGTGTTTTCCCTCACATTATATTAACAGAAGGACCTAACTATAATTTATAGAAACTTCCAGGGGGTTATCCATAAATGTTCATTTCTCTTCCTTCCTCCTCTCCGGCCAAAAGGACGCCATGCGTGTCCAGAAGTCCGAAAAGGAGTCGAAGACGGGCCCTGGAGGGCCCTCACCATGCCTAGGCGTGAGTCCACCCTAGACCGCGCCTGGGGTGGTGAGGAGCCCCCGGTGGCCCCATGGCGTCGCCCTTTCTCCTATTTATGCTCCTCCGAGGGAAAACCCTAACCCAATCGGTGAAATTCCACGAAACCTTCCGCAGCCGCCGTCACCGTCAACCCAATTTTCGGGGGACAGATCTCTGTTCTGGCACCCTGCCGGGACGGGGAAGTGCCCCGGGAAGCCATCTCCATCGAATCCACCGCCATCTCCATCGCCGTTGCTGTCTCCTATGATGAGGAGGGAGTAGTTCTCCCCCTGGGCTGAGGGCTCTACTGGTAGCTATGTGTTTCATCTCTCTCTCTCTCCCATGGTGTGATCTATATGTGATCGTGAGCTTTGTAATCTAGTTGAATTCATAGATATTATTCTTCATCTATTATACTACTCAAGTGGTTTTTGTTATGAGATCTCCGTAAACACTTTGATCACGGTGTAAAGGTGACAGTGTGTGCATCGTGTGGTTTAGCATTATATTTATATTTTGTGTTGGATAACCCTATGAAATTGTGGTGTTTGCGTGGAACCATCTGGGTCCCAGGGTGATAGCGTGGGGGTTACTTAGTTGGGAAAGTGCTTACTCTGAGGAGTGTTGTTAAATCCAGATGCATGGATTGGTGTTGTTATTCGACCGGAGAGTGGTTTAGAGTAGCATAGTGAAGAGATGGTATTTATTAATTCAATTATGTTTTCGTTGTTGAGAGTGTTCACTAGTGAAAGTAGGATCCCTATGCCTTGTTTCCAAGCATTGAAACACCATTTTCCGCCTGTTCTGCTAAATGTTTGCTTGCTGCCATATTTATTTTAGATTGCTATTATTACTTATAACCATGCATATTACTCGCATTTCACTATCTCTTCGCTGAACTAGTGCGCCTATATACCTGACAAGTATATTGGGTGTGTTGGGGACACAAGAGACTTCTTGTATCTTAATTGTATGGTTGCTTGAGAGGGATATCTTTGACCTCTACCTTCGTGAGTTCGATAAACCTTGGGTGATCCACTTAAGGGAAACTTGCTGATGTTCTACAAACCTCTGCACTTGGAGGCCCAACAATGTCTACAAGAATAGAAGCGTGCGTAGACATCAAGCTCTTTTCTGGCGTCGTTGCCCGGGAGGTAAGGTAAAAGGTACTCACATCCTCGGGTGTGAGCGCTCGGAGTTATTTCCTTTAGATTCTGCAGTTTTATCTTGTTGTTTTCTTGTTTTCAATAGTTAGGCTTATTTTTACTCGCTTCCTGTTTTTATTTTTTACTAGTAGTCTTAATGGAAAACAACAAAAATATGATAGAACTTTATAATATTTATCTTGAATTAGGACATGATGCTTTTGAAGAGAAAATTAAAAAACCGATGGAAGTTTGTTTGCATAATATTGATACCAATGTTATTAGCATTAATTCTTTGCACCCCATCATTCCTAATGTTAGGGAAAAGTCTAAGCTTGGGGAAGCTAGTTTTTACGATTTTTTAGTTTTCCAGCTTTAGAGGAGAAAACTTGCTCTGATGATACTTTATCTCCCATATGTGATAAACCTAATGATGCTTGTGATATTTTAAATCCTCCTACTGAAAGCATTCCTTTTAAAATACCCAAGAAAATTGTTGAACATGTCATGGATAACCGTTATTTTGGAGATGGAACTGTCCATCCTAGTGATCATTTACACTTTATGCATGAATTATGCGAGTTATTCAAGTGTGCAGGTATGTCAACAAACCAAGTTAAGAGGAGTCTATTCCCTTTTTCACTTAAGGACAAAGCAAGGGAGTGGTATGAACTACTAGATGATCCTCATCATTTGGAGTGGAAGGAACTTGAATCTCTCTTTTACTCTGAACTTTATAATTCTCATGAACTATATTTAGATAGGAATACCATTTATAATTTTTGGCCTCATGATGTAGAAAGAATTGCCCAAGCTTGGGGAAGACTGAAAACATTAATACTCAAATGTCCTAACCATGATCTTCCTGAGGAAATAATTATTACTAATTTTTATGCAAGGTTTCAGGACATTGGAAGGATTATCTAGATGCCAGTTCAGAGGGTTCTTTTTGTAGTAAGAAGGTTGAAGCTAAGTGGGATCTTCTTGAGAGAATTCGAATCGATAGTGAAGATTGGAATAACAACAAAGGTAAAGAATCAGGTATAAACTATGAGTATGATTGCATTAAGACTTTTGCTGAAACTGCTGATTTTCATGATCTTAATGCTAAATATGGTCTTGATCCTCAAATAGCTGTCGGTTGGTATAGATCCTTTGCTTCTTATATTAATCTTCCTAAAAATGGGGACATATATCATGAACCTTTTAAAGACACTTGCATGGAAAATGAAATTGTTATTGATGATTGGAATAAACATGCTCAAACTTCTGAAAGTACTATTTCTTATAAGCATGTTATTTTTTGTGGATCACTTAGACCTTGTGAAAAGAATCAAATTGGATAAGAATATTGTATCCATCATATGAATGAAAAAACTAGAATGTGGAGTAGGGCTCTAGATGATCTTGGTGAAAAAGTTTGTGCCCCCTATCCTTTTATTTGTGAACTTTGCTATAAAGTGGGTCATTTTAATTTCCAATTCTCAGGCCATGATAGTAGCCTTTCGAATCCTATGAGTACTGCAAGTTTGTATTGTGATGACATGATCACCCCTAATGATCATGATGAACTTACATTATTTTTGGGGTGTGAAGAGTTATTAAGAAAAACTTCTTTGATAGATATGAGTGCTTTTGATATGAATAGTGTCTTGCATGGATGCCATCTTTATTGTGTTGATAGTTGCCATGCAAATACGTACATACAAAATATTATAAAAGAGGAGACTTTACCAACATATGACAGGACTAATATGTGTTTTGTTCTTATTAATGAAGAGGAGAAATCCTCCAAAGTTCTTTCTATTGTTTCTAATAATAAACCAGGGTATGTGGAGAAGCTCCCTTTTAAGCCTCTCCCTCCTAAAGAGGGGAAGAAGAGGAAGAAGAAAAAGAGGAGGACTAAAAAGATAGAGGTAACGATATCTCCTCCTAAGCATGTTGCTCATATTACAGATTTTGCTGATGAGTCTGAACTAGATGATTTTCCTATGCCTGTTATTTACGAAAGTGATCATGATTGGGACAAACACACTACTTTTGATATTGAAAATTAGTTTGGTACCAATTCTGAAAATGATGATAATAATTGTTGTACTATTAGTACCATCAATGTTCCTTCCAATGATGATATAGAAAGCTCTAAACTTGTGGATGATGTGTTTGAAAATCCCTTTTCTATTAATGATTATATGCTTGATACATCTCCTCCTAGTAAAAATGATGATATGTTATTATGCCTTAGAAAGAAAACTATTTTATTGCTTGTGATGTTATTATGCCTCCAATATATGATGATTGCAATGATGAATATGACATTTTTAGTCCACCTACTATTGAAGAGAAATTAATTATGATTTCACTATGCCTCCAGTCTTTGGTAATTATTATAAAGGAAGTTATAACATAAGCTATAATTAAAACCATCCTCATGAAACTTTCCATAATTATGGTGGGATTACCCAAAACCATCTCTTTAATATGCAATTTGTCTATCATGTTCGAGTTCTTTATGATAATCCTACTCCCGTTGTTATTAATAAGAATGACTATGCTTATGTGGAGAGTATTAATTCTTTTATGCATGTGGCTCATGATAAGAATGTTTTATGTGATAGCTATAATGTTCATTTTATTCATGATTCTACTGAAGGTTATTATGAGAGATGGAAACATGGTTTTATGCATCTCAACAATATTAAGGTTCCCCTCTTTATGTTGAAATTTTTGAAGTTGCACTTATTTTGTCTTCCTATGCTAGTCACTTTGTGCTTCGTTGACTTGTTTTTCTACAAGATTCTTTTTCATAGGAAGTGTGTTAGACCTAAATTTGGTTTATATTTTCTTCTTTATTCTCTCTTTTTGTGCTTAAACTCTTATTCTTATGTGAGCATCTTTTAAAAATCATTGTGCCCAACTGAAAGGCATTAAAAGAAAAGCGCTTCCGGGAGACAACCCGTTTTATTTCTCCGTTTTCAACACGTTTTCCGCCGTTTATTTTTGTTTTCTTTGCACCTGGGTGTTGTATATTTACTTAGCAACCCTGATGTATCTTTTCTTTTGTGTCTTTATTGATCCAAGTAAAGCCTCTAGTGGAAAGTTGAGACTATATTTCGGATTTCTGTGCAGTCCACTATTAAAATCGTATAAAATCACAGAAAATTCAAAATGACCTGAGTTGTTTTGTGCGTCATCATGGGCTATATATGCAACTTATATTAGTTGTACACTTTCTAATTTGAGCAACAGAATATTTTATAAAAAAAATCATTTTTACCTGTTGTCCTGTTATGACAGATTTCTGCCAATAATTGCATTTGCATCTTAATCTCTTTCTTTTGGTGTTCTTTTGAGAGAAAGAGTTTTAAAAGAAGTTGTGACAGTAGCTAATGTGTTTATGAGTGTTAGGATTGTGTTGAAACTGAACCATGTGAATTTATTATTTCGATTTGCACTAACGTTGCTAATGAAGATTGTGAGAAGTTTGGTGTGAAGGAAGTTTTCAAGGGTCAAGAGAAGAGGATGATATGACGTGATCAAGATGAGTGAAGAGACTAAGCTTTAGGATACCCCGGACGTACATCCCATAAAATTCCAAGAAGACTCAAGCGTTTAAGCTTGGGGATGTCCAAGGCATCCCCTTCTTCATCGACAAATTATCAGGTCACTTCTAGTGAAACTATATTTTTATTCGGTCACATCTTATGTGCTTTACTTGGAGCATCTTTTATTTTTTTGCTTTCATTTTGTTTAGTTTTATTTGCTGTAGTTTATGGTTGGATCTTATCATACTTGTGCAGAGAGAGACACACTTCGTTTTCATTGCTTAGAACACTCTAGTTTTCATTCTTATTGTTCTGTGAGTGTTCACTTTTTGCTAGTACTGCGTTTAGCCTTTGTTTTCATGCATCTCTTATTCAGAGCTGTTAGTTTTAGTAGTGTTATGTGAGTACTCTCATGTTTGCTTGTTGTAGCATGTAGAGAATTTTTGTTAAAGCATGTCTTGTATGGTGCTTGTTGGGAAAAGAAATTGGTGCTTGAGGTAGAATTTTTAACGGTGCAAGTAGAAGCTTGTATAGACTGTGGCTAGAACTTTTTCATATCATGCTAGATGTTATTTTAGTTTTAAAGACTTGTGGTTATTGAGTAGAATGATTAGCCTCAAATATCTGAGAGTGTTTAATGTGCCATTGAAAGAATCATGAGTTGTTCTTGTCATATTGAAGCATAAATTTGTGGTACTCTCCTTTGAATGTTTTATTTGGTTGACTTGGCGCATGCTCACACTATGTTTATGACTATGAACCAGTCACTAATAGCCTCTATGATAATTTAGTTTTTGAACTTGTGGTACCACTTATTCTTTGATTAATGATGTTTATGCCGATATGCATGATTATGGCTCTTATGCTCTCATGATTTGTCGCTCCCAGTCTTTTGCTAGCCTCCACCTGTACTGAGTATGAGCTCTACTCGTGAAATCCAACTCCCAAAAACCAAAGTTTTTTCCATTGTGTCCACCATACCTACCTACATGTGGTATTTAACTGCCACTCCAAAGTAAATTGCTCATGTGCTACCTTTAAAATATTCAAAATTACTCCTGTTCCTGTTTTTGCTCATGAGGACGTAAATAGAGAATCTTTATCTCACTTGTTGACTGTATTTCACACCCTGGAATAGTG
The DNA here is from genome assembly GCA_028641055.1 of Alopecurus myosuroides. Lineage (NCBI taxonomy): Eukaryota > Viridiplantae > Streptophyta > Magnoliopsida > Poales > Poaceae > Alopecurus > Alopecurus myosuroides. The sequence continues at coordinate 233,216,468 of CM054062.1, read as the reverse complement.
GCTTCATCCACTTATCCAATTGATAGAAGATCTGTTAGCGGGGTGCCCAGCCCTAAATTAATACACACAAAATCTCTTCACTATTTTTGCCCCTAATTTATCAGTCAAAGCATAATTGTGTAAACAAAAGAGAAAGAGGGATGACCTTCTACACCAGTTGCGTCCTTCATATGGGAGACGCTCTTGTGAAATCTAGTTGGCTTGTGACGTACTGTATTTTGTGTTTACCATTCGTTGACATAGCATACATCTCCCAAAATATAGGCACTACTCCATGGTATGTGATTGTTGGCAAGCACCCGAGGATTCGGTTAGCCGTGGTTTGTGTAAGATGGATGGGAGTAGTGTCAAACTTTTAATACCTTTGTTTAATAAAATAAAACCTCTAGCACATGAGTGATCCATGCTTCCCTCTGCGAAGGGACTTTATTTTACTTTTATGCCGAGTCTCCATCTTCTAACTTTATGCACGACTGAGAGAGCATTTTTGTCATTCTGAGTTTTATGTGCATTTGTCCCAGAAACATTATTAATTGATTCATGATGTGTTATTGCTAGTTCTCTAATTATTTTTTCTAGTCTTCCTCATGAACTTTGAAGGTGTCCTGGCATTTATGTTTTCCCCCACTCTTAAGGACTAGCGAAATATCACTTTGCCATGCTTTCTTTATACTTGAAACAAACATATATCTTTCTTTATCTTTTATTTGGGTTACTTCTCATGTTGCAAAGTGATTGCTATGCTTAATTATTAAAGTTATATTATCATGTTTGTGTTTAAAGTTCTATGATCTCAGCTTACATATGCTTTTACATTATGGTGATCAAGTTTATGTTAGTAGCATGTCACCTCAGAAATTATTTTGTTTTATCGTTTACCTACTCGAGGACGAGTAGGAACTAAGGTTGGGGATGCTTGATACGTCTCCAACGTATCTATAATTTCTGATATTCCATGTTGATATTATGCCAATTGCTACATGTTTTCCGTATGTTTTCAAACCTTTTCTTACATTTTCCGGGACTTAACCTATTGACAAGATGCCTAGTGCCAGTTCCCTGTTTTCTGTTGTTTTTAGTTTCAGAAAAGTTGTTCTTGAAATATTCTCGGAATTGGACCCCACAAATCCCGAAGTTCCTATTTTCCCCGGAGGCTTCCAGAAGACCGAAAAGTGTCGAACACGGGCCCCGGAGGGCCCTCACCATGCCAAGGCGCGGGTCCACCCTAGACCTCGCCTGGGGGTGGTGCGGAGCCCCCGGTGGCCCCCTGATGTTACCCTTTCGCCTATTTATACTCCTCCGAGGGAAAACCCTAACCCAATTGGCGAAATTCCATGAAACCTTCCGCAGCCGCCGTCATCGTCAACCCAAGTTTCGGGGGACAGATCTCTGTCCTGGCACCCTGCCGGGACGGGGAAGTGCCCCTGGAAGCCATCTCCATCGACTCCACCGCCATCTCCATCGTTGTTGTTGTCTCCTATGATGAGGAGGGAGTAGTTATCCCCCGGGGATGAGGGCTCTACCGGTAGCTATTATTTCATCTCTCTCTCCCATGGTGTGATCTATATGTGATCGTGAGCTTTGTAATCTAGTTGAATTCATAGATATTATTCTTCATCTATTATGCTACTCAAGTGGTTTTTGTTATGAGATCTCCGTAAACACTTTGAGGCCCTCAACACTTGGAGGCCCAACACTGTCTACAAGAATAGAAGTGTGCGTAGACATCACCGCCGCACTGCCACCTCCTTCCTGTGCCCCTCCTTGCGAGGATAAGACCAGGAGGGAGCTGTGAACCTCCTCCTCACTCTCACTCTCCCTCGCGGCTTCACTCTCCTTCTCTGTAAACCGGAAACCCTAACCCTAGTCCATACGGCCGTCGTCCATTGCCGATGATTCCGGCCACCTCTTGACGAGATGAGGCCATAGGGAGAAGCGCCTAGTCCTCTTAGACCTCCTCGAGCTCGCACACGGATGGAGATGCCCCAGGCGCGGGGAATTTTGCCACTGAATCCGAGTATAGCCGTCGCTGTTTCTTCCTCGCCGCCGGCAATCACGACCTCGCCGTGCCCCGACCACCTCACCGCGCTCAGGGTGAGCTTGTGCATCTCGGGGTACTCCTTGTTCGTTTTATCATCACCAGAATCATGGTCGCCCCGTTGCTCCGCTGCCGCCGCCGCCATAGATGTAGGTCGCCGTAGAAGCTCCGATGACCATTTGTTCACGCCGCCACCGTCCCTGCACTCGCTGTGGTCCACTCTAGCTCTAAGAAGCAACGAATTGGGACAATTCGAGCTAGTTCGTCGGATTGGGGATCCACAGTAGGAATCCCCTCTTTGGATGACACAACCATGACGTCATCATGATGTCATATTTCTTTTCTTTTTATTTTTTGAATTAAAACTGGATATGACAGGTGGCACCCACCAGTCAATTTGAATATTTGCGGAAAATGAATTAAAATTAATATATCAATAACTATTAAAATAACCATCAGAAAAATATAAAAATTATATGGTAATGTTTTAAAAAATATAATCGAAGTGTTTATAAACTTTAAAAAAAATGTTTGATAGAGTTTAAAATTAAACATTTTCTTTATTTAATTTAAACCATTTAAAATTGAGAAAATAATAAATAATTCATAAAATCAGAAAATTACAAGTTATATACCAAAATGCTCCAAATGACAAATGCAACTCATCTATGATGTTTTCATAGTAATTTGACCAATTTTTCATGTGTGCAATATTTTTCTTAGTAATTTAATTCATTTAAAATAAATAAATTAACAACTTATTAAATATTTTCAGAAAGCATAAAATGTTATATCAAATTAAAGAGAAAAGCATTTCCAATTCAAATATGTCAAACATAAAACATTTTGTTTAACTTATAAACTTGTTTCTAAAGGTATAATGGAATTATATAATATTCCATTATAACCAGAAACAATTGCCAGAACGTTATTTTTCTTATTAATAAAGCTCTCATATTTTCACACCTACTAAACCTATCAGCACAAGTTATTTGAAAGTATTGTGATGATAGAGTTAGATGTATTAGTTCGTCGTTTTAAATTAAACCATGTGTCATTAGTTCTACACCTTTGAACATAAAATAAAATGTGTCTGTTATCTTTTTAGTAGTAGTTTTCCATGTGTTGTTGTTTTGTTATCTAACCAAGTAATAAACACTTATACCTAAACATGATAACAATTGTTTGTTAATTAAAAGTGAAACACATGTAAGTCTAAAAGAAGTAATAACAACATCATCATAAGTAATGAAACAACTCACCTAAAACCTGTGTGATTAAGTTATCATATCAAACGTAGCTTACACTTGTAAGCTGGGTATTTTCTAGGGTATTTCATGATGCATCTCATTACTATGCACGTATCAAATTGCCAGTGTTTTCTGTAGTCCTTACCGGGACTACTTTGCTATCTTTCAGATCTCGGGATTTCTCTACGCGACCCTCGAACCCGAAGACATTGATTAATATGGTTATTTCAATCTCAGGCAAGTTCATCACTTGCTCATATCCTTTGTAGTATTTCATAACGAACTATTTGCAAAACCCATATCTTATTACCACCTAAACTCAAAAGAATGCATGATCCTATTTTTATAATAATATGACTAACTGAATGACTACCCGAGTGGTAGTGTTCTGTTTGGTGGACGGATGGGACCACGGTAAGATGAATAGGTCAAAGGAAGGTTCCATCTGCATGGGAAAATATTACCTAGGAATTAACAACAAATGCTGTCAGGATTCTTGCGTCGTAAATACCGCGTTAACCATGGGTCTTCTATGGGGGGAGTAAGTCAGTTGTGATCTTCTCTCGTTCACATGTCAACGGGCTGCCAGAGACGTACGATGTAGGTCTTGCGATACTACATGCACATGGGTGGGATCCCTTAATTCCCGCGGACTATGGGGTCTATGAGTGTCTGCCAGGGGCGCCTAGGTCTCCACCGTGAGGGGTGGAATCAGGGGTTCAACTTGCTGGTGGAAATGGGTGGGCATGCATTGTGCGGAGAAGCATGGTTTGGCTTGGACCAACAACCGGGCCCCACACCTAAGTGGGCGTGGATAGGATCTCGAGCATGCTTGTGAAACATGGTCTTGGTCGCCCATGGGTAAAGTAACGCACCTCCGCAGAGTGTAAAAGGATGTGGCATGTTACCCCCTGTTCTGGGAAGGAACTGCGAACGCTACAGGAAAGGCAACTCCATGAAGTTCTAGCTCCTGTGATGGTCTGTCGGGCATAGTTTTCAGAATTAAAAGCAACCTCTTGAAGAAAGTTTTACAAAAACTTGCATTAGCTTATGACTATTCCGAGTCTAAAGTTGTAGTTAGTGCATCAAACCACCCACTATATATCATAAGCTTGCTGAGTAACGCTCGTTACTCATTCATTCCCGTTTGACCCCCTGCTTAGAGTTGAAGCCATATGGAAGTCGTCATCGTGAAGCCGTCGCTACCTCATGAAGCTAGGTGGAGTGATCTATTACTCAGTCGATAAAGCATCGTCATCAACAACGCTGGTGGAGGAGAAGCTATCAAGGTGTAGGTGGAGTCCATTCTTGGACTTAGTTGTTTCAAGCCATAGATTAGGGCTAACATCAGCTGTAGTGGATTAGGTTTTGAACTACTCACAACACATCATATGGATCATGATCAGAGGTGATATAATGGATGATAACAATCTTGTCATAAAGTGCAAACACCGATAAATCTCACAAGCATCAACTACTAACAAGTAATCCACACCGGGAGAGAGATCTAAAGCGAAAAAACGATAGAGGCCCCTAATTGTTACATCGGGATGAAGGTGGATGATTAGGGTGATGGTGCTGGTGGTGATGATGATGATGATGACGATCTTGATGATTCCCGGAGTGATGACGGTGACGATGGCGGTGATTTCCCCTCTCCGGAGAGGAATTTCCCCGGCAGATTTCTCCCTGTCAGAGAGTTTTTCTCTCTCTAGTGTTTTCTGCCCCGAGGCGGTGGCAGAATAATTCTTTGAGGATGGAATGAGGCTTACGGTTCCCTGGGGGCCAGGCACGCCAAAGATGACCCCCAGAGGTGGGCCAGGGTGGCCACACCCCTAGGTGGCGCGGCCAGGGGGAGGGCGCGCCAGCCCTAGGTGTGGGCCCCTGGTGCCCCCCCTCTGGCTCCCCTTCTGGTTGTGTTCTTCCTCTGGACGTTTAGGAACCCCCGGATGTCCCCCTTCTTCTTCTGATCTTCTGAAATATGGTATCTCGATGGTGCTTTTTCCATCAGATTTCTGGTCCCTGTGTTTATTCTCCCAAAATTATAAAACATGCAAAATAAGATAAAATAACATAAGAGATGCATCATAACATGAAATATATCTATGAATAACAAAAAATTATGATATAAAATAGTGATGGAAAATGGACGTATCAACTCCCCCCAAGCTTAGACCTCGCTTGTCCCCAAGCGAAACTGAACTCAGAAAACATGACCACAAGTTTATGGAGTGAAGAGTCGATAAATAAAATACGGACAAGATGCATCACATCTATCTATGTACCAATCATTATAGGCAACAACTTCCTCTCATATAACCTTACTTGAAATGAGTAAATGGGAGTCACAAACAAAGATGCAAAAGAGAGAACCAAAATTGGTAATGGCAAACTTCGTTCTTGGTCAGAGAACATTTAATGAAATTATACTTATCTTAGGTGAAGTCTTTATAACAAGGTTTATAGTGTAGGGCTTAACATGTTTAATTATAACAACTCTTTTACAGTGATTCATAGCTTTTCAAAGTAATATTCATTCAGATAATAAAGCATATGCTAAACAATGAAGGATAGAAAACATGATTGAATAAATCAACATATATAGATGATGAGATCAAAACAACTCGAATGCTTGCTGGAGACAGACAGAAATGGGTTTACTGACTCAACATGAAAGCAAAAGAAAGGCCCTTCACAGAGGGGAGCATGGATTACTCAAGTGCTAGAGCTTTTATTTTATTAAACAGAGGTATTGAAAACATTTTCAAGAGAGGTGTATGCTTATGTCAACGAATGGTAAACAGACAATGCAGTACGTCACAAGCCAACTAGACTTCATAAGAGCGGCTCCCATATGAGGGACGCAACTGGTGTAGAAGGTCATCCCTCATTCTCTTTTGTTTACACGATTATGCTTTGACTGATAAATCAGGGGCAAAAATAGTGAAGAGAAATTGTATATTAGTTTTGGGGCTGGGCACCCTGCTGCCAGCTCTTCTAGCATTCAGATAAGCGGATGAAGCCACTAGTCCAGGTGTTTGAAGTCCAATCAACAAGTGACATAAAGATTCTCTATTTACGTCCTCATGAGCTAAAACAGGGGCACAAACACAAGAATATTTTTTTGAGGGTTTTAAAGGTAGCACATCAGCAATTTACTTGGAGTGGCAGTTAAATACCACATGTAGGTAGGTATGGTGGACACAAATGGAAAGGTTTTGGTTCAGGGTTTGGATGCACGAGTAGATCTCATACTCAGTACAAGTATTTTGGCTAGCAAGGCTGGGTAGCAAGTATAAGAATCGAGGGAAAACAAACAAATGATGAAACCAATCATGCAACTCTTCATTGAAAACCCAAGCGATCTTAACTTGTGACTACTAAGTTTACGAGCTAATAGGCAAATTTCTCTTTCTTATACTAGCAACTCAAATTATTTCTGCTGACCCAAGCTAAGTTTGCCAAAACCAACTGGATTAACTTGATGATCTCTAGAGTGATACCAAATACTAACAACAGGCTCAACCATATGACAGAAATTGAAAACTAAAATAATGTGCACGGAAAGTAAATGATGAAACTTCTCATTAATATTTCAAATCGGCAACTCACACCAACGGATACAACGATAAACAACTAGGGAGAGACAATTCCATACTGCAAACCATCCTATATGATAACTTCTCTACTCATGATATGACTCTACTGAAAAAGTAAAAAGATGAAAGATAGTGATGTGATACCGCGGCACTCCACCCAAGCTTGGAACAAGCCGAGGGGATGCCAAACCCAATGACGAATCAATTCTTCGGTGGTGGTGGTGATATACTCTTATCAAGCAAGGCGTGGTAACGTTGTAGCATCTCACGGAACCTGTCGTTTTCCTCTTGAAGAATCTCTACCTCCATCCTTAAAGCTCGATAACGTTCATAAAACTCATATGCAATCTGAAGAGATTCTTCTACTCCAGGAACGGGACTGAGGCCTAGGACTGATAGTCTTGGTCCCTGCACACTATAGGAATAAACACTACTTAATGACGTCCTTTTTGCTTCTTTGTCGACGCCTTGATCCACGTTCTTGCGCTTGGGACATTCGACATCTTCTTCTATTGGCTCCTTCCCCTTGTTGTTGCTGGCGGAGGCCATGACGCTTCTAAAACTGAAAGCAGATCCTCGCAGAAACAACTCGAAACAGAAACACGACGAGAAAACGATATACGGACCTCGGGGGGTCCAGGGGATTATATAGCAAAAAGTTTCATAACGAAAGGAAAGTCCAGGTCGAAAACGAGTCGAAGAGGGGCTCCGGGGCGCCCACACCATGGGCTGGCGCGGCCAGGGGTGGGCCCGCGCCACCCTATGGTGTGGAGCCTCCGGGCTCCGTCTCCCTCTCGTTTCCGGCTCATAATTTTTTATATTTTCTAAAAACTGTGGAAATATAAGTTGGAAGATGTTTCGCGAACATTTTCTTACCAAAACTGTTACCTATTCGAAAACTGACTCTGCAGTTTCTGAAATATGTTTCCTAATGAACTCCTCCGGGGTCATGGCTTGAATACAATCAACGTTTTCATTATAAGGATCTCCGAAGATATAATGCTTGAGTCTTTGGCCATTCACCACTTGTGAAGAGTTGTCTTCAAGGGAAACAATTTTAATTGCCCCCGAACGATAAACCTCTTTGATAACAAAAGGTCCTTCCCATCCCGAGAGTAATTTTGCTCCAAAAAATCTGAGACGAGACCTATACAATAGCACTTTTTCACCAACATGAAATTCTCTTTTAATAATTCTGTTATCGTGCCATCTTTTAATTTTCTCTTTCAAGAGCTTAGCATTTTCATATGCTTCACTCCTCCATTCATCTAAAGAACTTAAGTCAAGCAACCTTTTCTCACAAGCAAGTTTAAAATCTCTATTTAGGTCTTTCACTGCCCAATAAGATTTGTGTTCTAATTCTAAGGGCAAGTGACAAGCTTTTCCATAAACCATTTTATAAGGAGGCATGACCATGGGATTTTTATAAGTAGTTTTGTAAGCCCACTGAGCATCATTTAATTTCTTAGCCCAATTTTTCCAAGATTTATTAACAGTATTTTGCAAGATTGATTTGATTTCTCTATTTGATAATTATACTTGCCCACTAGTTTGAGGATGATAGGGTGAAGCAATTCTATGATTAACATCATATTTAGCAAGAGTTTTTCTAAAACCACCATGAATAAAATGAGAACCCCCATGAGTCATAAGATATCTAGGCACACCAAACCCACGGAAAATAATGTCTTTGAGCATTTTTAAAGAGGTTTCACCATCAACACTTTTAGTAGGTATAGCTTCTACCCATTTAGTAACATAATCAACATCAACAACAATATGAGTATAGCCTTGTGAAGGAGGGAAAGGACCCATAAAGTCAAAACCCCAACAATCAAATTGTTCAATAACAAGAGAATAATTCATAGGCATTTCATTACGTCTAGAAATATTTCCAAGCCTTTGACATTTATCGCAAGATAAAACAAATTTTCTAGCATATTTAAAAATGGTAGGCCAATAGAAACCTGATTGTAGAACCTTATGTGCAGTTCTATCTCCAGCGTGATATCCTTCATAAACACTACTATGAAATTTTCTCAATATCTCTCGTTGTTCATTTTCAGGAACACCTCTTCGCATAATACCATCAACACCTTATTTATATAGGTGTGGGTCATCCGAAAAATAATGCCTCAAATCATAGAAGAATTTTCTTCTTTGCTGGGCTGTAAAGGTAGGAGGAAAATACTTCGAAACAATAAAGTTAGCATAATCAGCATACCAAGGACTCTCTCGAGAGCTCACTTTTATTGCAGCTAACTATTCATTAGGAAAACTATCATTAACAGGAATAGGGTCATCAGGGATATTTTCTAATCTAGACAAATTATCAGCAACAAGATTTTTAGCACCCTTCCTATCCACAATATGTAAATCAAATTCTTGTAAAAGAAGCACCCATCTAATAAGCCTAGGCTTATCATCTTTTTTCCATGAGGTACTGATACGTGCATTTTATATCATCATTTATACCCTCCATATAGGCATTATTGGGATGTTTTATCAATGTTATGTCATTGTTTTGCATGTTTTAGATGATTTTATGGGGCTTTCCTACAAAGTCCCTATTTTTGGTATTTAATTTCTGGGTGTCAGAAAACACCCGTTTTCATGTTTTTGATGTTTCAGGAGCTACATGTATCCAAATTGCGAAAGGAAAGAAACTCTGTCAGTTTTTCTTCGGGAGAAAGTCCGTGGGCACAAGACACAAAGGAGGAGGGCCAGGAGGCCCAAAAGGCGGTAGCCCACGCGGCCAGATTCCCTGGCCGCCTATGGGGCCCCCAAATGGGCCCACAGCACCTCCTCCCTGAGGTCTTTTTGCTGACGACTCCGTCTTCCCCGAAAACGAACACCCTAATTTTCCCGAGACGAGACGGAGCCGCCAGGGCGGCGAAACTCTCGAAAATCTCCGCGGGGGAGACAGATCCTGCTGCTCCGGAGCTCCGGAGAAGGGGGAAATCATCCCCATCTTCATACCCATCTCCTCCTTGGCGTGGGAGGAGGCATCTCCATCACCATCCTCACCAGCACCTGCATCTCCACCATCACCATCACCGTGATCCACTCCGTTCCCCTCATAGTTTGATCATTGCTACACCCTAGATACGTATTATTGTACTCCGTTGCATGTTTGGGATTGAGTACTTGTCATTATTTGGTGGTGGATCCATTGTTTCAGATTGTGTTGTACCACATATGTCACCATACATGATCATGTTTGCACGTTGTGAGTAGTTCCCGCATGTTCCTGAGGGCATAGGATGAATTGGCAATGATTTGTTACATGAGATGAGTTGTTATTTGGTCTAGTATTTATCTTTTATGTGATTCTATGATGGTGTTGTACGAACGTCGACTGTACAACACTTCACCTACATGGGCTCATAGGAGAACACCGTAGTGTAGTGACGTGATGATGTCTTTAGGTGACAGGAACTTGAGACAGAGTCGTTGAATTGCATTATGAGGGTACTTGTATCGGGGACCTTAGAGCATAAGGCTATGGTGGGACATCATGTCTTAATAATTCTCGTGCTGTCATTTAATTGGCCACGTGATCCATCATAAGGGGTGATAGTTTATTTATTTAGCTATTCCTATGTGTGGCTCCGTCCGAAGAAGATTAAAACTAGACAAGATATACAAACATGTTATGCAATGAATCACTATGCCAGCTAAATCCGTGCAGCCCTCGGGAATGTTTTCCACATATAAGACACAAACACACACTTGAGCTTATCCTCTTGCGCATTAAAGGATTGGGCTTTGTCTCTCATTGAGACCTACTACTTGCTGCAATTTACTTTCCGCATTTTACTTTACTTGCACTACACAATTAAAACACAAAAACACCTGTTGCTTTTATTATTCCTTTTCTATTCTACTTACCAGTTCCTTCTGCTCCTCGTGGGTTCGACAACCTTTCTAATTCAAAAAGTACTACAATTGATCTCCTGCACTTGGGAGTCATCAAGACACTTTTCTGGCGCCGTTGCCGGGGAGCATAGCGCTATTGGTAAGAAGTTTGGTAAGGAAACTTGAAAGCTGAATTTTACTTGCTGTTGCATCCTGTTATTATTATGGCTTTTATGAGAGATGCTTCGCTGAAACTTTCTTTATATGAGAGTGCTTATGATATTAAACCTAAAGTTGTTGAAAAAGCACCTCATGATGATGGTTAATATATTCCCCTTGAATTTGTTAAACCTGTTAGGAATGAGTATTTTGCAGGGGATGGAACAAAGGCTGCAAGTGATCACATACGGGCTATTGAGGATATATGTGGGCTAATTAGGCTCAAGGCTATTTCTGAGGAGGAGGTAAAATGCAAGTTATTGTACCAGTCCTTAACTGGTGATGCTCGAAAATGGTATATGTCCCTGGATGAAAAAATTACACATAATTGGGATACTTTTATGAAGGTTTTCTTTCTTAAATATTTTAATCCTAAAGAGGCTTATGAGAACCGTTGCTTTATATTTAATTTTTGGCCACACCTTGGAGAGAGTATTACTCAAGCTTGGGGGAGGCTTAAGGACCTCCTTCGTAAGAATCCTTGTCATGATCTCACAAATAAACTTATATTGATAAACTTTTATGTGAGACTACCTGATAGGCTAAAGCAATATTTGGATGGTTCATCTGGTGGAAGCTTTACAAATAATACTGCAGAAGAAGCTTGGAATTTATTGGAAATTATTTCGAAGAACTCTGAATATTGGGACCTAGACAAAGGTAATGAAAATTATTTTGATTATGGATATTCATGTGTAGAAAGTTTCTCTAGTTCTATTTTGTTCAAGAATGTTATTAAAGATTTTGGTCTTGATCCATATGTTGCAATTGAAATAGCTAAGAAATTTTCTGAGCACATTCAAATTCCTAAAAGTGGCTTTGATTATTATGTTGAACCTGTTAAATCTTCTATTGTTGTCCCTAAATTTATTAAAGAAACACCAGTGTCATCTGTAGTAATAGAAGAATATATTGAACCACCTCCCTATCCTGAAAAAGTTAAAGAGAATTCGCTTATTGCTGTTGCTGACAAAAGTAGAAAGAGATGTTCTCAACCTAAAGAACAGGTGGAAGTCAAGAACCAAGTCTTTATTATTAAGCAATTAAATGAAGAATATCCCGTTGATGTTTATTTATGTGAAGATGCTACCAAAGTTATTAAAGGGAATTCATCCAAAGTTGGTAAGCCAATTATATCATGCTCTATTGGGACTTCTTGTTATCATGGTTTATGTGATATTGGAGCAAGCATTAGTGTCATTCCATATTCTCTCTATCAAGAAATTAAGCCTGATATTGATCCTATCACCATGGAAGAAACAGGTATGACCATTCAGCTTGCTAATAAAGATTATATTAGTCCCTTTGGAATTGTTAGAGATGTTGAAGTATTGGTAGGGAAAATAAAATATCCTACTGATTTTATTGTGCTTGGTTGTCCACAAGATTCTTTCTGTCCTATTATATTTGGTAGACCTTTCTTACATATTGTTGGTGCTGAAATTGATTTGCCTAGAGAAAGGGTGTTTATTGAATGTGCTGGAGAGAAACTTGAATTTATTTTTTCTAAATTTGCTGATAAACCTGCTAAGAAAGAACCAAAATCTAAAGATATAATTGAAACTCTTGCTCATATAGCTGTAGCATCATCAGACGTGGTGGAACGTTATATGCTTAATCAGGAAGAGCCATTTAATGATGCAGAAAAAGAAGCTTTAGAACAAATATTATGGCAGCAACCTCCACAATTACAATTGCATATCCCACCTGATAATCTAGGAGTACTCCCGCCTCCTAAAGGAGATCCTAGTTTTGAATTACAACCTTTGCCTGAAAATATGAAATATGCATACTTGGATAAGAAAAAAATATATCCTGTTATTATTAGTGTTAACCTTTCAGCTGAGGAAGAAGAGAAATTACTTGATGTGCTTAAAGCTCACCGTAAGGCTATTGGTTATTCTCTTGATGATCTTAAGGGCATAAGTACAGCTCTATGTATGCATAAAATTAATTTGGAAGAAGATGCTAAACCTGTTGTTGATTTCCAACACCGTCTACATCCAAAAATGAAGGAAGTGGTAAGAAAGGAGGTAATTCGACTCATAGAGGCTGGTATTATTTATCCTATAGCTGATAGTAAATGGGTTAGTCATGTTCATTGTGTTCCTAAGAAAGGTGGAATTACTGTGGTTCCTAATAAAGATGATGAACTTGTTGCTCAACGTACTATTGTTGGTTATAAAATGTGCATTGATTATAGAAAATTAAATAAAGCAACTCGTAAGGACCATTATCCATTGCCCTTTATTGATCAAATGCTAGAGAGATTATCTAAACATTCTCACTTTTGTTATTTAGATGGGTATTCAGTCTTCTCTCAAATTCCAGTTCATAGTGATGATCAGGAAAAGACCACTTTTACTTGCCCATATGGTACATTTGCTTATAGGAGAATGCCTTTTGGTTTATGTAATGCGCCTGCTACTTTTCAGAGATGCATGAATGCTATATTTGCTGATTATTTGAAAAGATAGTGGAAGTCTTTATGGATGATTTTTCGGTGTATGGTACTTCTTTCGATAATTGCTTGTTCAACCTTAACAAAGTTTTGCAGCGTTGTGAAGACCAACACCTTGTTCTTAATTGGGAGAAGTGTCACTTTATGGTAACAGAGGGAATTGTTCTTGGGCATCGTATTTCTGGAAGAGGAGTAGAAGTTGACCTAGCAAAAATTGAAGCTATTGAGAAATTACCATATCCAAGAGACATCAAAGGTATAAGAAGTTTTCTCGGTCATGCAGGTTTTTATCGTAGGTTCATTAAATATTTCTCTAAAATATCAAAGCCTCTAACCAATATTTTGCAAAAGGATGTTCCGTTTTCTTTTAACGATGATTGCATAGAATCCTTTAATGTTTTAAAGAAAGCCTTAATAACTCCACCTATTATTCAACCTCCTGATTGGAACTTGCCCTTTGAAATTATGTGTGATGCTAGTGATTATGCAGTTGGAGTTGTTTTAGGCCAAAGGGTTGATAAGAAATTGAATGTTATTTACTATGCTAGTAAAACACTAGGTGGTGCTCAAAGAAATTATGCTACAACTGAAAAAGAATTTTTAGCGGTAATATTTGCATGTGATAAATTTAGATCTGACATAATTGATTCAAAAGTCACTGTGCACTCTGATCATTCTGCTATTAAATATTTGATGAATAAGAAAGATGCTAAGCCTAGGCTAATAAGATGGGTACTTTTGTTGCAAGAATTTGATTTACACATAGTAGATAGAAAAGGAGAAGATAATCCCGTAGCTGATCATCTTTCTAGAATGGAAAATATACCTGATGATCCTATTCCTATTAATGATAGTTTTGCTAATGAACAACTTGCCCTTGTTAGTGTTTCTAGTGCTAAAGTTGCATCTCCTTGGTTTGCTAATTATGCAAATTTTATTGTTGGGAAAGTTATGCCACCACAATTTACTTACCAGCAAAGAAAGAAATTCTTTTATGACCTTAGACATTATTTTTGGGATGATCCATTCTTGTATAAGAAAAGTGTTGATGGCATTATTAGACGTTGTGTACCTGAGCATGAACAGCAGGCTATTATAAGAGATTGTCATGACAGTCCCTATGGAGGACATCATGCAGGAGATCGTACTGCAGCAAAGGTATTACAATGTGGTTTTTATTGGCCTACTCTATTCAAGGATTGTGCTGAATATGTTAAAACTTGTGATAAATGTCAAAGAGTACGAAACATTGGTAGAAGGAATGAAATGCCTATGAACTATACATTACCACTTGAACCATTTGATGTGTGGGGTTTTGACTTTATGGGACCATTTCCTGCATCTAGTACAAAACATACTCACATTTTGGTTGCTGTTGATTATGTTACAAAATGGGTAGAAGCAATTCCTACTAAGAGTGCAGACCATGCCACAGCCATGCAAATGCTTAAAGAAATATTTTCCCTAGATTTGGTGTTCCTAGATTTTTAACTACTGATGGTGGATCTCATTTTATGCATGGTGTTCTTAGAAAAACATTGGCAAAATATAATGTTAATCATAGAATTGCATCACCCTATCATCCTCAAACTAGTGGACAAGTTGAATTAAGTAATAGGGAAATTAAACTTATTTTAGAGAAAACAGTAAACAGAGTTAGATCTGATTGGCCACTTAAAATTAATGATGCATTGTGGGCTTATAGAACTGCTTATACAAATCCTATGGGTATGTCTCCTTATAAAATGGTTTATGGAAAAGCATGTCATTTACCCGTTGAATTAGAACATAAAGCTAGATGGGCTATTAAGAAATTAAATTTTGATTTAAAAACAGCGGGGGAGAAGAGATTGCTTGACCTAAATCTATTAGATGAATGGAGGAATGAAGCATATGAAAGTGCATTTTTTTTTAAAGAGAAAGTGAAAATTTGGCATGACAAGAAAATTAAAAGAAATGAATTTAAAGTAGGTGATCAAGTCCTATTGTACAACTCTCGTTTTAAGTTTTATGCAGGGAAATTAGCTTCAAAATGGCAGGGTCCATTGGTAGTACAGGAGGTATACCGTTCGGGGGCCATCCGTCTTCACGGTGATATGAAAGGTAAACCTCATGTGGTCAATGGACAACGCCTAAAACATTATATTGCAGGAAAGAGCTTCATAGGAACCATCGAGGAGATAAAGTTAATGACACCGGAGGAGGTAATTGTAAGGGATCCTGCAGTTTCAGAAACCCAAATTCAATAATTTACAATTATTGTGTTTGGAAGTTTCTCGGAATTGCGTGAAAACTTACGGAACTCATTTTTTATGGAAATTAACGTGTGGGACAAGAAAATTGGAAGGAGTTGGACCTCGAGGGGGAAAAGAGGACCCCACACGTGGCCAGATTCCTTGGCCGCGTGGAGGTACCCCTTTTCCACCTCGGAGTCCCGTTCCGTCTCGTTTTCGACTCCGACGCTTCGTCTTACCCCAAAAACCGTCAATATATACCCCCTTTTGTCGATCTAATCCCGCACCGAGAGTTCTCACACGATCTTTGTTTTGTCTATTCTGTCTGTCAGGTTTTCCAAGCCATGACTTCGGGAGACTCCTACCAATGCACCTCCATGGACGATGATGGTGATGAGCTTGAGGGCAACAACCCCACATCCATCCACAGGAGGAATAGGAAGAGGAAGGACTACTCGGATGACGAGGACGTGGAGCTTCGCGAGATCATGGATGAAGAACCTGACAAGGAAGATGACGAGGCCATCTTCGACATACCACCTCTTGCAACAGCACCTCCATCACCAATCCCTGTTGCTGGCGTACGGGTGAACGTGTCTTTTGGAAACAAGAGACAGTCCGCACGTATGAGCACCGGAGGGAAGGCTCCAAGGCACCCACTTGCTAGCAAAAACGCAGTTTCTCCTCTTATTGGCAGGGAAACTCCCACTGAGAAGAGTTGCACTGGAGATTGGGATCACCTTATTCCCAAGAAGAAAGCACCAAGCCCGGAGTGGAAAACTCCCAAGGAGACGGTGGAGAAGGACCTCATGGAAAGGTTGGGAAAAGCTGCAGGAGCATTTAAGCAAGCATATAACCTCATGATGCGCATCATTGGAGAGCTTGAAGACAACTATGAAGAGAAGAAGAAGAAAGAGTGGTGGGATGAGTACGAGAAGAAGGGAGAATGAAGAAATTACCGCAACCATCTAAGCTTGGGGGAGTTTCACCTATCCCCCGTCTTTTATCAGCAAATGAGCATGCAAATGAGCATGGCATATTTAGAGGTTTCAATCAGATCTTGCCTTGAAATTAATTAACTTGAGTGTGTTGGACAATTGTAGAATTATCTCAATATGACATAAATCCACTATCTATCTATTAGCTTAATGGCTATTCCGAGCATGTTCACCATGTTATAGTTTCATTTATGCTCTAAATTAAGATGCTTATGTTATTAATTGGCATGGGCTGAATTTGGGATAAGACTCTCACGAACTTTTGAATGCACACATTTATTTCTATTGCACTTAACAAACATGACCCATTAATGGGAGCTAAAAGTTTTGTGCTTGACAAGGATTTTGGTTGGGAGTTGGCTAACACGTGCATCACGTGAAAAGCTTTCAACATTGCACAAAGAAATTTTATATTTAGTTGATGTCATGTGCTTTTGTTTTTGGACTCCCGCCATGCCGAAATGAAATAGAGGAATAGTAAGTTTTGATGAGTAAGTATATATGACTAGAGAAATTGCATTGGGCCGCTAACCCAAGCCATGCTTGATCATGGTGGAAATTTACTTACAGCTAGAGTGGACTCTACAAACACATCCTACAATAAAATAAGAAGCTATGCATATAGTGAATGAAATAAAAAAGGATGATGAGTCTACTCCGTTTGTTCATCTTGTTATTGTGACATGGGCTGGTTTCTATGTCATGGGGCAAGAGGTACCTCTTTGCAATTCTCTATGATGTCATTAATACTTATTATGATTTACAAACCTTATTAGGAATCTTAAGTTGTGTAATCATGGAGTAGGTTTTCACACTCACGGGGCATGATACATTCAACCAACACCTTGTCAACCACATTACTTCAACATTCATAAATTAAGATGCTAATGATAAAGGGGCAATGAGAGTCTTATCCCAATGGATGCCACATTACAATTAGTAATTTAAGCTGAATAGTTTGGAAACTAAATGAGACTTGATCATGTTTTACCTCTACTCATTTATCTTTCTCCAAATTAAAGAGTATAATTCGATTGTCCAACATACAATTGTTATTTGCTTTCAAAAGTATGGGGTGTTTGCTAGAGCTTCGAATATGTTATCCTTATGTGTATGAGTTCTATTCATTCATCTTGCATTATAACTGAACATGATGATGATACAATGCCCGTATTTATTTATCAACCATAAGTCCATTGATGCATGTAATGATATATGTCCTTATTTACTCGAGGACGAGCAAAGGTTTAAGGTTGGGGGAGTTGATACGTGCATTTTATATCATCATTTATACCTTCCATATAGGCATTATTGGGATGTTTTATCAATGTTATGTCATTGTTTTGCATGTTTTAGATGATTTTATGGGACTTTCCTACAAAGTCCTTATTTTTGGTATTTAATTTCTGGGTGTCAGAAAACACCTGTTTTCATGTTTTTGATGTTTCAGGAGCTACAGGTATCCAGATCGCGAAAGGAAAGAAACCCTGTCAGTTTTTCTTCGGGAGAAAGGCCGTGGGCACAAGACACAAAGGAGGAGGGCCAGGAGGCCCAAAAGGGGGTAGCCCACGCGGCCAGATTCCCTGGCCGCGTGTGGGGCCCCCAAATGGGCCCACAACACCTCCTCCCCGAGGTCTTTTTGCTGACGACTCCGTCTTCCCCGAAAACGAACACCCTAATTTTCCCGAGACGAGACGGAGCCGCCAGGGCGGCGAAACTCTCGAAACTCTCCGCGGGAGAGACAGATCCTGCTGCTCCGGAGCTCCGGAGAAGGGGGAAATCATCCCCATCTTCATCCCCATCTCCTCCTTGGCGTGGGAGGAGGCATCTCCATCACCATCCTCACCAGCACCTGCATCTCCGCCATCACCATCACCGTGATCCACTCCGTTCCCCTCATAGTTTGATCATTGCTACACCCTAGATACGTGTTATTGTACTCCGTTGCATGTTTGGGATTGAGTACTTGTCATTATTTGGTGGTGGATCCATTGTTTCAGATTGTGTTGTACCACATATGTCACCATACATGATCATGTTTGCACGTTGTGAGTAGTTCCCGCATGTTCCTGAGGGCATAGGATGAATTGGCAATGATTTGTTACATGAGATGAGTTGTTATTTGGTCTAGTATTTATCTTTTATGTGATTCTATGATGGTGTTGTACGAACGTCGACTGTACAACACTTCACCTACATGGGCTCATAGGAGAACACCGTAGTGTAGTGACGTGATGATGTCTTTAGGTGACAGGAACTTGAGACAGAGTCGTTGAATTGCATTATGAGGGTACTTGTATCGGGGACCTTAGAGCATAAGGCTATGGTGGGACATCATGTCTTAATAATTCTCGTGCTGTCATTTAATTGGCCACATGATCCATTATAAGGGGTGATAGTTTATTTATTTAGCTATTCCTATTTGTGGCTCCGTCCGAAGAAGATTAAAACTAGACAAGATATACAAACATGTTATGCATTGAATCACTATGCCAGCTAAATCCGCGCAGCCCTCGGGAACGTTTTCCACATATAAGACACAAACACACACTTGAGCCTGTCCTCTTGCGCATTAGAGGATTGGGCTTTTTCTCTCATTGAGACCTACTACTTGCTGCAATTTACTTTCCGCATTTTACTTTACTTGCACTACACAATTAAAACACAAAAACACATGTTGCTTTTATTATTCCTTTGCTATTCTACTTACCAGTTCCTTCTGCTCCTCGTGGGTTCGACAACCTTTGTAATTCCAAAAGTACTACAATTGATCTCCTGCACTTGGGAGCCATCAGGTACTTAATAGCAGCATGATCAGTATGAATAGTAACTTTAGAATCAACAACATACTGCCTAAATTTATCACAAGCAAAAACTACAGCTAGGAGTTCTTTTTCAGTGGTAGCATAATTCTTTTGAGCAGCATCAAGATTTTTACTAGCATAATGAATAACATTTAACTTCTTATCTATCCGCTGCCCAAGAACAACACCTACAACATAATCACTAGCATCACACATAATTTCAAACGGTAAATTCCAATCGGGTGGTTGAACACTACTGGCAGATATTAAATCCTTCTTTAAAATTTCAAAAGCTTCTCTACAATCTTCATCAAAAACAAAAGGTACATCCTTTTGAATAAGATTAGTAAGAGGCTTTGATATTTTAGAGAAATATTTAATAAACCTTCTATAGAAACCCGCATGACCGAGAATACTACGAATACCTTTGACATCCCTAGGACAGGGAATTTTCTCAATAGCTTCAACTTTAGCTCTATCAACCTCAATACCTCTTTCAGAAATTTTATGTCCAAGAACAATTTCTTCATTAACCATAAAATGGCATTTCTCCCAATTAAGAACAAGATTAGTCTCCTCACATCTCTGCAAAACTTTATCAATATTCTGCAAACAACTATCAAAAGAAGTTCCATAGACGGAGAAATCATCCATGAAAACTTCCACAATTTCTTCCCAAAAACCATGAAAGATAGCAGACATGCATATTTGAAAAGTAGCAGGATCATTAAATAAACCAAAAGGCATACGTCTATAAGAATAGGTTCCATAAGGACAAGTGAAAGTTGTTTTCTCTTGATCAAGCTTTTTAACAGCAATTTGAGTAAACCCAGAATAACCATCAAGAAAGCAGAAATGAGGTTTCTTAGACAACCTTTCTAACATCTGATCAATAAAAGGAAAAAGATAATGATCTTTCTTATGGACTTTGTTAACCTTTATAAAATCAATGCACATCCTATAACCAACTACTACCCTTTGAGGAATGAGTTCATTATTTTCATTAGGCACAACAGTCATCCCTCCTTTCTTAGTGATGGAGGGATGATAACCCGGTAGGCCAACGCCAAGGAGTAACTCGGCCCAAAGGATGCTGCGCAAGACCCGGCTTAGGATAAAGGGGTTTCTAGAAGGCCCAGGAACGTAGGCCTCGTAACCCGGATTGTGGGTTCCGATAAGGAAGTTTAGGGTTTGTAAGCAGTGTTCGGGTAGGATTCAGAGTGCGCCTTGGAGAGTAGGCCAGGGGGTCCGGATATTATATAAGCCGGCCCCTAGGGTTAGACCAAGGGAGATCCAAGAGTTCGAGCAATATCGCTAGGTATCGAGTATCCTGTGTAACACGAGAGTTGAGATTAATATATCGAGATCGGGGACTCGGCGACTTGCTTGCCGGCTACCAGATCGCATATCATCATGTTTTCCTCTGAGCTAAACCCTCTCCCAAACACCAGTGTCGTCTTGCCCCAAGATAAGTTACCCCCGGTAACGTCTGCCGTGATTATCCCACGACAGTTGGCGCCCACCGTGGGGCCTGCGTCCAAAGGTGTTTACATCACGGGAGAAGCTCGGAAGAACATGGAGAATCTTGTCATCGGCGAGATCTACACCGACCGCGAAGGAGAGAAGATGGTGGACGATTCCGGCTGGGGGCCAGAGTCGGATCACCTCGAATCCGGATCTATCGTGACAATCGGCCGGATCAACGTCTTCATCGGTATGGTACGTACTTCCGGTTCGATCCCTGACGACTTTGGATTTGATTCTGTGTTAGGGGAGGCCACCTACATTCAATCAGATGGAGAAGAATCAGTTGGGACGACAGATCCAACAGAAGAACCCACCACGAAGAGGGAACAGCCGGAGGAGCCGGCATAGACCCCGCGTGGCTGGGTCGAGAAAGAAGATGATACCGAGTCTATCCTGCATCTGCTAGAGAATCGGTATGAGGAAAATAGCAGCGAAGAGGAACAGTATGAATTCGCGCCAAGCATTGTGCGCCGGGTTGCGGTTTACACGGCTCCCGCGACCAATCTCAACCAGGAGAACGTGACCGTGGCCGCGGTCGGAGCAGCACAAGCATTGGCCCAGCAGCAAGGTCCGGCTAACGGGAACCCGGTTTTGGCCCGGGTTGACGGAGAGTCGGCATCGGTTACCAGTCAAGCGGCGGAAAACGAGTTACACGCGAACACGTTTGGATTCCTAGCAAACCGGACACCAGGAGCGGGTCCTTCCAGTCCACAGCACCCGGCCCTGTTCGACAACAATCTGATCCTAGATCCCACAGTTCTTGCCACCGTTATCACTCCAGAAAACGCGGCGGAACGTGTTAGGGACCTGGATGTAGCCCGCCGTGCTTTGGAGCAACAGAGAAGACAAGTAGAAGCAGAAAGGCAAGGGATGGCCACACGCCAACGCGAGCTGGATGCAGTGGAAACCCGGCTCCGAGAGGAAACGACTAGAATACATCAAAGGCACCAAACCAGATTACCAGCATTGGGAGGAGTCATAAACCCGGCTGCGCTATTCATCACGCCTCAGGATCAGCCGATCCCAGCGGCAAACCAAGGAACCGCCCCTCAGCCAACAACCGGAGGAGTACAACCGGTAGACACGCATGCCGGGTTACCCGTACCACAGACTGGAGTTACTACCGGCAATACTGTACCACCACCACCACCACCACCACCACCATCACGTTTTCGCACACCAGCGGGTCATTACAACAACCCCATGGATAACGTGTACGCAGCAACACTCGCGTTAAACCAAATCCCCGTGAGAGAGTCACCCCACACAGAGGAGACCCGGCGGGCGATAGATATATTGCGCACCGCGGTGGCACAACAAGTTAATTACCCGGATCACAGAAGTGGAATGCATGGGACGCCATATATCAGTCAGCAACGAGGCAACACCGGCAATATCCAGACAAGTTCAGCGCGGCGGAGGGAAGAGCAGCAGCAAATGCCGCCTCCTCCCCGCGTTCAGGCAGTACCAGCAGCATCAGCAGCACAAGCTATCGTGGACAGTTCCAGAGCCAGGAGAGCCGCAGCCGGGTCTGCAGTGCATGGGCCACTAGCAGTCCCGCGTCCGGCCGCACCCCTGCAGGATCACACGTTTCTCGAGTAAGGCCGGTCCCGACTAATCTTGCTGGGCCTAAGTGTCTGTCGGATAGCATCAGGGCTGAACCTTACCCGGAAAAATTCAAAGAACCGGGTAAAGTAGTGAACTATGAGCCGATTATGGATCCAGAAACATGGTTGAGCAGTTATGAGATGGCTATGTCAATTCGCAATGCGTCCGAGAATCTTCAAGCCAAGTTCATGTACTTGATGATGTCAGAAGGAGCAGCAAAGTTATGGTTCACCAATCTACCGGAAGGATCTATCAAGTCGTGGGAGGAGTTGAAAACTGCGTTTATCAAGCACTTTCATGGGACGTGCAGAAAGTTATTCACTATTGATGACCTAGAACGATGCGTCCAGAAGAAGGGAGAGTCGGCGCGCAGCTGGGTGCGCTGGGTTATGGAAATACTTCATTCATCCACAGATATTCAGCCCAAGGATGCGTTACAAGCTATGGCAAAAACGTGCAAGTACACACCTTTAGTGCAAAAGTTAACCCGCATGAAATCTAGTCGGAATGCTTCAGAGGTTACGATGGGAGAACTGATGGATGCATGCAACAAACACGCCGCAACGGACACTACAGAAGAGGAAGTTGATGACAAAAAAGCAAAAGCGAACACAAGTAATAATGGAAGAGCCGGCAATGGATCAGCGAGGCGCGTAATAACGGAAACAGCCAGAACAAGCGCCTGTTTGAGGGAGGCTCCGAGTTTGTCGCCAGGACAGAAGTCGGGTCTTCGAGACCCAGGGCAGAAGGAAATTTCAATACTGGAAATCACAATGGAGGAAACTATCAAGGGCCGCCAAGGCTGAGTAACAATTGGGACATCTTCAGAATGGCGTGCCCAAAACACAGCAGGAACGGTAGGCCGGCTAACCACTCCTTGGAGGAGTGCACCGACCTACAGAGATGGAAGAACGAGGAAGTGAACAGAGCCATGCGAGGTGCAGGTCGGGGAGGAGGACCGGGTCCAGGTGGAAACCCGGGCAACGGCCCACCCCCAGCCGGTAACCGGGCAGCAGGAAACCAGGGTAACAACCAAGGGGGAGCCGGAGGTTTCCAGGCTAACCCCAAGCAGTTGGGTCAATATCACGTGCATACTACAGGAAATTCTATCAAGGACAAAAAGATACTGAAGCAAGCGGTAAACTCGGTCTCCTCGGCTGTTCCGAGATACCTGAGGTGGTCAGAGCAGGATGTAACATGGAGCAGAAAAGACCACCCAGAAAGAATAGAACACCCGGAAGTCTTAGCATTAGTAGTTGCACCGCAGGTCAATGGGTATGAGCTGAAAAAGGTCCTGATGGATGGTGGAAGTAGCATCAATATCCTGTATTGGGAGACCTTTCTACGCATGGGTCTCAAAGAGTCTCAGCTACAGAAAAGTTCAACAATTTTTCATGGGATAGTGCCGGGTCACTCAGCGTGCCCCGAGGGAAAAATCGCATTGGAGGTAGCTTTCGGAGAATCAAAGGATAATTATCGAGTTGAGTGGCTCACTTTCGAGGTGGTAAAGTTGCGCAGTCCTTATCACGCGCTGTTCGGAAGGCTGGCTTATGCTAAATTCATGGCTAGGCCGTGTTATGTGTATCTACAGCTAAAAATCCCGGGTCCTAAGCAGACCATCACCATACATGGAAGCCGGGTTATAGCGGTTGAGTGCGATGAAGGAGACGCGGCAATGGCTGAGCAAGCTTGCAGAAAAGAGGAACTCAAGCATTACCGGTCTCAAGCAGACCCGGATGACAGAACAGCATTGAAAAGACCGAGTACTGAAGATGAAAGGGCAAAGTTCAAGGCAGCACAAGACACCAAGATGGTGGCTTTCATCGAGCATGATCCCTCCAAACAATCTGCCATAGGAGAAGAAATCACACGACCGTTTACAACCACCCGCGTCACGGAAACGCCTCACCCGGATTGGCTAGCGAACCCGGCACTCATAATAAAAAAGACCAACAAGTGGAGAATGTGTATCGATTACGTTGGTTCCGGACAGATCCCCAAGAAGAACTAAACAATGTAACGGGCAGCAGGTTTCAGACGCACTCTTTTCCTATCCAGGGTACCTAAGGGGACTGGAGGGTTTTTAATGAGGCGGCCCGCTGACCCAAGCTTTCTCATATCAATAAAGAGATGGTTAAGCAATATATCTTCTTCACATGCGTTATCAAGTCTTATTCTGTTATGATCTTTGCTTCGCTTACAGGTAAGTATCGTTTATTGTTATCAGTACACCAGTTTCCTTAAGTATGTTGCATACTAGACGGATATGCGCGCTTCGCCGCGCCGCCTACCCAGCACTCTTTCCTGGTTTCTGCATGGTCCGTGAGGGCGTGTTGCAGTGAATGGTATTAGCGTGGCGTTTTGGTGTGCATGTGTTCAAAAACAAATTTAACTATGCTAAGCTTTCTTAGAAACCAAGTGTCATATGCTTACCCCAAATGTTCTCCCCACCTAACAACATAGCTAACTAATCAGTTGGATCAGCTATATCAAGGAGAAACAAATTCTCATGTGTGATCTTTCAATCAATTGTAGACCAATGAGGTAATGAGCAAATAATCAGAATATATAATTGGAATGGAGGATTAAAATAAGCAAATTTCTTCTTAGAGGGCATGCTACGCAATGGAATACTTACATGTGGCGCCTTTTTCAATATCTTCACATTAAAATCTTTTAAAGTAAAAAATATAATACTGGATTAAAAGTTTTCACATAATATTTTACCAATCCTCCATAGCCATTCAAGGGCATTATGGCGATGAAAACCAATAGAGATTAGACTAATTCACTAATACAGAACTCGAAGAGTTATACAATCAAAGAGGCTTCCATTAAAAAACTGGAACAATGTTGAAATGCAATGCATAACAACAGAAAATGCACTTTCCTAAATTCATCAGGTTCACCATTCAAACAAATCTTATAGCGGTAGTAACACTAAATTTATACTATACAACACTACTGAAGATTTGAATGACCAACAGAATATATATGCAGTTGTTCAAATGAACTGAAAAGTCACAAAATGTTGTGGCCAATGAATGGGGCAGTGTTCTCCATGTAATATTGGTATTTCCAAATGTAAAGATCACAAAGTGGAATAATTTTACTGTTACCGGTGAACACAAGCTAGATATTCCTCATCTTGTTAAAAAAAAACTTCAACGCTTTCCTTTTGAGCATGCACAACAACCTAGCAATGAAAGAACTCACATCATTAAATACAGTTTAAGAATTCAGAATACAAATGCAGATTATAAAGTTGGAGTGTGCAATGCACTCTCGCCAAAGAGGCCAAAGTATAGCACCTTCTTTTAGCAAGGTGACAAAAATTAACAATGACCTTCCACCACAACTCCAGAATTTTGCATTTCTTAAAGATTCTCAAGATTTTTTCCATCATTTTTGTCTACAATTTGACTACTCTACCGAGTCTCCTCACAATTGCCAGTGTGATGTGCAGGGCTTGCCCCTAGATGACCAATTAATTTAGTTCATATACAAATTCACTGACTGAAAATGAATAATCAAGCAAACAAATTTCCATGCTATTGTCCTACTCTAAATTTAGCTACTACATATTTTACACGGCAATAATGTTTGTTTCATGGTTATCCGACAGTGTGTTAGATCCCATAAGCTCCTCGATGAACAAATGATAACCAAAATTCCAAGCTTCGGAACAATTTGAATCCAAGATAATACCATGCTGACAAAATACCCAAGTGTATCCCCTGAAATACTTCCAGATCAAGGATTCCTGCCATAACTGAACTCACGGCCATTGATGCAAGATCTCAAACCCTGGGAATACCAAGGACAGACTGAGGTGGGTGTGCACACGGTGAGTAGGGGGTGAACGGGCATGAGACCTCACCTAGAGGGAAAGGAGGCGTGTGAAGCCGTCCAAGTCGATCTTGGTGATGTTGATGTAGGCAGGGGTAGAGTTGATGTTGCCGTCCTGCCACTGAATCCACTCCCTCCGCCCGCGGGCTTCAACGTCCATATGGCAGAGAAGTTGCCATGGTGCTCCTGTCGGCGCGAGAGGAGTGGCAACAAAACATACCTACATACTGAACACATGTTCAAGTAGATAACCAGTGACCTACAAACAGGTATGCAGATTAACATTTGCTCTATCAAGTATATACGTACACTCAACATGGAGAATGTATTATGAAAATAGGAATAAAAGGAAGACCCTACAAAGATAAATCAAGAGTAAAACATATATATTGAACTATAGTTCTAGTGTTTTTTTTAATTCCTACAGTAGCTTATATGGTCTGCTAATTATCACTATGAGGTCAGCATAAACATCCAAATAAAGGAAAAGCCTTTCAACTGAAATTGGGTGCCATATGTTCCTTCATATCAAAAACATCATAAAATCAGTAATTCGAGTAAGCTGTAGTTTGCTAATATTTGACTTAAGTTGATGGTGCTAAACCAATGACATCAACTCATTTGACCACATATAGTGCACATATATAAAATCCTCAGTGTCTCTTCAATTTGAAAATGCATGCACGGCATAATATTTCGAGCTCCTCAGTTGCCATATAGATGTGTACTAAATTTGTGAATATATATGCAGTCATAAATTCACTTTCCATAGCTAGGAAATCAGGTGATGCTCACAACATCGACGATATATACGTATCTGTTTGTGTTCATATAAATGTTGCCCCGGACGCACAATCGGTCCTGTCAATAAATAATTGAAAAAAACTACTTTGTGCAGGTACCTTGCTCGGTCCTTACAGGAGCTACAACAACGACCTTGCTACCTGCAGATACAATAGAGAAGAGCATCATATCGAGAGGGAGGAACCCGGGGAGAGAGAGAAGACCCTATTTTTAGCTAACCATCGAGAAATCAAAATCTCAGTTACTTACTGTAAGAGAAATTCTCTACTGGTATAAGCACGGCTAGTTATTCCTCCACGAATATAAAAGTCATGATGTTTGTACAAATGATTCAGTAATTTTGTCTCTTGTTTTTTATATTTTCCCAGTTCGAGGAAGCTTGCCGCCGCACTTCTTCCTAACTGCTTTGTAGGAAAAATTCCCAAATAGGTAATAATTCTGAAGGTGTTCTAAAATTGAACCTGTCAAGTGCCATCTTCACTTGGGCATGTATCATACATTCAAATACATATAAATCACGTAATTTTGTTTTACAACTAAGATAGTGATACTCTGTACAAATTTAACAAATTATTAGTAGTTGAATCAACCACATCTAGGTTTATTTAGTGCATGGTCCAGACCCCAAGGTGAAGGGAAACACAAAAAATATTACTTTATCAAGGAAACATACATTGGACATCTTCTTCGTTTACACTCTAGATCTATCAATCAGCACACAA
Source organism: Alopecurus myosuroides (assembly GCA_028641055.1). Classification (NCBI taxonomy): domain Eukaryota; kingdom Viridiplantae; phylum Streptophyta; class Magnoliopsida; order Poales; family Poaceae; genus Alopecurus; species Alopecurus myosuroides. The sequence goes on along the minus strand of CM054062.1, from coordinate 233,188,497 downwards.
TAAGGAACACACTAAGTAGGCAGGCTATATCTGCAAGCATGTCAACTATCTTGGCACACTAAGTAGAAGCTAAACTTGCAGTCTTGCAAAGTACAAAATAGTAGTCGCAGTCATGTATGCTTCTGTGATCTAAAGCTAATAAAATATTTACTTTCACCGATGCTCCCATGTATTGACTAAGAAAAATGATAAGAGATGTGCTAAGTACAATGGAAGATGGTTATTAGTAAAATGTATTCTACATTGCAAACTAAGCAAATTAGGTCTCAATATAATAACGAAATAGAAATCGTTCTATCCATGCATTCTTCATGTATTTTTTTCCTGCAATGTGTCCTATAATAAATTAACGAAAATATATTTGATCCTTGATTAAACAGCCCAAATTTTTACCTGCAAAAAAAAACACAAGGATAGCTGGCTGTGCCAGGATCACATTTTTCTGTCCAGAATCCGCGTTCTTGTTTTTTATAGCAGTAAAACAAATCCATGATAAACATGTTAAAAAAAATTGAGAAAACACAACTGATGCTATACGACAAAATAAGACCATTACCCCCAAAAAAGACAAAATAAGACCATGTGCAGCATAATTATGAATATAATATAACTGTAAAAAAATTCTACCACAAATCAGTACAAAAACTCAACAGAGAAAACACAACTCATGATCCATAGTAAAATAAGAATGTGTGTGGCACCTAGCACATTTGTGCGCAAAGCTTTTAAATGCTGGCACATCCCACGAAAAGCTCGAGAAGTTGGTGCCGATGAGACGATGTCATAAGACTTTTGCCAGAAGAATAACGAAGGGATGAATCTGTCAAAAGTTTTCAATAAAATGGCTAGACAGACCAGCCCGCTGGAGAGCATTAACTAAAATATTAAGTAGAAATGAAATAAAATTTCACTCTAAAATTTAGTAAAGATATGTAACTGAGTCAGGAGAAGAGACTTCAATATTTCTATTTTCAATTTGTTCATGAATATACGATGCAAATATGTAAGGATGCAGAGATCCATGCAAGAAGAAACCACCATAAGTTCTCAATAAAAGAGGCTAGATAGAGACATGCCTGAGGGATAGTACTAACTGAAATATAAAGTAAAAACTAAAATAATTCTTCGGTGTAAAATTTAGCAACAATCTATCATCAAGTCACAGGAAGAGCACTTCAATAATTCCCTGCATTAATTTGGTTATGAATATATGATGCAAATATGTACAATCAGTCATACTAAAATCTCTTGAGCGTTGTGAATCGGGGATAAAGCGAGGATTTAATAAATTGCTCAGTGTCCCATGCAGCTTTCCCAAATTCAGACACATCTAAGACACATCTAAAACTACAGCAATGAAGAAGTATCGCACCTCGTGACTTGGCGAGGAATACAAAGATTGAAATTCACAAGCTTGTTTCCTATAATAGAAAGACACTCCAAATAGTGCCGGTGGATAGGCCCGTAGTTAAAAACAAAAACTAATAACAAATTGTTCAGATTGTCTATTGAAGCAGAACAATATCATACTTTTCACTTCCTATACGGACATTGGTAACAGTAATACGCCAACATACTAACTTCAGCTCGACAATCGGACAAACCTGCCATCACATACTTCATACCAGAAAAAAACTGGATGTTTAGCGCACCTTCAGCTAACAACCTTCACGATTGGCTCGGCGAGCTCTTTTACCGCCACTGACAATTAAGTTTTGTCCAGCTATGCTTAAGGTAGCATTCTTTATCGCCACTGACAATTAACTTACATGATTATGAAAATTGATACACTGCTATTCTTAACTGAAACACAGAATTCGAAATAAGAGCTTCAAGGTAAGTTACATATCAACAAATTTAAGCAAACTTTAGATTAATTTATTATGCTACAACCTACCGACCCGTGTAAATACCAATGCACAAATAAATTTCTAAAAACATGGAAATTGACATCCACCTACAGAACAAAAAATAGACATGCACATATATCTTCTAGGCAGTTTCTTTAGGAAGAGATCATTTCTTGTTAGCTTTGCACAAATCTCAACCTCCTTGCAATTTGACAGCTCAGTTTTTCACCAATTCAAGAAAATTAAACTACTCAACGGGAAACACAAAGAGGTTTGATTTCAGAAGTTGTTGGTCAGGCTCTAATTCCAAGATCCAATGTAAAAAATCAATTGAATCTAAGATAACTCGAAATTACTAACATTATCTTGAGAACTCAACCACCTCAGGTAGCACTGTAGCAGAAACTGAAATTTGTTCATAATTCTTAGCGAGAGATGCTTACCTCCGACAAGAACTACTCATTGATGTCGTCCGTGACGTGGACGACAGACGACTGCATCGACGAAGCCTATCTTCTTAAGATCCGTATGGAGGAAATATCTTCTTCAGACAACCATGTAGAGAGAGTACCATCCAAATCAAGTGACTCAAAGGTCTTGCCCTTGGAGAGAACCACTGGAGCTGGATTGGGCATTTCAAAGACCACCTTTACACTTATGACTCATGTCATATATAGCAAATTCATCTTTAGCAAATTGAGGGTCCTGCATGCATAATCTGGTATGAGTATGTGCAACAATTTCTCACAAACAAAATCTGAAGGCAAAACAAAACTATATCTAAGAATAAACGGTCCAACAATTCCAAGCTAAGGATACTTTTTTTAACCTGAAATCTGTAGATAACAATTTTCCTAATTTGAAGAATCAGATAAAGGAAAATAGGGCAGCCAGATCCAACGGGGAAGGATTAGACAGGAAACAAAGAAATAGCCTCGTGCCTGCATCTGCGGGAGAATCCGTGGCATCCTAAGGGCGGAAGCGACAGAGCACGCGGCGGCACCGTGGCCGACAAGGAAGTGGTGGAGGGCAGCCTGATGCAAGCTTCCTTCTGTGCCTGCCACCATGCCCAGCGCTGCAGCACCTCGGAGTCAAGCGTCGGTAGGATCCCCATCCCACCGGTCTCCTCCCATAGCTGGTGCGGCGTCTAGGCGTCGTCGACCTGATCTTCCCCGCACGGATTGAGCAGCGTTGTGGTGGAAGAAGAAGCACATGACAGTGTCCAGATCGAGCGCCGCACCTATTGACCCTGCCCTCCCATCTTGCTTGCGTCCTCCTTGCACTCACACAAAGGGGGAGGAAAGAGAGACAAACTTGAGAGGGATCCAAGGGGAGAGGAGAGGACGCCCTTGCCATCCCTCGTCATCCCCCCTCACCTGCCCCACCGTATGCTCCGCCGCCGCCATCGCTAGGACCCAGGAGAGAGAGATGAGATGAGAGACGCGAAGAGATAAGTCAAGGTTCGGGAGAGAGAAAGACGCCACGGGCCACACGCAGCACAGAAAAGAAACGAAGGCCCACGCGCAGACTCACATACGGACCCAAAGCTCTGAGATCGCTCGCTTTCCACGGAACGTACAGCTAAAGGTAATATCTAGGTCTTGAGGGCTGATTGCTTGAATAGCACAGTTACAAACTCAAAGACCCGGCCTTGATGCCTATGAGTTATAAGGGCCGATTACTCGCAAACGAGTACGGCTGCAATCTTATAACCGGACGAAGGAGCCAAATTTTCTTGACTTTTCTTACTTAAGCTCGATGTGACTCGCACTAAAGTGGCATGATTTGCTCGCTTACGATTACAATCAGCCATGAAGCCCAATGGGACTTGCCTGACCCTGTTTTCGTATAGATGTAACAACATGATATCCACGTGAAAGCCGGCTTATAGTACAAGATAGTCAAAAGGGTCATCTAAACCACAAGTTATGCAGAGTACAGGGCTAATAGCCGGAAACTCAACGTTTATTAAGCATAACTTCAATACCTATGTGAAATGGCTCTAGGTTCGGGCTTAGCGCAAGACAACTTGTTCTCTCTGGAAGACCACGTATCCCAGACTCGGAATTTCGGGCTTTGGGGACTGGGGATTTCGCGAAAAGAAACAAAGTTGCTTAGTCACTAAGCCCAAAAAACCCAAACATCCGGGTCTTGGGGACTTGGGGACTTAGAGAAAAGTCCACCTGTCAAACCCACGAGACCCGGAAACCGAGTCTCACATATGGAACCATAAAGTAAGTCGGGAATAAACGAGCTTAAAGGCAGACGTGCATCAAGTCCATCCAAAGGCCACAAAAGGCTTTGAAGCCGTTAAAAGTTTCGCAATGTGTCTACATAATGCGATGGTAATATCAAAATGGCGCATACGCACTATCAAAAGAATATCTGCTTTTACAAAGGCATCGGGCAAACAAAGTATCAAGATGACATCAGACAATAATCTACTCGGCCTCCCGGGTGGGGTCCACACCTCCAACCTTGTCCTCCGGGTCTTGATCATGAGTTTGCTCATTCAAAGCATTCGCGGCATCATCATCCTAAATTTCAGCATCAGGACGAACAGGTGGACGAACGGTTGGCGTAGAAGTAGTGGGTGCTGATTCAAAATCGGCCCCCTTCTTCGCAGCTTCCTCCCTTCGCCTGGCCGAGCCAGCGTTCCATCTTTCCAGGATATCGAATGGCACGGGTGTGTCTTCCATCACAGCCTTGCCCTTAGCATTGTATGGGGACATAAACTTATTCAAATCCATGTTTTCGGCAAGAGTAGTCGCTGAATGTCGCACCTCAGCCTGCACGGCCTTGAAGTCCTTGGCCCCAAACCTTGTGCCATCCGCTTTGAACTCCGGAAACCCGGCTATCACCTTTGCCGGCTCAAATTTGGGAAAGTAAGCTTTAGCCAGCATAAAGGCCCGGGTCATGCCAATCCGGCATGACGAGCGCTTCCAGAGCTCAATCCATGCAGGAACAGTGGAGCATGCATGAATTAGGGTCTCCATACCCGGATACGATTCAGTCGGCCATTGAATGACGTCCAGGATCCACTTAGTGCCGGCACAGAACCTACGGAGGACATTCCTCAAGTTCATTATCTTTTGGAAATCATTTTCATCCGAGGGAGCAAGATTGGAATCTGCAGGACACAACACAAAGTTCACTTCAAAGTATTCCGGGTGTCACGTATCAAGAAACAAAAAACCAAGACACGAACCGGTAAGAAGCAAAATCTCACCAACAAGGATACGATAAGTGTCGGAAATTTGAGCTGATAGCTCCTTCAGTGTGGCTTGGACGGTGGTGTATTTCTCTTTGTATTTTGTGACATCCTTTTTCAAGGTTGCCACCTCAGCTTCAAGCGCCTCTCTTAGCTTAACCTCAGTGTCCAGGAGTTGATTGGTCTTGGCCAAAATCTCCCCGGACCGAGATGCGTGCGCCTAGAGATATGGAAAGTTAAAAACTAATCGGATATTGCAGTCAGCCGAGTATTGAAAGAAGTACCAAGTGTAACTTTGACAAATTAGACTCGGAACTTGGGGACTAGATGGATGTTATTAGATATCAAGTAACGATTACCTGGTGCTCCACTGCCAGACGCTCTAACATACTGCTCTCTGAGGCCTTCATGGCAAGGAGAGCGCTCATCATTTGATCGAAGGTATCGTTGCCTGAGTGGGAAGACCCGGGACCTTGGTAGCTCGGCGAGGGATTTTTCTCCGTGGTAGGGGAAGGCGCCTGAGCTGTGCGAGTATCGGACTCTAGTGCGCCTCCCGTGCCCAAGGCGGCGGCCTCCTCCTCGCGTGTGTGCGAGGCTATTGGGTACTCAGCCTCTTGGTCAGCCGAGTTTGTTGGTGGCACTTGTTCTTCGCCGCCAGCTGCGGTAGTCGTATCATCAGTCGGGTTATCCTTACCCGGGTCATCGGCCCCCACATTCTCTTGATCACTGATAGTGACCGTGGCTCTATGAACAGTATAGATAAGCAGTTAGCATACGACTGGGGAAAGATTGTGGAAAGGCGATAGAGCATCAGGAGAAGAATCTTACCCGGGATTCACCACGTAATCCGAGGGGAGCTCACTGCTAGACCCAGACAAAGCTGAAAATGCCAAAGCAAGTAAGACGTGGAGCTACTCTACTAAGGGGTAAACTGGAAAACTTTGATATTCAAAGAAGGGATCAGATGAGTACCGGCGCGTCGTGTTGAGAATGATGAAATACCCGGGTTAAGAGCGCCTTCATCCGGAAAATTCCGAGTCATTCTACGCTTGGTCGAGGGCGAATCCTTCAGGTACGGCCAGTCGGATAACTCTTGGTTTAGCTTGTGCATGTTATCAAAGGAGAATGGTTTGGAAGTAAGGAGGCGGTATGGAACCTTAAAAACGACCCCTCGGGGTTTCCTCTTTGCTCCGACCTTGACTGTCGGCTCAGCTTCCTCTTCGTCGTTTGCCGATTCCATCCGGTCTTCCGCTTCTTCTTCTTCTTCACCCTTGTCCTCTGGTTCTGAAAGTTATCAAGACATATAGTCGAAAAATTACAGAGCGAGCAGCAATGAGCTTGTGGAAAGTGAGTGAGACTCGGAGTGTACCTTCTTCAGAGTTAATTGCGTCTTCTTCCTCCTCTGGGCTTTCTGAGCCAGGGGGAGTTTCGATCCTCCAAAAGTTGTTATCAGCCTGAAATAAGAATTCGGAGACGAGAGTTAACAACTGTATCAGGAAGAAAAGCATGGAGGTAAAGTATGAGAGCCGGATCTGTACCTCAGGTGCTGGGTTCTCGCGTGTAAAGGGTTCTAACCCGGCTATATTCTGGATTACCTCCAACTTCTCCGTCAAGAATCCCTTGATGGTCTTGTTGGTGTCACCGGCCGGGTAATCCTTAGATGAGTATCGGAGGGAATCTGTGGTGTGCCCCGAGTACTCGCACATTAGTTTGGAGCGGATAGAGTCGGGTTGGATCCGGAAGTTGACCCAAGTTTTCACCAAGTTGAGCCCAAGGAGACCTTGGGCCGAGAGAGCAGCTATCTTAGCTAAGAGAGGTTGAATGGATTCCCTGTCCGAGTCAGGGGCGAAGGCGTTGAAAGACTCAGCGATATCAAGGAGCCCTTCTGAGTAACCCGGCAGTCTCCTCTTGCCGGGTGAAGAGGTGTCTCGGCAGTAGAAGTAGGTGAGTTGCCAATGCTTAACGTGGGAATTCAAGTTAAGAGTCGGCATTGGGGAATTCTTACAGCGCTGGATAGAAACTCCGCCGCAAGTAAGAAGTGCCCCGTCACCGCTTTCGCGGCACGGTTTGCACTGGAAAAGTTCAATAAAGAGAGCCAAATTGGGCGGAGTGCACAAATATGACTCGGAAAGAACGATGAAATGGGTTATGTTCAACATAGAGTTAGGCCCTATGTCGAACACCCGGAGGCCATAATGGCTCAGAACTTCGCGGAAGAAAGGGTGACCCGGAGGGCGGAACCCCCGGGTCACGTGCTCAACGAAGCAGATTACCTCGTTGGCGGCAGGAGTGGGCCGGGTCTCGTCGCCCGGCACCCTCCAGTGGATATCCTTCTGAGGAGGGAGCACCCCCAACTCGGCCAGCTCCTCCAGCTTGGCCTTGGTGACTGTTGACCGCGCCCAGTTGGCGGATATTGATTGGGTCGTCCGGGTTTTGGCCGGCTGCTTCCCTTGCCCCTTGGGAGCCGTGGGTTCAACCTGCAAAGCGCAAGATAAAAGGTATAAGAGGTAAGACCCGGAAATCGTGAGTTATACGAGTATAAGCAAACGGCATCAGCTAGACAAAACAACCAAGAATCATCCGGGTATCATTGAAAAGAGCAAAAAGTCATGGACTGTCCGAGTATCAAGAATTAGAACAGAAATTATGGGGAATTTACGTGTTGGAAAGTGTTTGAGGAAGGCGGATGGTTGCCCATGTATCTACTGCAAGCAAAAGAACCGGAAGAAGAGGATTTTCCGGGTGTCAATGACATGCGCGGAAAATTGGGATGAAATGGATCTAGATTGGAAAACTTGCGGACGATTCTACGGAGAAATTAATGGTTAATGATGATAGGAGAGTGGTGTGTGACCATCAATCAAGCTATTGGAGGAATTAGCAAGCTTCTAAGCGACCTAATCCGGCGCGACAAGAAAAATGGCCCGCGGGTTGACCTAGATCCAATCTAGAGTAAATCGAAAAATTAGGAGGTTGAATTGATGGATACAAGGAACTTACTGAAGGAGATTGAAGTGAAGCCCGGCGGAGGCAAATAGCACAATCCTGGTGCCCCTTAGCGATTCCCGGCGGGCAGGACAGGGGCGCGGTGGCGGATCTTGGCGGCGGCGTGGGGCGAGCCGTGGCGGAGCGTAGCCGGCGGCGGATTGGCTCCGGTGACGCGCGCGAGGTCTCCGTGGCGGTGCTCTGCGAGCTTGAGCGCGGAAGTGAAGAGAAGGAGGAAAAGGGGTCAATGAGCCGTTGGGGTTAGGTTAACCCCTAAGTACCTATTTATAAGGGTGCGGGCGGTTAAACCTAGTCCAACGGGCGGGAACCGAAAATTTCGGAATAATGGCTATCTGCCCGGATTTTGTGAGATATGCTGTAAGTGCTGGACGAGATATCCGGACAGAGATAAGGAGGAGATCTTCTCTGCAATATCAGGATCAGTTATCGAGTAAAGTAAGCCGGATCTTTGACATTCTTATCAGAGCGTTGACCCGGAAACAGTAAAGAAGGACCTAGAGAAAGCCGGGTTACTATATGGCCACCTTGGAGTTAGGCCTAGCTGTTTATCAAAGCACCTTAACCCGGCCTCTTTGGATTTGTACGTCTGATATTTTTACAGGGAATAGCAAGCGCTTCAAGGAGGATCCCGTGAAGCCCAAGCTATTCTGGGGACTACTGATGGAGGGATGATAACCCGGTAGGCCAACGCCAAGGAGTAACTCGGCCCAAAGGATGCTGCGCAAGACCCGGCTTAGGATAAAGGGGTTTCTAGAAGGCCCAGGAACGTAGGCCTCGTAACCCGGATTGTGGGTTCCGATAAGGAAGTTTAGGGTTTGTAAGCAGTATCCGGGTAGGATTCAGAGTGCGCCTTGGAGAGTAGGCCAGGGGGTCCGGATATTATATAAGCCGGCCCCTAGGGTTAGACCAAGGGAGATCCAAGAGTTCGAGCAATATCGCTAGGTATCGAGTATCCTGTGTAACACGAGAGTTGAGATTAATATATCGAGATCGGGGACTCGGCGACTTGCTTGCCGGCTACCAGATCGCATATCATCATGTTTTCCTCTGAGCTAAACCCTCTCCCAAACACCAGTGTCGTCTTGCCCCAAGATAAGTTACCCCCGGTAACGTCTGCCGCGATTATCCCACGACACTTAGGGACACAATGCACAGGACTAACCCATCTACTAACGGCAATAGGATAAATAATACCAGCATCAAGGAGTTTCAATACCTCATTTCTTACCACATCCTTCATTTTAGGATTTAAATGACATTGGTGGTCAACAACTGGCTTTGCATCAGGTTCAATATTAATAGCATGCTGACATATAGCAGGTGAAATCCCCTTCAGATCATCAAGAGTATAACCAATAGCACCTCTATGTTTCTTCAATATCCCCAATAATCTCTCCTCTTCTTTATCAGAAAGTAGAGAACTAATAATAACAGGATATAATTTGTTATCATCAATGTGAGCATATTTAAGATTATCAGGCAAAAGCTTTAAATCAAAAACATGATCTTCCTTGGGTGGTAATGTTGTCCCCAAGTCTTCCACAGGTAAATTATGTTTCATCATTGCTGGCTGATGTAAGAAAATCTCATCAATTTCATTCCTTTCTTCCTTAAAGACATCACTTTCGTGGTCTTCCATGTATTGCTGCAAAGGATTGTTAGGAGCAAGAGCAATATCAGCCAATTGTTCAACTTTATAATTCTGATTAGGTAATTCAGATTCATAAGGTGTTCTAGCAAATTTGGAGAAATTAAATTCATAAGATTCTCCATCAAACTTTTTAAGGATTTTCTCCTTTTTACAATCTATAACAGCACCGCAAGTATTTAAGAAAGGTCTACCAAATATGATAGGACAAGTATCACTAGCAGAAGTGACTAGTACTAGAAAATCAGCAGGATATTTAGTTTTACCACATAAGACCTCCACATCTCTAACAATACCAATAGGAGAAATAGTTTCCCCATTGAAAGTTGAATAATCACATCAATGTCCTCAAGTTCACAAGAACCAATTTCATGCATGATTTCTTTATAAAGCTCATAAGGAATAACACTAGAACTAGCACCAATATCACATAAACCATAATAGCACCTATCTTAACAGATAGCACAGGAACACTAGGTTTCGTAGATTTACTAGGATGAGAGACAATATTAGAAGCATCTTCACAAAATATAATGTGTCCCTCTTCTACATTTTCAGAAACAAGGTCCTTTACTGTTGCTACTGTAGGTTCTACAGTTATTTGTTCTGTAGGTGAAGGGGAACGTAGCATAGAAAACAAAAATTTTCCTACGCGAGAGATACCCGAAAGGCCAAGATCTAATCTATGAGACGAAGTGCAACGGGCAACAAGAGGGTTAAGGAGAACACATACCCTTGAAGACTCAAAGTGGTACGAGATCAAATCTCGTTGTTGGCGTAGTCGTACTCACACCGATCCCGATAGCGAGAAGATGGCACCGCAATCCGGCGGTGCATCCGTGATCGGTCACACGTACGGTTGATGACGACCTCCGTTCCCTCGTTCCAGCGGGGCGCGGAAGTAGAGGATCCCTCGGAACTCCAGCAGCACGACGACGTGGTGGTGGTGAAGAATCCCACGGTCAGGGCTTCGCCAAGCCGGAGACCATGAAATGGAGCAGCGGGTGGAGGGAAATGGAAGTGGCCAAGTGTGTGGAGGAGGGAGAGCTCTCACCCTCCTTTTATAGGAGAGGGGGGAGGCAGCCCAAGGGGGGTGCGGCCAGCCCCATGGTGTGCCCCCACCTCTTCCCTCATGATGTGAGTGGACACTCCACTCACACCCACTCATTTTCCTTTAAACCCCACTTAGAAAATCCAAGAGTTTTTCTTTAATAAATCAATAAAACATTTTTATTTCTTTATTTCAGCATTTGTTAATTCTATTAACAAACATTTGCATAAAGAACCTCGAACCATTTGTTAATTCTATTAACAACCATTCGACGAAAAACCCCTTGAACTATTTCAATTTTCCCCGAAACAATTTCGGTGCTGTCCAAAATATTCTTCGATATTCCGTATCCTCTCAAACGCGTCATCGAACCTTAAGTGTGTCACCCTACGGTTCGCGAATAAGATAGACATGATCGAGACTCCTCTCCGATCAATAATCAACAGCGGGATCTGGAGATCCGTGATGACTCCTATATATTCAACGATGACTCTCGTGATCGTGTGAACCAACAACGCCGTGAACTATTCCCTTTGTCTCGCGATATTTTACTTGTCCGAGATTCGATCATTGGTATCAACCATACCTTGTTCAATCTCGTTACCGACAAGTACTCTTTTCTCGTTCCTGTGATAAAACATCCTTGTGATCATATCACGTGCTTGCAAGCGGTTTCGATGTGATATCACCGAGAGGGCCCAGAGTATATCTCTCCGTCATTTGGATGGACAAATCCCACTCTTGATCCATGATCCTCAACTAATACTTTCCGGATACTTAACGACACCTTTATAGTCACCCTGTTACGGTGTGACGTTTGATGCCATCAATGCACTCTTCCGGTATCAGTGATTGACATGATCTCAAGGTCTAAGGAATAAGTTACTTCGTATGTTTGATATAACAATGTAAACTAAATGACTTGATCGCATTGCTATATTCTCTTTGGGTATATGTTCATCACATCATTCTTCTAATGACATGATCCCGTTATTAACAACATCCAATGTTCATGATCAGGAAACCTTGATCATCTATTAATCAACGAGCTAGTTAAAAGAGAGGCTTTACTAGGAACCATTGTTTGTTTATTAAGCACACATGTATCAACGTTTCCGGTTAATACGATTCTAGCATGAGAAATAAACATTCATCATAAACAAGGAATAAGATAATAACCATTTTATTATTGCCTCTCGGGCATATTCCCTTCAGTCTCCCACTTGCACTAGAGTCAATAATCTAGTCTGTAAGCACTTAACACATATGACGTTCCAGTGTTATTACCATGCTTTGCATGTGGTAAACATTATCAAAAAGATCTGAACTGTTCAGGTCCTTATTGTATTTGCATGTTCTTTGCGTCTACACGCATCACTCATTCTCTAATGAGATGGCTTTGTATATATATGGTCAATCGGTGAAAACTTAATTCCTCAGCTTAAACTGATGTCACTAACATTGTGAAAATGTAGCTTCATAGTGTTGGCATTCTTGGAAATTCACCAAGTTCCGGTGATACCTTAATTCCTCAGCTTAAACTGATGTTACTAACATTGTGAAAATGTAGCTTCAAAGTTTCAGCATTCTTGGAAATTCACCAAGTTCAATAAAGAACTCCTTGACACAAAATACGCTTATTATCAGTTGTCAACACAACGATATACTTTAGCCTTTGTTGTAGTATCTGTCACAATATTTTAATTTTTTTTGAAACTCTTTCAAATCCAGCATGGAACTTTCTTCCATCCTATTGTGCTACCCTTCATCACATATTTTAATTGAGATAAAATTACTTGATTAAATGACAAGACTATTAGTGTAACATATTACAACTAATATTTTGTCATTACTATATAGGAAAACATATCCTTAGCATTTCTAAAATGACACAAGGATCTCTCCCACTGTTGTCTAATCATCATATGAATTATCCTACTATAACATTTTATAGCATAGGACTCATCTGGTTGTGTACATAGCATGGAAACATGACTTAGAAATCTCAATTTCAATGATGCTCATCATGTGTCAAAACACATGAATCTTGCTCAATTATTTTCCATGTGACAAGAACTCCTTCTTGTCATTTTCATACTGACTTACTTCAATATTTCATCTATGTAATTTGGCTTCAATCATATCAGGTGCGTCAATCCATCTTTTATAGATATCGATGCCCAATATCTTCTAAGTCTTTCATCAATATGAAAATCTTAACCGTGTTAATTTAAAATACATATTTTCCAATCAACCATATGTCATCTACATAAAGTATTGGAAATATGTCATAGCGCTCCCACTTAATTTCTTGTAACTTTACAAGCATCTTTATCGTTCATGATGGAATCAAACTCTTTTGATAACTTCATTAAGGTAAAGATTTCAACTTCGTTATGCTCACTTCAACCATTGAAGTGTGCATACCTTTCTAGCAACCTTTTTGAATTTTACAAAACTCTCAGACTGTGTCAAGTACACATCCTTGATAAAACTTCCTTGAGAGGAGAGTTGGTTTTTTTATTCAACTGCCATATCATAATATGTAACCTTTTGCTAGAACTATCCGCAAAGACTAAAGCATCACTACGGAAGATCAAAATCTTGTAGTAGTTAACTCTTTGAACTTCGTCGAAAACAACTTTTCGATAAGTACAATTTGAATAAGATGTAAAATCCATGTCTTTGTCGCTATATAGACCCTTTTGCTATCGCTAGGCATCATGCCTATCGAAAGGACTACCAAGTCACATACTTGATATTCATACAAGGATACTATGACGGATATAATGACTCATAGTCAATTTTACGAAGCCAGGGCCCATCATTTGCTTCCTTTATAAGGTCCAGGTCCTTTTGTTGTCAAAACAACACTTTACACTTAAACCACAAGTTGTTATAAGTACAAAGTTTTTGGACTTTTCTGGTACAGTTCGCAAACTCATTTGAAGTATCTACAACATTTGTAGTGTCTTCTACTTAGTCAAAATAGTAAACCCCGGAACAACTTCCAGTGCTGCGCTACTCTTGACATGATAACGAAGATTCTCTAACCTTGTTGAGTTTGTACTGTGCTCCCACTCACTTGTTTCGCAAGAACTACTTTCTCGAGAAATCAACCCTTTCTGACAAACAACATTTGTCTTTTGGTTCGGTGATAGGAGAAATACCCAATGTTTTATTTGGGATAACCTTATAAACATATATTTATCCTATTTTGGTTGTAAACATTTTACACATGCTATGCATACCAAAACTTAAGAAAGTGACAATTCGGGTCACTACCCAAACCATATCTTATATGTTGTCAATTTCAGCGGATCATGATGGTGCTCTTTTCAGTGGAAAAACGGTTGTCACTAATGTATAAACTACAAAATTATAATGGCAATTTTATTAATCTTACCATGTCAAACAGGGTTTGATTTTGTCTTTTGAATACTCCAATCTAATGTGGGGTATTCGAGAAGTATAAGTTGTAGAACAATTCTGCAACTTCTCAGATGTTTTGCTAAACTTGTAACTCAAACTTTATCCTTTATGATCCAATCATAAATACATGATTATCTTGTTACATTGATTTTAACTTCATATTAACAACCTTTTGAACCAATTCAAAATGTCAAACTCTGTTCCCTTTAAATAGATATACTCACATATCTACTTAAATCATCGACAGAATTTTATTAAGGAAAAATTAATCCACCATACATGACTACACATAATGGACTATATACATCAATATGTATAATCTCCACTAAATTAGTCGTCCATTCTACTTTGGCCTATGAACGGAATTCTAGTCATCTTTTGGAAGAGGTCTCACAAGCGTCAATAAAATGACTCCGGAAGTCCATCAATATGGAGTTCCTTCATGTTTTCCTTTCTGATATGAACTAAAATGGTGGTGTCACAATTTAAGTGAAAATCTTTTACGTCTTGCAACGTTTAGCATTCAGTCTTATAGATGTTTACTTTACCAACATGATTTATATTAACATATCCATCAATTATGGAATATGGTCATCGTTTGAACAATCTCATTTGTTCTCACAAAAGACTAGAACAAAATAACAAATTATTAAGTTCCTCAAATAAATCTTGACTGGTTGGTTCGATACGACAATGAACACAATAACACTTTATTTATGTTCTTGTCATAATCGATTCCACATCTATTACTAGTTCCTTTTAGGCCCTTGTATTTCTTTCATTGCGTTGCTTTGTATGACAACTCATACCAACCAATGTGGTATTAAAATACCAAAAATACTTTGTTAACTAGTAATACATCTATAACTTGTATATCAAGTATATACTCCTGAGCTGGAATTTTCCAGTTATCTTTTTTTTCTGCCATATATCAATTTGTAATTCTATTTTCAATATTCCCTTTCCTTTATAGAAGAATCATTCAACATCAAACAATGCTAGTCTTACTAGCTCATTTTCTTTGGCGTGTTAGTCATATACTATCACCCATTGAGTCATACTTTGAGTTTGATTGTTCTACTAATATCACCATATTAATAGCATTCTTCTAGATTCCACTCTTAACAATTTCTAAGTAAGGTAAAATACTTTACCCATACTTCTAATCCATCCCATCATAACAATTTTATGATTAAGTTACTATAGCTCGAAGGAAGGGATTTAGAGGATAATTTTGAGCGCCCAACTTCTTGGAATATTCAAACGCCTAGCGTCTTCAATCATTGCATATATTCAGATAATATAAGCAAACATTGTCACGCTAAATTTGCATATATTCAGATAATATAAGCAAACATTGTCACGCTAAATTATACTCAGTCATGTTGCCACAAATAAGTTTCTAGATATCAATATATCTTTCACTTGATTGTTTCTGAAAACAACTCTTTTCAGTTCCTAAATCACCTTGATCAACAAAACATTCTTTTGAATATAAAGTAATACGGAAGCAACCATGACTCTGGATTCTAAGTAGGAATTATTTGCTCTCTAGATTAATCAATCATTAACCACATGGAGCTAGGTAGGAAATACCAAAAATCTACAATAGGACTCAATTTTAAATTTCACTAATACGGTACCAATCTTAAATGGTATTTACCAGATCATAACAGTTATATCTCAATTAACAATCTAAGTGTAAGGTAGTTATGTGGATGCCAATGAATACTACAATTTGTGCAAATTCACTTTGATTTGTTGTTCATGATAAATAAGTTCAAGTTAATTCAAAAATTAAACCATGAACTCCCACTCAAAAACAACATCCCTCTTAGTCGTCTTTAGTGATTACACGAACCAAATTCACTACACCAAAACCGATCATCACGTGAGATGATGTAGTTTCAAAGGCGAACATCGACATGTTCATCATATCATCCATATGACTCATGCTTTACCTTTCGGTTACGTGTTCCGAGGCCATGTCTGTACATGCTAGGCTCGCCAAGTAGAACCGTAGTATTGCGTGTGTTTCAAGGCCATGTCTGTACATGCTAGGCTTGAAAACACCCGTTGTATGCGAACGTTGAGTCTGTCACACCCGATCATCACGTGGTGTCTCGAAACGACGAACTTTCTTAACGGTGCATACTTAAGGAAGAACACATTATTATCTTGATATTAAGTGAGAGGGATCATCTTATAATGCTACCGTCGCTATCTAAGCAAAACAAGATGCATAAAAGTATTAACATCACATACATCACATGTCAGGATAACGTGATATGATATGGTCCTCCTTGCACTTGATCTCCATCATGTGCATTATGGTATGATCTGAATCATTCCACCGGCGTGGTACCAAGTACCACGGTACCCCAAACTTGTTTGTCCATCAATAAGAAGACAACCATATGGATACCTTACGGTATATCAATAATTTACAAAATATATCATCTCATAATCAAATTTGTAATATTGACCATATCACATCACATGCCCAACAAAAACTAGTTAGACGCTTCTAATTTATTTTTGCATATTTTACGTGGCTTAGGGCTTTCGAGGATAGAACCGTTCATACCTACGAAGATCAACCACAACGTTGATAAACACATTTTTAACAACCCTTCATAGATTAGATCTTAACTATAGTAGGAGAAACAGACACCCGCAAGCCACTTATGCAATACAAGTTGCATGTCAGTTGTGGAACAAGTCTCATGTACGTGGACATGTAAGGTTAGTCCGGGCCGCTTCATCCCACTATGCCACTAAGATCATAAAATAATCAAGGAGGTAATAACATGATCATCAACGCCCACATACACCTATGTGTTCTACCCGTACAAAACATCTACGCATAGATCCGGCTCTGATACCACTGAAGGGGAACGTAGCATAGAAAACAAAAAATTTCCTACGCGAGAGATACCCAAAAGGCCAAGATCTAATCTATGAGACGAAGTGCAACGGGCAACAAGAGGGTTAAGGAGAACACATACCCTCGAAGACTCAAAGTGGTACGAGATCAAATCTCGTTGTTGGCGTAGTCGTACTCACACCGATCCCGATAGCGAGAAGATGGCACTGCAATCCGGTGGTGCATCCGTGATCGGTCACACGTACGGTTGATGACGACCTCCGTTCCCTCGTTCCAGCGGGGTGCGGAAGTAGAGGATCCCTCGGAACTCCAGCAGCACGACAACGTGGTGGTGGTGAAGAATCCCACGGTCAGGGCTTCGCCAAGCCGGAGACCATGAAATGGAGCAGCGGGTGGAGGGAAATGGAAGTGGCCAAGTGTGTGGAGGAGGGAGAGCTCTCACCCTCCTTTTATAGGAGAGGGGGAGGCAGCCCAAGGGGGGTGCGGCCAGCCCCATGGTGTGCCCCCACCTCTTCCCTCATGATGTGAGTGGACACTCCACTCACACCCACTCATTTTCCTTTAAACCCCACTTAGAAAATCCAAGAGTTTTTCGTTAATAAATCAATAAAACATTTTTAGTTCTTTATTTCAGCATTTGTTAATTCTATTAACAAACATTTGCATAAAGCACCTCGAATCATTTGTTAATTCTATTAACAACCATTCGACAAAAACCCCTTGAACTATTTCAATTTTCCCCGAAACAATTTCGGTGCTGTCCAAAATATTCTTCGATATTCCGTATCCTCTCAAACGCGTCATCGAACCTTAAGTGTGTCACCCTATGGTTCGCGAATAAGATAGACATGATCGAGACTCCTCTCCGATCAATAATCAACAGCGGGATCTGGAGATCCGTGATGACTCCTATATATTCAACGATGACTCTCGTGATCGTGTGAACCAACAACGCCGTGAACTATTCCCTTTGTCTCGCGATATTTTACTTGTCCGAGATTCGATCATTGGTATCAACCATACCTTGTTCAATCTCGTTACCGACAAGTACTCTTTTCTCGTTTCCGTGATATAACATCCTTGTGATCATATCACGTGCTTGCAAGCGGTTTCGATGTGATATCACCGAGAGGGCCCAGAGTATATCTCTCCGTCATTTGGATGGACAAATCCCACTCTTGATCCATGATCCTCAACTAATACTTTCCGAATACTTAACGACACCTTTATAGTCACCCTGTTACGGTGTGACGTTTGATGCCATCAAAGCACTCTTCCGGTATCAGTGATTGACATGATCTCAAGGTCTAAGGAATAAGTTACTTCGTATGTTTGATATAACAATGTAAACTAAATGACTTGATCGCATTGCTATATTCTCTTTGGGTATATGTTCATCACATCATTCTTCTAATGACATGATCCCGTTATTAACAACATCCAATGTTCATGATCAGGAAACCTTGATCATCTATTAATCAACGAGCTAGTTAAAAGAGAGGCTTTACTAGGAACCATTGTTTGTTTATTAAGCACACATGTATCAACGTTTCCGGTTAATACAATTCTAGCATGAGAAATAAACATTCATCATAAACAAGGAATAAGATAATAACCATTTTATTATTGCCTCTCGGGCATATTCCCTTCAGTAGGTTCTACAAGTTTCTTTGCACTTTTATTAATCACACTAGCTAACATAGAGTGTTCTTTTACCTTAGCATGGAAAGGAATTTTCTCAATATAAGGTTCAGGCACAATAGAATCAAAAGTATGAACTTCTATATCTTTAGCAGGAACACAACTAATAGCATCTTTATAAGGTGCATGGTACTTATCCCATTATTTTTTAGGAATATCAATGTAAGAAGAAAAAGCCTTATATAAGTTTGCAACAACTTGAGAATCAAGACCATAAACAACACTAACATTATGAAAATCCTCAGATGACATAAAGGTTTTAATGCATTCATAGTCATAGTTTATACCCGACTTTCTACCTTTGTCATTCCCATGCTTCAGTGTTTTCTTGAATACGGTCAAGAAGATTCCATTTAGCTTCATCCTTCATACGTGTAAATGATCCAGAACAAGAAGCATCCAATAAATCCTTATCATGAAAAGGAAGCCTTGCATAGAAATTATTAATAAGGATATTATTGGGGAGCTCATGAATGGGGCATTTGAGCATTAGTAACTTCAGTCTCCCCCATGCTTGGGAAATAGTATCTCCATCATGAGGCCAAAAAGTATATATATAATTCCGATCTCTATGGATCTCACTTGGAGGATAGAATTTAGAATAAAAGAGAGATACAATTTCCTCCCATTCAATAGTCTGGCTATTTTTCAGCAGTCTGAACCATTCAGCGGCTCGGCCTGTTAATGATACAGAGAATAATTTCCTCTTCACTTGGCTCATAGTAATACCTGCACACTTGAACAACTCGCATAATTCATGTAAAAAGATAAAATGATCACCAGGATGGACATTTCACTCGCCTGAATAGCAGTTATCCATAACATCTTTAAGAATCTTTATAGGTATTTTATAAGGATCCAAATCATCAGGAGGTGGGTCACTTACTACCCTAGTAGTGGTAGCAGTGCCCGCAAATAAGGACTCAAAAGGAGTTCCAAACATAGTATAATAAACCAGTAGACAGAAATAAAAACATCACTTACAGCGGAAGCTTCCTTTATCAATTCCACTTCCCAATAGCGCTTCATTCCCCGACAACGGCGCCAGAAAATAGTCTTGATGACCCACAAGTATAGGGGGTGTATCTTAGTACTTTCGATAAATAAGAGTGTCGAACCCAACGAGGAGCAGAAGGTGCTGACAAGCGGTTTTGATGAAGGAATAACTGTAAATACTGGAAAATAGATTTATAGGGGTTTTTGATATTGCAGATAAATAAAGTGCGAGTAAATAATATGCAGTAATAATAATTGCAACAAGTGGCCCATTCCTTTCTTTAGCAAAGGACAAGCCGGTGAGTTTACTTATGATTAACAAACATTCTCGAGGACACACGAGAGGTTTCTGTCAAGTGCTTTTGTTCCATACAGCTGAATAATGTTTGGTGTTTTGGTAAGTGTTGTGTGGGTGAGCCTATGATAATGTACCGTCCCATCCAAGACAAATACATACTTGTTATTATACCCCTTGCAAGCATCCGCAACTACAAGAAAGTAATTAAGAAATAAATCTAACCACATCTTTAAACTCCGGGATCCTACGCTCCCTCGTGTAAAGGTTTCCTAACGGGGGTTTAGGTTTCTGTCACCCGGCAACCCCACAATTAGTAGCCAAATACACAATGCATTATCCTAGGCCCATAAATGGTGAAGTATCATGTAGTCGACGTTCACATGACACCACTAGAAGAATAACACCACAACTTAAATATCAAACATTAAATATTATTCAACATTACTTCACTACTAACAACTTGACTTCTCCCATGTCCTCAAGAACAACACAAACTACTCACAACACATAATATGGATCATGATCAGAGGTGATATAATGGATGATAACAATCTGGTGATAAAGTGTAAACACCGATAAATCTCACAAGCATCAACTACTAACAAGTAATCCACACCGGGAGAGTGATCTAATGCAAAACAACGATAGAGGCCCCTAATTGTTACAACGGGATGAAGGTGGATGATGAGGGTGATGGTGTTGGTGGTGGTGATGATGATGATGATCTTGATGATGCCCGGAGTGATTACAGTGACGATGGCGGTGATTTCCCCTCTCCGGAGAGGAATTTCCCCGACAGATTTCTCCCTGCCAGAGAGCTTTTCTCTCTCTGGTGTTTTCCGCCCCGAGGCGGCGGCGGAATAATTCTTCGAGGATGGAATGAGGCTTAGGGTTCCCTGGGGGTCAGGCACGCCAAAGATGACCCCCAGA
Organism: Alopecurus myosuroides; assembly: GCA_028641055.1. Classification (NCBI taxonomy): domain Eukaryota; kingdom Viridiplantae; phylum Streptophyta; class Magnoliopsida; order Poales; family Poaceae; genus Alopecurus; species Alopecurus myosuroides. The sequence continues at coordinate 233,167,487 of CM054062.1, read as the reverse complement.
GGTGGGCCAGGGTGGCCACACCCCTTGGTGGCGCGGCCAGGGGGAGGGCGCGCCAGCCCTAGGTGTGGGCCCCTGGTGGCCCCCTTCTGGCTTCCCTTCTGGCTGTGTTCTTCCTATGGACTTTTAGGAACCCCTGGATGTCCCCCTTCTTCTTCTGATCTTTTTAAATATGGTATCTCGACGGTGCTTTTTCCATCAGATTTCTGGTCCCGGTGTTTATTCTCCCAAAATTATAAAACATGCAAAATAAGATAAAATAACATAAGAGATGCATCATAACATGAAATATATCGATGAATAACAGAAAATTATGATATAAAATAGTGATGCAAAATGGACGTATCAGTCACCACAAATGGTATCAGAGCGAAGCGACCTTAGGTTTAAAACCTTTTAGGAGATCTGTAGGTTGGTAAAGAATATAGGAAGCCATCTTATCTAAACCATATTTCCTACAACTATGATGATCATCCACTTGAGAATGATATGATCATACTTTTATAGAATGTTCTTACTCAACTTGAGTAAATATACTTATCTATTTTCTTTATACCTAGGTATTATTAGTTTGAAGTTTAGCATACATCAGTTTTATTGAGAGAAGTGTTCTCACATAGTCAGAGATGATTAAGTCAAAGTGATGATTACCCCATTCTATAAATGTATAGGATGGAGTAGAACATGATATAGAATAAGTATAGGAGTCAACAATTAGGGATATTGGAGAATCGTAAAGAGTTATTAAACTTTGGTAACTATGGGGTGTATACCATATCCTTAGTTATCAAGTCTAGAGGTGAATCATTATAGTATAGTATAGAGTTAGGAGAAGGCATAAGAATTGATGGAAGATACATTACTACTCCTACGACGTGATCAACAACATGAAGAATCAACAGATGCCATGAGAAGCTTATCGTAATCAAGATGAAGGACTTTAGTTGTCATGGTACTTAGTCCTATATGGAACCAAGTTAGACAACAACTACTATAGGATCATTTTGTCTTGGTTTATTCCATTTCAGTAAGGCATGCAATTGGAGTAATTACCTAGGAAAAGAGTGGTTGTGTAGAATAGTATTACAAGGTAATATATACCTACTTGTAGTGTATAGCATTTAAGAGCCTTGGTACTTGAGATGTCTTACTCTAAGTACTTTTATTCCACGGGCTTTTGATGCATGAGTGATAACTGCATTTGGGATTTATTGCATCTTATTTGGATCTTTGATTGACTAGATCTATACATGAAGATGGAACTTGATGTGCAAATGCATGTGCAAACATTGTGTTCTTTCTTGATGTTACTGGTCTAGAGGGTATAGGATTAGTATGAGAGCGGTATGAAATATCAGCTGATGGAAGTAACCACCAAAGCTCTAGAAGACCAGAAAGTCAAGAGGGCAGAAGCCAATGAAGCCACTAATGGGAATGGACCACATTCCATATCATGATTGGAGTTGGTGACATACTTCATCAACACATGGAGATCTACGACGAGTTAAGTGAAGAAAATCACATGATTAGCTATATCCTAGAAGGAAATATGCAGAAGATCAGTAAGTCAACTCATAGAGTCACTCCATAGAAGTTGAAACCCAAATATGTAGAAGGACCATAGGAAGCAACCAGTGGAATAGGTTATAGTCATTTGTAGGAAAAAGTTAAAACTCGAGGAAACTCAAAGATAATTTTCACTAAATAAGTGAGCCTAAATCAATATACACTATGTTGTACAAGTTTCTTTGAGCATTATTTCTCTTGAGACCATTAGATTGAACCAAATGGAATCCTAACCATAGACGGTGTCTAGTGCACCGAAAGAATATTATTGGTTATTCACCATATGGTGGATGTGCCAAATATTCTTCGGAAAGTTGTGAGAGGTAGGAAACAATACCTATTCATCGGAGAAGGAAACTTGGTATCCACTACATGGTGGAAATACCACGTGTTCTTCGTGAGACCATTAGAAAGGTATAGTAACAAAACAAAGTTGTCATAATAACAGGCATAGTATGAGATCAAGATCTAAGACAGTGGAAAGTGAACAATCAAGACAAGAGGCTACACATGCCAAGATCAACACAAGAAAACAACTGTGAAGATTCAACGGTCTACAGAAGTTCTCTCTACCTATCTTAACGTGAGAGAGGTTGAACTTCGGGACGAAGTTCTTGTTAAGGGGGAGATACTGTGACATACCAATGTTTGGGAGGTTATAAGGATCTAAATATAATATGTGCATTTGCATAGCATGCATCTAAAAATACGGGAAATTTTGGCATGAAAGTTTAAGACAAACCAAAGGGACCAATGTTTCACTTGACATGATGAATTAGGTTTAGATCATCTAGTTAAGAGTACATTTTGAGTGATCTTTATAGCATAGTATCTCTACAAACCAAATCATTTGATAAGACAAACCATAATTGGCTATGACTAAGCACAAATTCTCAACAACCTTAAACACAAGTCTATAAATGAATTGGGATAATTCACTAGGTGTTTATAACTCAAAGAGGGGTGAGTAACCAAATCACATAGCTGATGATAATACTTCCACAAGACAGTAATGCACAACTGAACCATCCCAACGGTAGAGATATTATATCCTCTAATCATGAACTCTTGAAGTTATCAACCATTCACACAACATCAATCCAAATTATTTAGTAACTATTAAAGGCACCTTCACAAGTAAATAACAAAGGTTCAATAGAACACAAGTGATACAAACAAGTGTTAACCAAACCCCACAAGTGGGAAATAACTTAATTGTCATTAATAACATATTTATGGAATATATACATATATCATCAACAAGAAAGGAAACATTTAAAAAATGAAACAAACCTTCTTAAACTAGAACTAAACTCTGATCATTACATACATTCTTCCCAAAATTCTATGTCTACATCATGCATGACAAAGATAATAAAGATAAGAATATAAAGTAACAACATGACACCTGAGAAAAACAACTAACAACTATGACATAAGTCATTAAACCCCAATAATCTTCTCATGCTCATTGTCTTATTCATCTTATACAAGTGAGCATATGAAACATCAACACATCAATGAACCATTTGATCAACTTATTATCTTAAGTCCTCATTCCACAAACAGTCCACATTTCTATCCACATCTATATTCAACAACTAAAGTATCTCTGGATACAACTAATGAATAACAACAAGTTATAACCTCTGTTAGAGGAATTGAAGTAATAGCTAAGTAAAACCAATCATAATGAAACAAATACATAGCTCATGGGAAATAAAATAAGAAGTATATGAAATAAGAATAAAAGCCTGAACCAACTCTTAATCTAGATCTTTCTGCTTTGTCTAGAGTATCTTATATTCTTGTTTCCCAATCTTCTTGTCGGGGGGTTACCCCCGAGTAGGGTAAAGACAGGTGGTAAAGGCCGCTTACAGAAGAGAGGTTTGGTCGAGTAGCCGACTACCAGGTACTCGCTACCCGGTCGACTGCTACTCGGTCTCACCTCAAGATGACCAGAAGGAGATATCAATCAAGTTCTACCCTGACGAGTAGAAGGTTTGGCCCGAGTACAAATGGCGGGAACCATTGGCGGGAACCTACTCGGGCCAGAAAGTCAAAGGAGCCGTTCTGACACAGGATCCCGCGTATCCTGGGTCCGTACTTGGCAGCATTCGAACTACTGTTCACGTGGGGACGGCCTGCCTGACAGTGACAGCATGGAAGCAGGCCGTGGCAGGATAAGGGGGGCCTACTCTGTGCCTAGGTACAGTGTTACCAGTCTGTCCCCTAGTTTTGCCCAACGACTTTACAGAAGCAGCCAAGGTTAGGAACCAAAGCTGTCAGCGGGTACTCGGAGAAAGGACGATGTGCACACTATGTCGACACTTGTCTAGATTTGGACGTATCCGGCTGGGCACCGTGTATATAAGGTGCCCCGCCGCCTCCTGCGCGAGGCACATACACACAGGCTCATAAGGAACCCTAGAAACCCTAAGTTCTCGACCTAGCTCTACTCGGAGAAGAGAGAGAGGCTACTCGGTAGCAATACCATTTGTACTGTGGCTACTCGGAGAGACATCATAATACATAGAGAAAGGCAGGAGTAGGGGTTTTACCTCCTCACGAGGGCCCTGAACCTGGGTACATCGTGTTGTTTGTGTTGTGTGGATCTTACCTCACGCGGCTACTCGTCGCGTGATCCCTCCCCGGACACCTCCAGCGTCCATCGTCCCCACATCTTTAGCCATCCTATGGCATCTGCCGTGACACCACCACGACAGTTGGCGCCCACCGTGTGAAAGTATAGTATGGGCACCTAGAGGGGGGGGTGAATAGGTGCTACGGCAATTTTTAATTTTTCTCAAATTTAGGCTTGACAAGAAAGGTAAATTCTCTAAAAGTGCGACTAGTGATGAATTTACCTATATGACAAGACAAGCAATCAATGCAACAAGTACAAGTAAGTAAAGAGAGGGAGGAACGAGGTAACCGATGGAAGCACACGGAGACACGATGTATTTCCGAGTTCCTCCTTTTTAGGGGAGTACGTCTCGTTGGAGAGGTGTGAGCTCGCCACAAAGGCCTACTCAACGCCACTAAGGCTTCACCTTAATCTCCGATGAACTTCGCCACAAAGGCCTAGTTCACCTTCCACTATAGAACCCCTTTGAGGCGGGGATCAAATCCTTTACAAACCACTTGGGGCACACACCCACAACTTAATTGGGGGCTCCCAAACCTTCTTGAATCACCAACAAGAAACAAGAAGCCTAGGTTCTCCACAAGAGGAAACCCTAGGCAAGATCCCTCGAGCTAGAGAGGGGGAAATGAAGAACGGGTTGGTGAAGATGTAGATCCGGTGGTCCTCCTTCAATCCTCAAGGAATCAACGAGTTTGGGTGGAGGAGGAGGGAGATCTTGCTAGTGGGTGAGCTCCATTAATGGTGACTTGAATGCTGAGAAGAGCTGACCCTTGGAGAGAGAAGTGAGGCTCTATTTATAGCCTCCCACAAAAGTAGCCGTTTTTCCACAGTTTTCGCGCAGCCCGGAATGAATCCGGAATATTCCGGACCCCCGGAATAATCCGGAGCAATCCGGATGGCAACAGAACAATTCCCTATAGTGGCCGGAATGGATCCGGAGTGAATCCGGAATGGCTCCGGAATGCTCCGGAATGGTCCCGGAATTTTCCGGATGGCACCAGAACAATTTCCCATAGTAACCGGAATGAATCCGGAATTTTCCGGCGGCCGGAATCATCCGGAATATTCCGGATTGCAACAGAACAATTTGCCATAGTAACCGGAATATTCCGGAAGCATTCCGGATCCCCGGAATTTTCCGGGCTCCCCTTAGAAACTCTGTTGTTGGCCCGAAACGAACCTTTTGATCTTCGAAATCTTCACCATTTCTTTGATACCGTAAACGTGCTGAGTTAAAACCTATTTCTTGACAAAATAGCACGTACGGTTAGTAGCTTCTTTATGTTGTGAACAAACACACAAAACCGTGAGATATCAAGAATGCACTTTCAATCTCCCCCTTTTTGGTGTTTGATGACAACATAAAGATTTCACGGGATGAACAATATGAACTAAAGAAATGGTGTCCAAAAAATAGACGGAGTTCTACCTAGATGTGTGTCGTGAGACACACACTTCATAGGTTTTGCTCCCCCTACGTTTTAAACACCAAGCCGGGGAAAACAAGTTCATACAATCATGCATAGATAATCATAGACAATAAGGTACGCATGATAAAAGTAACATAACCACGGGAGGGGTGACACGAATACGTCACGAGGTTCCACACACATAGAACGAAGTTTTAAAACGAGGAAGCGAAATAAAGATACCGGAGCACAAGCCTATAAGATCGAAATCAAAAGCAAAAGACTTGTGCCCCAACCCCTTGCAAATCCCGTGGAAACCTAATATGGGGGACTCCTTCTCCCCCTTTGGCATCAAGACGCCAAAAAGGGACAAAAAGTCCACTAGCGCCCCAAGAGATCACTCCATGAAGTCATCGTCTCCATGCTCTTCCTCATCATCGCCTTCTTCCTCATCATCGCGTCCTCCAAGCCCAGCAGCATCAAAGTCATCATCATCATTGGACAGCTCCTCCTCATCATCAACATCTGCCGGTGGGACCCCAAAATAGAAGTCATCATCATGGATCTCGGGCATCTCAATGGGGACCAAAGCAGCAGGAGCAAGTGACACAGGATCAGCAGGTACATCAAACCCAGCAAGCCGACGGTCAGCGTTCTGAATACGCCGAGTCTCCTTGGCCAACTCATGCGCCTCATGGGCAATGGCCCTAGTGTCCTTGCACATGTTGAACATAGCCTTGAAAAACTTTGCAATTCCACCAGAGGGACGCTCAGGAATGCCACTTGAGGAAGCAGAAGGAGTGGCCGAGGGGGACTTGGACTTGGACTTGGCAAACTCCGGAATCTCATCTCCATTGATCAACCGAGGAGCCATTTTCTTGCACTTGACCACCTCATAGTTTTCCATGATCTCAACACCCATCTTGGAATTAATGAACTTTTGAATAAGCGGACCAAAGGCGGGCTTCCTCTTATCCATGACCCCTAAACAAATCTCACGGTAAATGAAGTCCATCACATCAATCTTCCTTTGGTTCTTGGGCCTAGTGAGGAACATGAGATTCACCATGAAGGCCCTAATAGCGGAGATATCACCGGCCTTGATAACAATGGAGGCCCGGAAGATCTTGGAGAGCAAGTTGTAGTAGGGGTACATGTTGGAGTTGAAAGGCTTAGTCTTGCCTTTGACATTGGGAGGATAGCAGAAATCCAGACTTGAAATATCATACTCAGGGGATTCATGAATCTTGTAACCATGATCAGCATAGGTGGCAGTCCAGGTGTAGCCCAACACCTCAGCAAACTCAGACAAATCACTGGTGATCTTCTCCTCACCGCACATCCAAGTCATGGAGCGCTTGGCATCACCCTTAGCATGGAGAGTGCAATAGAACTGTGCAACCAACTCCGGGCAGTACTCACCCTCGGTGTTATTAAGTAGAGGAATCAGACCAAGCTTCTCCAAACAAGCATGCACACGGCGGAGCTCAGTGTTCTTGTACATATTGTAGGTCTCCATGTCCACTTGGGCTTGAATACAAGCAAGGGGCTTCTGAGCGAAATAAAATTCATCCCAACACTTCAACTGCAGGTTTGTCCAGAACCGAGGATCCTCACAAGTAGACTCTACGAAACGGTAAGGGTTCTTCCGCTTGATGTACCTCCATTGAGGGATAGAGCAGCCATTCAGATCAACCTCAGGAACAGACTCAGTGTTAGCATCTTCACGGGTCTCACGAAAGGAGGCACGAGCACCCCGTCCTCTGACCGGACGAGCACCTCTTGAAACAGTTTGCTTCCTCTTGAGACCAGTACGAGCTCCAACTCCTGTGAAAGGATGATAAAGAAGCAGCAAAGATAAGTGCAAATGCCATACGGAACAAAAAGAACTCCACAAAGTTTGGTGTAGTGCAGAAAAATCGACTTCTGGCAGCATCCGGAAAATTCCGGATTGATCCGGATTATTCCGGCTGGGCCGGATTGGTTCCGGAATATTCCGGCTGGGCCGGAAATTTCCGGATCCATTCCGGGCTCCGCGATGTGACTCGAGGAACTGCACAAAACTTCGATTTTTTTGACTCAACAACTACACCAAACGTCAAGGAATACTCAGAGGATGAACCTAGATTAGATCTACGTGCTGGAACATGTGGGATCTTTGTAGATGACGATTTTAGATCTAAGTCTAGATTTGTTGAGTGGTTAGACTAGATCGAGATAACACATGGCATCTAGGTTGTGATTGGCAAGATGAACATATGGATAGAACTTGGAACTAGATCAAACCCTAGGAGATTGCATCTAGAGCCAAAATCAACCAAACAAAACGAGAAACAATCGGTGCCAAACAACATACCGTCCATGGGGATGTCCTTGTCCAAAGGATGGATCCAAAAACCTCCCTAGGGGCAACGGGGACGAAAACGATGAAGAACGGCGGCTAGGGCACGGGAGAAGTGAAGGAAGTGGAGGAAAACCGTTCCCCCGTGCGTGTGGGGATATTTATAGGCGAAACCTGCCCATCCGGAAAAGTCCCGGAAAATTCCGGAGTCCCGGAATATTCCGGATCCATTCCGGAGGTCCGGAATGATCCGGAAAATTCCGGACGTCCGGAAAATTCCGGCTGGAGCAGCATCAGCTCCAAAAATTCCGGGGAGGGCAAATTTTGACAGGCAAGGAAGGGTGTGTGGATGTGTGGAGTATGGCATATGCAAAGATGAACATGGGAGAGGATACAAAGAGCAAAACAAGGGTTAGGTTTCCTAGTCTTACTTCTCGGAAAAGAACCAAATAAGATCGAAATAGCAACGAGAAGTAGTATTCGGACAAGAAACACAATAACCATAAGATATGCAACTAAGAACCAACTCTTCACGTGGGGAGAGGTTGGTGGCCTAAGCCACCATGTAAGAGTTCATGGTATGCAACCGCGAAGATATATCTTGGGGGCATTGCCAAAACTCAACATTGAAGCTCACAATTCAACATTAGAAAAGAGAGATCACAATGAATTTTTGCTATGGGCATAATGGGGGGAGGGAGAACCCAATGTGTTAGGATAGCACTCCCCCTATGTCCATGCCTACATCTAAGCTCGACCACGTTTCATCTATAGGGGTGTGCGCATGATAGTCAAGCCAAGCTCCTCGAATCAATCACATTTAGCTCATTCCTCAAGAATGTGAACCTTGCATCATCAAGTGGCTTCGTGAAAATATCCGCAAGATTGTCCTTGGTGGGCACATAACCGAGTGCAATGTCTCCTCTTGCCACGTGATCACGGATGAAGTGGTGGCGAATCTCAATGTGCTTCGTCCTTGTGTGTTGCACCGGATTGTATGCAATCTTGATAGCACTTTCATTGTCGCATAGAAGAGGCACTTTGTCCAAATGAATTCCATATTCCTTGAGAGTTTGCCTCATCCATAGCAATTGGGTGCATGCACTCGCGGCGGCAACATATTCCGCTTCGGCGGTGGAGAGAGAGATGCAATTTTGTTTCTTCGAGGACCAACTTACAAGGGACCTACCAAGGAATTGGCAAGCCCCCGAAGTTGACTTCCTATCATCTTGATCACCCGCCCAATCGGAATCCGTATATCCATTGAGAGTAAATTGTGTCCCCTTTGGGTACCACAAACCAAATCTTGAGGTATGAACCAAATAACGAAAGATTCTATGAACCGCCATTAGATGGCAATCCTTAGGAGCCGCTTGATACCTTGCACACACACCTACACTCAAAACGATATCGGGCCTAGATGCACAAAGATAGAGCAAAGAACCAATCATAGAACGGTAGAGCTTTTGGTCCACATCCTTACTCCCTTTTGGATTACGTGATAGATGACACTTGACTTGCATAGGAGTGGTTTTGATCTTTGCCTCTTGGAAGTTAAACCTCTTGAGCATGTCTTGAGTATACTTGGCTTGAGAAATGAAGGTACCAAAGGCCAATTGCTTGATCTCAAAGCCAAGGAAGAATTTAAGCTCACCCATCATAGACATCTCGAACCTGTCAGTCATAAGCTTAGAGAACTCATTATTGAAAGCTTGGTTAGTTGAGCCAAAGATGATATCATCCACATAGAGTTGGCATATGAAAAGCTCTCCCTTTACTCTCTTTGTGAAGAGAGTGGGGTCAATCTTCCCAACTTCGAAACCACGATCATCTAACAACTCTCTAAGGTGCTCATACCAAGCACGGGGTGCTTGTTTGAGACCATAGAGGGCCTTGTCAAGTTTGTAAACGTGGTTGGGAAAGTTGAGATTCTCGAACCCCGGAGGTTGCTTAACATATACCTCCTCTTTTAGTGGACCATTCAAGAAAGCACTTTTCACATCCATTTGTTGCAACTTGAAATTATGTGAGGAAGCATAAGCAAGGAGGATACGGATGGACTCAAGGCGAGCCACGGGCGCATAGGTTTCATCAAAGTCAATGCCTTCAACTTGGGTGTAACCTTGAGCGACCAATCTTGCCTTGTTCCTAATGACAATGCCATTCTCATCTTGCTTGTTCTTGAATATCCACTTGGTGCCAATAACATTGTGGCAATCCTTGGGTTTCTCAACTAATCTCCAAACCTTGTTGCGCTCAAAGTTATTGAGCTCATCATGCATAGCTTCAACCCAATCGGAGTCCTCAAGAGCTTCATACACTTTCTTAGGCTCCACCATAGAGATATGAGCTTGATGCTCACAAAAATGAGCCAATTGCCTTCTAGTGGATCTTCTAGCTTGAACATCCTCCAAGACCTTGTCATCTTGGGCATCAATTAGCTTCAAAGCTCTTCTTATCCTTTTGATGCGACGGGCCTCGATCTCCTCATTATTGCGAGGAGGAGATACTTGATCATCTTGATCATTTGGGTCCCCATTTTGACCATGATGGCCTTGATCATCAACATCATCATCAACACTATCTTCACAATTAGCTTCAACTTGAGAAGAGGATGACGAGGACGATTGATCTTGGCCTTGATCTTGACTCGCATTAGTGAGAGGAGTGGGTACGACTTGCGGAGTCACTTGATCAACGAGAGGAGGGTCTTGAAAATGTTCTCGGTTAGGTGTAGAAGGTGGCTCCTTGGCTTTATCTTCAAATGTAGAGGAGGGCTCCACTTGGGTAGAGCATAGTCCTTCTCGAGTCGCCACAAGGTGTCCCTCGATGGGGCGGAAGAATCCCACGCCCATCCTTCCTATGGCTTCTTGAGGCATTTCAACATCTACATTTGAAACATGAAATTGCGCCACTTGGGAGCCGTCATTTTCCTCGAAAACCACACTACAAGATTCTATGACTATCCGTGAGGCTTTGTCATAGACTCTATAAGTGTGGGATTCGGCACCGTAACCAACAAAGATACCCTCAATAGTTTTGGATTGAAATTTCGACAACCTAATACCCTTGATCAAATAGAAGCACTTACAACCGAATACACGGAAGTAGGATACGTTGGGCTTGTTGCCGGTGAGGATCTCATATGGGGTCTTGCACAAGCCTTTGCGGATGTAGAGGCGGTTGGAGGAGTGGCATGCGGTGGATACGGCCTCGGCCCATAGATATTGGGGAGAAGAGTACTCCGCCAACATGGTCCTTGCCATATCCAAGAGAGTGCGATTCTTCCTTTCGGCAACACCATTTTGTTGAGGAGTGTAAGTGGCGGAGTATTGGTGACGAATGCCTTCTTCACTAAGAAATTCATTCAATGTATAGTTCTTGAACTCCGACCCATTATCACTCCTAATAGCCATGATTTGCACATTGTGTTGACGTTGCACTTCGTTGGAGAAGTCGATGATGGTTTGTTGAGTCTCACTCTTGCACTTTAAGAAATAAACCCAAGTGTATCTTGAATAATCATCGACAATCACCAAGCAGTACTTCTTGCCGCCAAGACTTGCCTCGGGCACGGCACCAAAGAGATCAACATGGAGAAGCTCCAAGATCCTCTTTGATGAGATAATAGTCTTGGCCTTGTGCACAATATCATGCATCTTCCCTTCAACACACGACCTACAAACGCGATCCTTTGCAAAGGAAACATTTTCTTTTAGTCCGACAATAAGGCCACTTTTGTGAAGACTTTGCAAAGTTCTCATGTTGACATGGGATAGGCGGCGATGCCACAACCATCCCAAGTCCGCCTTCCCGAAAAGACACATTGCTTGAGTGTTGGTTGACTTCGAAAAATCCACCACATACAACTCATTTTCAACATGTCCCACGTGAACGACGTCAAGAGTCTTGCTCCTCAAAAGGACCACAATATCACCATCAAAGAAGACGGAAAGACCCATCTTACTAAGAGAACGGACGGAAAGTAAATTGTAACCAAGGGATTCGACAAGCATGACGTTCACGATAGTGATATCGGGAGCCACCACAACCTTGCCAAATCCGGATACCTTAGACTTGGACGAGTCCCCATAGGTGACGGTTGCTTGGATATCATTTGGTTGCAACTCCGTCACAAGCTCTTTGCTTCCGGTCATATGATTAGTGCATCCACTATCAAGAATCCATTTAGCCCCACCGGAAGCATAGTCCTGCAAGAGATCATTGACTAGAGTTAGGACCCGAGTTGGGTCCCTTCATGTTAGCAACAAGGGTCTTTGGAACCCATATAGTGTAGTCAATAAAACCCTCAATAGGACCAACATATTTAGCTTGCACAACACCATAATAATCAACATATAAGAAATGGTGTGGGTTGTTAGTTCCCGCGGAGGAGCTACGGGTAGTGTTGTCCCTCATGACAATACCACCCGAAGTACCATGTTTGTTCTTCTTCTTGTTCTTCTTCTTCTTGTTCCTTTTCTTGGCTACATAGCCAAGACCTTGCTTGCCCACTTGTTGCCTTGGAGCACTCACTTGTGGTCTAGAATTGACCGCATTAGTGCTTGAGGCAACCACTTGTGGGGTGGCAAGCACCACCTTTTCAACTTGAGTGCTTTTACCCTTGAGCCTTGCAAGTTCATCCTTCAACCTAGCATTTTCTTCAATAACATTTGCATGATCACAAGAGGAAGTAGAAGTGCTAGGATGGTTAGCTTGAGTAAGTTGAGTTTGAAGTTGTTCATGCAACTCTTTGAGGGATGAGTGTTGGCTTTCCAAAGCTTTGTGAGCAATGGTTAGCTTTTCAAGCTCCTCGGTTAGTTTACCATGACCAACCCCAAACTCTACTTTATCCTTTTTAGCCTTTTTATATTTAGCAATAGCAAGATCACGTTCCTTAATGATTTTAGAGACAAGTTCATTGTGAGTGGTTTCAATAGTTTCAAGTTCATCCTCTAGAGAAACTCTACCATCATGCTCTTCTTCAAGAGTCATTGAGAGAGATGCAATTTCATCCGCATCCCTTCTCTCAATCTCACCTTTCTTCTCAAGGGCCTCTTGGGCCTCTCCCAATTGCCTCATGAGATGCTCAAAGTACTTCTTGGTCTCCCCTTTCATGTTAGACATAAAACGATCCAAGGAGGCTCTTTCCTCTTCCTCTCTAAGACAAGCAATATGTTCTAGTTCACTAGGGGTCTTAGAGTTGGGAGAAGATGATACCTCCGTGGCCTTAGCCATGAAGCACTTGGCATCGTGTTGAGGAAGATTTTCATTGGGAGATTCAAAGAGGGATGACGAAGATGGAGTGGAAGCAATAGCTAGAGCGGCTACTTCACTTGTTGTTTCTTCTTCTTCATCACTCCCGGAATCATACTCCTCTTGAGTCAAGAGCACAAACTTGGTAGGAGTCTTCTTGTTGAAAGGTTTCTTCTTGAAATGAGGTTTCTTGTATTCAACCTTGGACTTGTCCTTGCGGATGAGCTTGCCACTATGGTTTTCTCTATTCTCATATGGGCATTCCGCGATGAAGTGGTACTTGTCTTGGCAATTGAAGCAAGATCTCACTCTTTGAGCCCCATCATTACCATAACGAGACTTGGTCTTCTCCTCCACAAACTTCTTGCCTTTAGGGGGATTGTTCCAAAACTTTTGCACGGTGAGAGCTATTAGATCCTTTAGAACGGGATCATATTCTTGTTCCTTCAATGGAGGCAATGCTTCTTCACCATCTTCATCATTCTCAACTTCTCTTGGCAACACCTTTGCCTTCAAAGCAACGGAAGCTCCTTGATGCATTCCAATGGCCCTAGCCCGGTTGTCAAGAGCATTCTTGGTTTGCACTTTGTAGGAGCTCAACTCTTGCATGACTTGGGTAGAGGTCATGGTGGAGAAATCATGTCTCCCTTGAATGCTCTTCATATCCGTGCCCTCGAAAGGCATCACGGCAATTATGAACTTCCTCTTGATCCAAGCATCATCAATATGTGTTGCACCCGCATTAGAGAAGGCGGTGGCAAGAGACTTGAGCCTCCGATACATGTCAACGTGATCTTCTCCATCACGCATGAAGAATCCTTCGGCCTCATTGGTCAAGGTGTCATATCGATTTCTTTGCATGCTTTCATTCCCAACAAACATGATGACAAGGGCATCCCATGTCTCTTTGGCGGTGGAGAAGTGTTGAAGATGCGGCATGTGATTGGGGCCCACGGCTTGATGAAGGATGGACAAAGCGGTGTAATTGAGTTGGCAATCTACAACCTCTCTTCTTGTGAGATTCTTGGGATCATATGGCTTGTATCCATCACGAGTGATTCTCCAAAGATCTATACAAGAAGAGTTCAAGTGAGTCTCCATGTAGTATTGCCATTCACGAAAAGAATATGCATCAATTTTAGGTGGATCACCCCTAGGAATTATATGAGGAAAAGGGATGGGAGGATCGGGAGAATATGAGCCTTCTACGGCATTATATCCTTCCTTTCCACTCGCACCCTTCTTAGAGGATTGTTCGGCGGAAGCAGTTTTAGGTAGTTCACCATTAACCCCAATCTTGGCACCCTCCGTTTCCGGAGGGGATGAGTCGACCACCTCCGGTTCCTTGGTTTTGAGGAGTGTTGCCATGAGTAGACGCAACTCCTCAAATTTAGTGTCTATGGATGAGGTCAATGATTCTCTCAAGGCATTGAGATCATTCATGGACACATTTACTTCGGACGGAGCGTCATCCTCATCACCCATACTTAAACTCTTAGGCGGTTAAGCCCGATAGAAGAGCCGAGGCTCTGATACCAATTGAAAGTATAGTATGGGCACCTAGAGGGGGGGGTGAATAGGTGCTACGGCAATTTTTAATTTTTCTCAAATTTAGGCTTGACAAGAAAGGTAAATTCTCTAAAAGTGCGACTAGTGATGAATTTACCTATATGACAAGACAAGCAATCAATGCAACAAGTACAAGTAAGTAAAGAGAGGGAGGAACGAGGTAACCGATGGAAGCACACGGAGACACGATGTATTTCCGAGTTCCTCCTTTTTAGGGGAGTACGTCTCGTTGGAGAGGTGTGAGCTCGCCACAAAGGCCTACTCAACGCCACTAAGGCTTCACCTTAATCTCCGATGAACTTCGCCACAAAGGCCTAGTTCACCTTCCACTATAGAACCCCTTTGAGGCGGGGATCAAATCCTTTACAAACCACTTGGGGCACACACCCACAACTTAATTGGGGGCTCCCAAACCTTCTTGAATCACCAACAAGAAACAAGAAGCCTAGGTTCTCCACAAGAGGAAACCCTAGGCAAGATCCCTCGAGCTAGAGAGGGGGAAATGAAGAACGGGTTGGTGAAGATGTAGATCCGGTGGTCCTCCTTCAATCCTCAAGGAATCAACGAGTTTGGGTGGAGGAGGAGGGAGATCTTGCTAGTGGGTGAGCTCCATTAATGGTGACTTGAATGCTGAGAAGAGCTGACCCTTGGAGAGAGAAGTGAGGCTCTATTTATAGCCTCCCACAAAAGTAGCCGTTTTTCCACAGTTTTCGCGCAGCCCGGAATGAATCCGGAATATTCCGGACCCCCGGAATAATCCGGAGCAATCCGGATGGCAACAGAACAATTCCCTATAGTGGCCGGAATGGATCCGGAGTGAATCCGGAATGGCTCCGGAATGCTCCGGAATGGTCCCGGAATTTTCCGGATGGCACCAGAACAATTTCCCATAGTAACCGGAATGAATCCGGAATTTTCCGGCGGCCGGAATCATCCGGAATATTCCGGATTGCAACAGAACAATTTGCCATAGTAACCGGAATATTCCGGAAGCATTCCGGATCCCCGGAATTTTCCGGGCTCCCCTTAGAAACTCTGTTGTTGGCCCGAAACGAACCTTTTGATCTTCGAAATCTTCACCATTTCTTTGATACCGTAAACGTGCTGAGTTAAAACCTATTTCTTGACAAAATAGCACGTACGGTTAGTAGCTTCTTTATGTTGTGAACAAACACACAAAACCGTGAGATATCAAGAATGCACTTTCACCGTGGGGCAACCAGCGGCGCTGGCTGGAGTTTCTGTTCGGACGGGATCTTCTTCGGCGGAGCGCGTAGTTTGTGGCCTTGTCCACAGATTCGGCTCCTTCGACTTCGTCACCGACAACGCTGGCTGTTTCGGCGGCATGGCCATGCCCGAGGGCGGCTCGGTGATCTCCTTCGGCTCGCATCTCGTCTACGTCGCCACCGTCGCCAACAGCGCCTACCCCGAGCTGGTGCATGACGCGGAGGATCCTCCCGCGGTGGTTGCTGCTCGCGGAAGGCCTGCGTGTGGCTCTGCATGCTGTGCTGAGGTGATGGTGACGGGCTTGGCGGCAAACACTGGCGCAGCCGCTACTGGCGCTGCGGCCGTCGTCGAGGAGGTTGACGACCCGCCTGCTGGTGGCAGGAACCACCGGCCCTACGAGAAGGAGAGCAACTTGCCGCCTTCCACGTCTACGGTCATCCCCGCGTCTGCTGCGCGAACCGGCATGCCTACTCCCACCGACATCGAGCTCCTAGCCGCGAGGGAGCAGCTCGAGCGGCAACGCCAGGAGCTGCTTGCCGAGCAGGCGGAGTTGGAGAAGATCAGGCTTGAGCTGAGTCTAGACCAGCTCGAGTACAACAAGGCTCACGGCTTCACGCCGGTCGCCAGGAGGCCCAGCAGAGTGGGTGCTACGCGGCGCAACCTGGGCGCCGAGATGGCGACAGTTGCGGAGGAGCCCGCGCAGTCCGCCACCGCGAACACCTTCACAAGGCCAAGGTACAGCACACCCGCCAAGACGCTCAGAGCTGCGCAGGCTGTGGCTGCTGAGTTGCCGCGCCTAGATGGAGAGGCGCGTCTCAGGCAGCAGGAGAGGCTCAACGAGTTGGTGCTGGAGGCCGCCAGGCAGAACGAGGAGTTCCGCAAGGCCAACCCGGGAGCTGGAGCTTCGCAGGTGGTTCACTCGCATGCGGCAAGATCTAACGATCAAGCCTCATCTCCGCATCCTAGCCGCGAGAAGAGCCGCAGCGGGTGTTCGGGTAGAGACAGGCAAATGCAGGTGTATGACCCGGCTGCTGCCGCGAAACAGGTTGCTGTGCCGCAGCAGCCCGGGCAGGAACACAACGCTGCAAGAGCAGACTCTCAAGCCCATCAAGCTCAAAGCCGTGCCCGAGAAGCCGCGCGTCCGGGTACTTCTCGGCAACCCGCAGCTCAGCCTACTCGGCAGAGGCAGCAGCCGCGCCCAATGGCACCAGTCGCCAACCCGGTAGAGCAGCCCGCAGCTATGCAGGTGGATAGGTATGATGATGGCTACTCGGCTATGGAGATGGCTGGTTATGACATCCATGATCGTGTTGGTGAGCGCGTGTTGGCGCCTGGAGATGCAAGGCACCAGCTGGACCGCATCAGCTTGTCGGCGCGGCTTGAGAGCACGGGTCCTCCTGGCCCCGAGTGCTTTGGCCCGCGCATCATGAACGAGCCATCCGTGAAGGGCTTCCAGCTCGCAAGAGGCACCAAGAGCTACAATGGTAGCACCAAGCCTGAAGATTGGCTCAATGACTACGTCACCGCGGTCCACATTGCGGGTGGCAACAGGAGATGGGCGGTGCGCTATGTGCCGCAGATGCTAGAGGGTCCAGCTCGCACTTGGCTCAACAACTTGCCCAAGCACAGCATAAACTGCTGGCTGGACTTCTCGGACGCCTTCGTCAGCAACTTCACCAGCACCTACAAGAGGCCGAATAGGCCACAGCAGTTGTCGGCTTGCCGGCAGCGAGAAGACGAGACGGACCGCGAGTACCTTACTCGGTGGAGCACCTTGAGGAACACCTGTGAGGGTGTGAATGAGGCACAGGCCATCACTTGGTTTGCGCAGGGTTGCCGACATGGCAGCATGCTTTGGCAAAGATTGCAGAGGGAGATGCCGAATACCCTGGCCGAGACCATCAAGATTGCGGATCAGTACGCACTCGGTGATCCTACTCAGCCACTGATGGACTCCTCTGAGCCGAGAAGAAACTTCAACAGCAGCAAGCGCAACGAGTTCCGCAACAAGCGCCGAGTAGATACTCGGTATGATCCTGAGGAGGTGAATGCAGTGAATGTCGGAGGCGGTGGTGGCCAAAGGCAGAAACCTGCTGGAGCCTACGGGCAGAACCAGAACCACGGCCAAGGCAACAAGAAACCGTTCCGTACTGCGCAGTCGGGTAGCGGGAACTCCGAGCAGCCGAAGAAGTTTGTCTTCGATGACATGAAGGATGGCCCATGCAGCTTCCACACTCACCACCCCTCAAGGCCTGCGAACCATACTACTCGGCAATGCGAATGGTGGGATGTGATCAAGAGTGATGGCTTGCCTCCTCCACCTCCTCTGCCAGCCGCCAATGCCACTGTTCAGCCTACTCGCGCTCCCGCAGCTCGGCCGCCAGTGTACCCGAGAAGAGAGAATGTCAACCAGGTGGCTTTAGGAGCCAACCGGAACTTCAACAACGAGAGATACCGCAACAACAACAACAACTACAACCGCAACAACAACAACAGAGGCAACAACAACTATCAGGGCAACAGCAATGGCAACAATGGCAACAATGGGGGCAATGGCTCCAACCAGTACCAAGAGCACCATGAGAGCTATATGATCTTCACTTCTGAGGCAGTCGACAAGCAGTCACAGCACAGGCGGGCCATGGAGGTCAATGCAGTGATTCCGGCTGTCCCTCACTACATGTATTGGTGTGACCAGGAGATCAGGTGGACTCGGGCAGATCACCCCAAGGTGATGCCCAATCCGGGTACCTATGCCTTGGTGCTGGATCCCACCTTCCTGGGCCCCGAGAAGAATGTGAGGTTCAGCAAGGTGCTAATCGACAACGGCAGCAGCATCAACATTGTGTACAAGGACACACTCGAGAAGCTTGGCCTAGCCGAGAACATGATGCTGCCCAGCAAGACCACTTTCCATGGCATTGTGCCCGGGATCTCATGCAACCCGATTGGCCGAGTGTGGATTGATGTACTATTCGGTACTCGGGAGAACTGCCGCACAGAGCGCCTGCAGTTTGAAGTGGTGGATCATCAGAGCCCCTATCATGCTCTACTCGGCAGGCCTGCTCTGAGCAAGTTCATGGCCTCCACCCATGTGGCTTATCTGAAGATGAAGATCCCCGGCCCCAATGGCATTATCACCATCTCGGGAGATTACAAGAAGTCCATGGAGTGTGCCTCTGCTAGCTCCCAGCTGGCGGAATCAATGGTGATTGCTGCCGAGAAGAAGAAGATGTACGAGGTGGTGGCCATGGCTCAGTCCGCACAAGCTGGCGCACAAGGTGTGCCGAGTACCCAGCATGGTACTGCTTTCCAAGCTGCCAAGGAGACCAAGACGGTCCAGGTTGACCCCGAGTTCCCGGAGCGCGTGGCCATCATTGGTGCCGGGTTGGCCGAGAAATAGGAAAGCGCGCTCATCCACTTCCTCCGTGAGAATCGGGATGTTTTCGCCTGGACCAATGAAGATCTACCAGGAGTCCCGAGGGAGTTGGTTGAGCACTCTTTGCATGTGCGTCCTGACGCCAAGCCCGTGAAGCAGGCTTTGCGCCGTTTCGGGGATGAGAGAAGGAAGGCCATCGGTGATCAAATCACCAAGCTACTGATCAGTAACTTCATCATGGAAGTGCTGCATCCGGACTGGTTAGCCAACCCGGTCATGGTCGAGAAGAAAAAGGAAGATCCCAAGGCTGCCACTGCATGGCGCATGTGTGTCGACTACACCGACTTGAACAAGGCATGCCCCAAGGATCCTTTCCCGCTACCTCGCATCGATCAGGTGATCGATTCCACTGCCGGCTGTGAACTGTTGTCTTTCATAGATGCCTACTCTGGTTTCCACCAGATTGCACTCAACCCTGCTGATCAAATAAAGACTGCTTTCATTACCCCGTACGGGGCTTATTGCTATCGTGTCATGTGTTTTGGCCTGAGGAATGCGGGTGCAACCTATCAGAGATGCATGCAGAAATGCTTGCACGACCAGCTCGGCAAGAATGTGCAGGTGTACGTAGATGACATTGTCATCAAAACGAATAAAACACATACTCTGCTTGCCGACCTGGAGGAAACCTTTGCTAACCTACGCAGGTACAAAATGAAACTGAATCCGAGTAAGTGCACCTTTGGTGTACCAGCTGGAAAGCTACTCGGTTTTCTGGTTTCTAGTCGGGGCATTGAAGCCAATCCGTCTAAGATAAAAGCTATTGAGAGCATGTCTTTGCCGAGATCATTGAAGGATGTGCAGAAGTTCACGGGTTGTCTGGCATCTCTGAGCCGTTTTCTGGGCCGAATGGGCGAGAAGGCTCTGCCTCTGTACCAGCTGATGAAGAAAAGCGACAAGTTTGTCTGGACTCCGCAAGCGGACGTGGCATTCAATGAGCTGAAAGCGATGCTGGCTAGCGCTCCCGTCTTGGCTAGTCCGCTACCCAAGGAGCCTATGCTGCTGTACATTGCCGCGACTAACCGAGTAGTCAGCGTGGTGATAGTGGTGGAGCGAGAAGAAGAAGGCAAGAGTGTGCAGCGCCCAGTCTATTACCTCAGTGAAGTGCTGTCCAGTTCCAAGCAAAACTATCCTCACTACCAGAAGATGACATATGGCGTGTACCTGGGCGCCAGGAAGCTGAAACATTACTTCCAGGAGCACCCCATCACTGTTGTGAGCTCTGCTCCCATCTCGGATATCATGGGAAACAAGGAGGCGAGTGGCAGAGTAGCCAAGTGGGCAATCGAGCTAGCCGCGTACGCTCCCGCGTATACGAGAAGAGAAGCAATCAAGTCTCAGGTCCTGGCGGAATTTCTTGTGGACTGGGCCGAGATGCAGTATGAACCTCCTGCTCCAGTTTCCAACTATTGGAAAATGCACTTTGATGGCTCAAAGGTGAAAGAAGGCCTTGGTGCTGGCGTTGTGCTTACATCACCCAAGCGGGATCAACTCAAGTACGTACTGCAGATTCATTTCAAGGCATCCAACAATGTAGCCGAGTACGAGGCAGTGGTGCATGGTTTGCGAGTAGCAAAGGAGGTTGGTGTGCAGCGCATTATATGCTATGGCGATTCGGATCTGGTGGTGCAGCAAGTCTCAGGTACCTGGGATGCTTTGGATGCCAACATGGCATCGTATCGCTTCCTGGTGCAGTCAATGACTGGGTTTTTCGAAGGCTGTGAGTTCCAGCACATTCACCGAGCAGAGAACGAAGCAGCAGACGAGCTATCCAAGTTGGGATCTTCTCGGCAGTCCATCCCGGAAGGGATTGCCTTGGAGCATTTGAGGAAGCCATCCATCAAGCCTTCCCCCAACTCGGAATCCATCTTTGTTCCTTCTCTGCCAAGTGAAGAATCTGACCCAATGGAGATTGACTGGGAGAGTGCTGCAGGGAACCCGGGGACTGCCGTCCTCTACTCGGGGACTGCCATTCCCTACTCGGGGACTGCCATTCCTTACTCGGGGACTGCCGTTCCCTACTCGGGGACTGCCATTCCCTACTCGGGGACTGCCATTCCCTACTCGGGGACTGCCATTCCCTACTCGGGGACTGCCACTCCCTACTCGGGGACTGCCACTCCTTACTCGGGGACTGCCGCCCTCAACCCAGAAGCTGTCGCATTCATCGAAGAAGTTCTCGCCAATCGGTCAGGGCTACAAAGAAGCGCTCCTACTCCTCCTGTGCAACCGCAAGAGCCTGCCCCAATGGAAATGGACGAACCAGTGTTTCCCGTGCGGGAGACACCGAGTTGGGCAATGCCCATATTATCCTTTCTAAGGGACGGTACTTTACCTGAAGATGAGGTGACTGCGAGGCAGATTCAGAGAAGGTCCAAGGGCTACACCATAGTCCGAGATGTGCTGCATAAGAGAAGTGCCACCGGCGTGCTGCAACGCTGTGTGAGCCCAGAAGAAGGAGAAGAAATCCTGGTGGAGATACATCAAGGGGAATGTGGGCATCACGCCTCTTCTCGGGCTTTAGTCAAGAAAGCTTCTCGGCATGGCTTCTATTGGCTCACTGCACTGCAGCAAGCTGAAGATATTGTGAGGAAGTGCACCGGCTGCCAGATGTTCGCAAGTAAGATTCACATGCCAGCTTCCGAGTTGAAAACAATTCCTATCACATGGCCCTTTGCTGTTTGGTGCTTGGATATGGTTGGTCCTTTCAAGCCGGCTAAAGGCAATATGACACATATCTTGGTCATGGTGGACAAGTTCACCAAGTGGATCGAGGTGAAGCCTATTCGGAAGTGCGATGGAGTCACAGCTGTGAAGTTTGTGAAGGATGTGATCATGAGATATGGCTACCCGCACAGTATCATCACCGACAACGGCACCAACTTTGCAGAGGGGGCAATGGTGCGATTCTGCAGAGATAAGCATATCCGACTAGACGTTGCGTCAGTCGCGCACCCTGCCTCCAATGGGCAAGTTGAGAGAGCAAATGGGATGGTACTGGCAGGTATCAAGCCAAGGCTGATTGAGCCATTGCTGAAAACACCTGGGTGTTGGCTAGAAGAGTTGCCAGCGGTGTTGTGGAGTCTAAGGACTACCCCTAACCGGTCAACCGGCTACACGCCATTCTTCTTGGTATACGGGGCTGAGGCCGTGTTGCCAATAGACCTAGAGCATGACTCCCCCCGAGTAGCCCTCTACACTGAGGTGGAGGCGAGAGAAGCTCGAGAAGACGACGTTGGCCTGCTTGAAGAAGCAAGAGAGCTGACTCTGTCACGTTCGGCTATCTACCAGCAAAACCTGCGGCGCTATCATAGCCGAAAGGTGAACCCAAGGGTTTTCCGAGAAGGAGACATGGTCCTTAGGCTTGTGCAGCGCACAGCCGGGATGCACAAGTTGTCTCCTCCATGGGAAGGGCCCTTCATTGTGAGCAAAGCGCTGCACAATGATGCGTACTATCTTGTAGATGTGCGCCCATCGCAGGCGAACAGGGCAGATAAAGCTGGAGAGGAAACCAAGCGCCCTTGGAATGTAGCTCTACTTCGTCGTTTTCATTCGTAAGCAAAGATGTGTATGTACCCTCTTATCCGAGTTGAAATTCTACTCTGCAATCTAAAATTGTTCTCGGGGACTGCCCTCGTCCAAGTTTGCTCTAAGTGTTTTTACTCGGCTTGGTCCTTTTTCTATTCGGTTGCTTCACTTTAGAACTCATAAGTGCATTGAGTAATGTGTTTAAACCTATATGCCAACTCTTCGACTCTGCTGCTGTCCGAAACCCGGCTTCATGGCAAGCAAGAGAACAAGCAAAAGGTCAATGAGCACACGAAAATCACTAAGGAAGAAAGAGTGCAGTAACCGAGTAGATTGTCGGTTACTTTTTGTTCCCTGTTCTCGTCTTCTCGGCTAAGTGGTGGGCTGTGTTACCATGATTGTTTCTAGCGGCTAAGTATTTGCAGCCTTGCTACTTGATTCTTGTGACTCGAATACCAAACAAGCGACAAGTCGCAGGTAGAGCAGAGATGAAAAGACAGGGTGAATAAGAAATGCTACTCTGGGACTCGCATGAAAACACAACTCGGCATTAAGCCAGTGTAGCTCAAATTGATTAATGTCAACATAAACAGAGTGGGCATAAAAACTGAGTAGCAAGCAAGATAAAGATAGTCTGTTACATCTGCTCCCGGCATCCCGGGGATCTGATAAGAGTTCAAGTGAAAAAAGATTGCAGGTTGCTTCAAGTTGAGGAGGCGGTGTTCTCGGCGCTGGCCTTGGCTGATGTTTCCTCGGCGGCGGTCTTGGCAGCAGTTTCTTCAGTGGCGGTCGCGGCAGCTGTTCCTTCGGGGCTGGCTTGAGTGGCATCCGCTCCCGTCTGGGCGGTGGCGGATTCCGTCATCTCGGCATCCTCCTGGGTGGCTGCCTGCTCGGAAGTGGCTGTGGCCGCCGAGACGGGTCCTGGAGCCGAGGAGGAGCCTGAAGCGTGGCCAGGAGGGGGCACCGTGTCGTCGAGAGCAGCACCTGAGGAGGTGCCGAAGTCGAGTGGCTCGCTGTCGATGTGCGCCCCTTCGTCTTCATCGCTACTCGCGACGACGGTGGCTTTTCCTTTTCCGGTCTTGCCCTTGGGAGATTCGAAGAAGCCGTCAAGGTCTTCGTCTTCGTCATCATCTCCTTCGTCCTCGTACTCGGTGTCGGGTTCGGGGACGCCCTCGATGTAGACCTCCGTCTCGGCGCACTCTGCGACCTCATACGCAATCTGCTTGCGCAAGGCCACGCTCTCGGCATCCATCTCCCACTTGGAATTATTGCGCTTCCCGCGGATGCGCTGCATATCCAGGTTTTCATACCAAGATGCTATGCAGAGAAGCATCACGTCCGCACCAGCACGGGCTCCAGAGGCTCGCCATTTTTTCAGCTCGGCCTTCACGTTCTCCAGCTTGAGGGCGAGATCCCGCATGTTTCTTGGCTGGGGGTCATGAGGCCAGAACAGCCGGTGGAGCTCAAAGCCCGCATGCACCAAGTCAGTTCCGACGCCGGCCAGCTGTTCGAAGTAACCTTTGAGCACCAGCAAGCTGTCCTCGATATCAGCCCTGGTGTCAATTGGCTCACCCAGCGAAAGGCGAACTGCTCGGGCCTTGGCTACCGTAGGCGCAGAGGAAGAATCAAGACGAGGCCAGATATCTGAAATAGCAAGTGGCAAAATCAAAAACCGAGAAGAAAAAAGAAGCCGAGAAGGAACAAGACCGAGAAGAAAAGATGCGATGAAGAGAAAACTTACCGATCAGTTGGCGGCGCAGCTGCTGCAGCTTGGTTTTCCAGGACTCCTCGTTGCCAATGTGCTTTTCCTGGATATCGCGCAGGGTGGTCATCTGAGCGAAGAGATCAGCGTTGGTTTTCTTCAAAGTTTCGCATTCAGACTCGAGGGCCCTCTCCTTGGCCTTGAAAGTGGTCTCGGCCTTGGCCTTCTCGGCGATTGCCTTGTCCCTCTCGGCGCCAATCTTGACGGCATCTTGGAGTGCCTTCTGAAGCTGGAGCTGCAGCTTCTCCATCTCGGTGGTGTGGTCCTTCACCAGAGTAATGGCCTGGTCGGATAGCTGTTTCTCCACCTCCGCTGGCTTGACGCAATCTTGGTGTGCCTCAGCAAATGACTTATGATCTTCTGCGAAAAGATAGATGAGGTTAGTAAATAAGCAGAGAAGAACCAAATCCAAGGTCACACCGAGTAAACAGCAAACTCACCTTCAAGTCTCTTTATGGTGGCCTCGGCGTTCTCCACAAAGCTACGGCATTTTTCATGTTCATCTGCCAAGGCCTTTAGTTTTTCTGCAGAGAAGGAAGGGTTAGCGCATAAGAAAGCAAAAGCGGGCGTAAACATAAAACGCAGAAACCGCGTAGCTAAAGGCGTACCTTGCACTTCAGCCAGCTGTTGGGTGCTGGTGGTGGCATCTTTGCTCGCGGCCTCAGCAATTGATTTCTCCTTCTCCAGTACGGCGATACGCCTCCTGGCGATGGAGTGGTTCCAGAGAAGGATGCGGTATAAGTGGGTCCGCTTAAGGACGCTATCCTGAGAAGCGAGAAGAAAACAAGTTAGACAAGAGCAGAGAAGATTTGACCCGAGTAGAAGGCTACTCGGAGAGTATCCATCTACTCGACCCAAATCTCGGGGACTGGGGGTGATGGTAAGAAAGAAGAAAGGCGAGTAGAAGAGAAGAAAGTTCAACTCGGAAAAGACAAGAAAGACTTACTGCATAGGACTGCTCGATGTCTTCGGCGTTCTTGCGATGCAGGAACATCTTGGCTGCGAGGGTTGCGGTCTCGGTGGAGACGGACATGGGCTTGTGTCCCAGATAAACCTTGTTCCAATCCACGCGCATGTGGTCGATGGAGCCAAGGGTCAAGCCGTGCCATTTCTCCTCTCCGAGAACCCTGCTGTCCCACCTGGCGTTGATGTGGCCAACGGTGTCCAAAACCCGTTCAAGACCCTTGGAGGTTATTGGTTTGTCTTGGGCTCCGCGAGAAGCAATGTTGATAGATTGCTGTTGGCTTGGATCCGGAGGAGGGGAGTTCATGGCCACAACCTTCCTTCCCCTCTGGATAGCTAAAGCTTTGTCTTTGGGAGGGAAGCCGATGGAGTGCTGATGGCTAACCTCAATCATGTACTCCGGGTAGCAAGGCTGGCCAGCAGCACGAGCATCTGCAGAGAGCGCAGCAGGAATCGGGCCGGACTCGTGGATCACGAGCGCTCCGCCTGAGGATGTACTCTGGTCTCTGGCCCGCTTCTTCGTTTGCTCCTTCTCGACCCTCTGCTTCTCGGGATCCTCAGTAGTCTTCCCGTCAGTCTTGGCCTTTGCCTTCTCGGCGACTGCCTTCTCGGCAGCTTGCTTCTCGGCCTTCTTCTGTTCAGCCCTGGCTTTCTTCTGCTCAGCCTTGGCCTTCTCAGCAGCTTCCCTGTCAGCAGTTTCCTTCTCGGCCTTGGCCTTCTCAGCAGCTTCCTTCTCGGATTCCCTTCTGACAACCTCGTCCCTCAGAGCTTCCAAGGCTCGCTGCCTGGTTACTCGCCCGGCAGGAGGGCTGGATGTATCCTTGGTCTTCGACGGCGAGGAGGACGTTGGCGGTGTAGGGCCTTGCGCAGTTGGAGGGGTAGGGCCTTGTGCAGTTGGTGGCGCCGCAGATCCGTCGCCCTGTGCAGCTCCTGGCTGGGCGCTACTCGGTGTCACGCCCGGTTGCACGCTGCTCAATGGATAAGCAGTGGCATCCGTGGCGGTGGTGTCTTCTACTCGCTGCGCGGCAGCGAGGCTCTCTTGTGCAGCAGCCCCTGTGGCGGGCTGCTCTTGCTCTGCTTCAGGCCGCTCCGCGGCGGTGTTGTCTTGCATCTCGTGATCTTGGTTCTCCTCGGCGTTGCTAGCCGGAGGAGAAGGGGGTCTCTCGTCGTGGACGGCAGTGTCCTGTGCTGCTGGTTCAGACGCTGCTCCTTGTGCATCAGCGGCCTGTGGATTGGCAGCAGCAGTGTTGGCGGTGTGGTCCTCATCATCATCGTCTAGGTTGACCAGAGGTACTGGTTTTTCCTTGGTAGGGTCAGACGCGAGAGCTGCGTTTGCGTCCATAGGAGGTCTGCGAAGAAAGGGAAATCACAAATTAAAAGGAGAATGGGGAAAACAGCACAGTGCGAGAAGGGAAACGACCGAGAAGAGGGCTTACGCGGTGGTGCATTTGAGCTCTCGTCTGGTTCTCTTCGCGACCGCCTTCTTCTCGGCGGGTTTCCTCTTCTTGGCAGGAGGCGCTGGTGCTCCGCTACCAGCCCGTTTGCGGGTTTCAGGAGCGGCGACGGCCAGGGGCTTGACGACTAGGGGCGCATCGCCCTCGTTCTCGTCTTCATCCTCGTCGTCCTTGTCCGCGCCAACTTCATCTGGGAATCAAAGAGAAAAGAGGAAAGAATCAGAAACAGCAAACAAGGGATTGATGCTTCTCGGAAACAAACAGAATGAAAGTACAGTTACCATCAAAATCCTCGTCGGACCAGGTGCGCAGAGTGTCGCGCTTATCAGGGACGGGGGAGCGAGAGAGGTTGGGCTGCTCCACGGCATCAAAAGAGGGCACATCATCCTCCTCACGGTCAGGAGACCAGTTGCCCTCGAAAACCTCGCAGCTCTCGATTATCTGGCGAGTAAGAACCTAAAAAACAGAGAAGGATCACAAACCAGTCGAGTACCAGGAAGGAGTTCTACTCGGATAGGCGTGCAGGTACAAAGCACACAAAGCCTAGGCAGTTTACTAAGCATTCTACTCGGATAGGCGTGCAAACACAAAGCATACTAAGCCTAAGCATATTTGCCGAGAGATATTACTCGGAAGGGCGTGCAGGCATAAAGCACATGGAGCCTAAGAATCGTTCTCGAGTAGGCTACACGGCAAGGCGTGCAAGCATGAAGCACATTAAGCATATGCAATTCGGCTAAGTGTCCTACTCGGAACACAAGGTAATTGCAAGCTGATGCCAGGAGGAGAAGTTATCTACTCGGAAAATGTATGCAGAGAGCAAAGTAAGGAAGGCGTACCCGCTCAATCGGTTTTGTACGGCTGTACGGGACGAACCCGTATTGCCAGTGGTCGCCAAGGCTTGTCGTCAAGATGTTCCTGGCATGCCAGGGGACGTCGATGTTGTCGATCTCGATGGTGGTGGTCCTGGTGCAGTCGCGGGGCCCTCCCATGTAACACATGAGATGGCACCGCTCCTGCAGGGGCAGTACTCGGCGCTGGATCCAGCAGGCCACTGGGTCGTCGTTCTTGAGGCCCTCCGCCTTCAGCCAGCCGAGTCGATTCTCCATCTCGATGGCGTCATCGTCGTTGACGGGCTTGTCCTTCCAGTACATCCCGATTAGAGCGCGATTGCACCAAACGGGCAGGTTGATTCTGTCGTTCACCGGGGCTCCTGGCTCGGCGGCAACGTTCCTGACGTAAAGGAACGTCTTCTGCCACAGCTTGACGGAGTCCAGCCCCTTGACGCGGGGGTGGTTCGTCCCGGACCGCTGCACCATCATGGCGCAGCCGGTGTCGGTGGCGCGGGCAACGCCCGCGAAGTCCTTCTTCCCGGTAGACTGCTGGCGCAGGTGGAAATACCTGAGCCACGTCTCCCACGTGGGCCGGATGCCGAGGAAGGCCTCGCAGACCACGGCGTGGTAGGCGAGGAAGACCACGGCGTTCGGCGGCAGATGGTGCATCTGGATGCCGAAGTGGTTGAGGAATTTCCGCAGGAAATCGGACGCGGGCAATCCAAACCCGCGCTCGAAATGCGCCAGGAAGACGACGCGCTCCCCCTCCCGCGGGGATGGCACGATTTCGCCGTCCGGCGCCCGGCACTCCACGCCGGGAGGGACTCGCCTGGTATTGACGAGCCAGGCGCAATCTTCCGCGGTGACGCAGGAGCCGGCCCAGCCTGACTTGGCCATTGTGGTGAGTTGAGAAGGTGGAAGATTTCGAGTGGAGTTGGCTGGTGAATCGAATCCGCGGCGGCGCGAGAGCTTGCGCGGCGGCGGAGAGCACGGTGGCGGAGAAGAGCAGGAGACAGAGAAGGAATAGTGCGAGGGAAGGGGAAAAGGAAGCTACCGGCGGGGTATTTATATCTCCTCCGCGAGTTTACCGTTACCGTCTTGGTAGTGGGATCGATTGCGCCGTGTGGTGGGTTCTGTGGCCGGCTAGAAACGCACACAAGCGCCGGTTGCGCGTGTAATGGCCACAGTTGATCCCACCACCGAATCGTGGCCTATAACTGCACTTGATGGGACGTGACGGCCGGTGGGCCCATTGCGTGAAAACTGGACGCGTGGCAGGTCGTGTCCTGGGCAACCAAACGACAAGGTCGTGGATGCTTGACACGTGTGCAGTTGCCGCACGAAGGGCTGGATTGTGCTTTGTGCTGCAGAGGCTCAATCTGAGAAATTTCTCTAAGTCTTTTTACTCGGTTACAGAGTAGAAAGCAAGTGCTACTCGGAAGAGAGGAAACTCAGGGTACTTTCCAGATAGCTACTCGGAGATTCTACTCGACATCTTGAGGTTCAAGGGCTGAGATGCAAGGGGTTGGTTTTAAGCTGGCAGAGCCTAGTGAACAAGTTCGATAGACTCAACCAGCTTCGGGGACTGCTGTCGGGGGGTTACCCCCGAGTAGGGTAAAGACAGGTGGTAAAGGCCGCTTACAGAAGAGAGGTTTGGTCGAGTAGCCGACTACCAGGTACTCGCTACCCGGTCGACTGCTACTCGGTCTCACCTCAAGATGACCAGAAGGAGATATCAATCAAGTTCTACCCTGACGAGTAGAAGGTTTGGCCCGAGTACAAATGGCGGGAACCATTGGCGGGAACCTACTCGGGCCAGAAAGTCAAAGGAGCCGTTCTGACACAGGATCCCGCGTATCCTGGGTCCGTACTTGGCAGCATTCGAACTACTGTTCACGTGGGGACGGCCTGCCTGACAGTGACAGCATGGAAGCAGGCCGTGGCAGGATAAGGGGGGCCTACTCTGTGCCTAGGTACAGTGTTACCAGTCTGTCCCCTAGTTTTGCCCAACGACTTTACAGAAGCAGCCAAGGTTAGGAACCAAAGCTGTCAGCGGGTACTCGGAGAAAGGACGATGTGCACACTATGTCGACACTTGTCTAGATTTGGACGTATCCGGCTGGGCACCGTGTATATAAGGTGCCCCGCCGCCTCCTGCGCGAGGCACGTACACACAGGCTCATAAGGAACCCTAGAAACCCTAAGTTCTCGACCTAGCTCTACTCGGAGAAGAGAGAGAGGCTACTCGGTAGCAATACCATTTGTACTGTGGCTACTTGGAGAGACATCATAATACATAGAGAAAGGCAGGAGTAGGGGTTTTACCTCCTCACGAGGGCCCTGAACCTGGGTACATCGTGTTGTTTGTGTTGTGTGGATCTTACCTCACGCGGCTACTCGTCGCGTGATCCCTCCCCGGACACCTCCAGCGTCCATCGTCCCCACATCTTTAGCCATCCTATGGCATCTGCCGTGACACCACCACGACACTTCTTGAAGTCATTCTGCAAGAGAAGCAACCCCAAGAAAATAAGAAACTACCACAAGAAGATCTTCAGATTGATTCTTTAGGTTGTCCTAGAAGTGCTAACTCAATCTCTCCTGGAGAATTTGGAAAATCATACACTAAAATATATTCTTATTAAACTATCTTGAAACAATGTGGTATTCCAATGTTGGTGTTATGTAGAAGTAGTTTGGTAACAAGTTTGCAACGTTGTTGACAAATCACTTTTGTAGGCTCTAACAATTGAGTGTCATATACAAATAAACAGAAGGTTTGATAACCTTGTACTTCTCAGCCATTTGGATACGAAAGGTAATTTAGGGGCAAGCTTTGCAACCTTGTCAACAAATTATTCTCGTATGCATAGGGAAACTTGATGTCATTAAATAAACTCACATTCTTTTATAATCATCTAAGCAAAATCTTTGCTTGGAGTAATTGATTGTCTTCACCACAAGGGTGAGACAGTTGGAGTGGGAATCCAGGAGATGATCCTACTTGCAAGTGACAAAACGAGTATATGAAGACAAGTGGCAACTAGAGAGAAGAACATCAAGAAACAGAAGACCACAAGGAGAAACACTGTCTTAGTAAGACATTATTCAGTGAAGCATTAGTTAATGTTAGAGAATGTATAATATCTATTCCTTGTCAAACCCATCAGAGATGAGGAACACAATAATTTCTTAAATGAAACAATTATCTAATAAGGAATAATAACAAGCCATTGCATATAAACGACTTGTGTTATGTGAGATAAATGAAAATAAGTTAAACTACCTTGTTTTCCAGATCCTTTTCATACACAAGACTAACAGATAACAACAAAGATTCATCTGCACATAACAATGCAAGTAATCACATGTTTCCAAGATAAACATGGGGTAAAATCCATAGTGAAACTTATGTGGAAAACAAACAAATGAGATTCCAAAGCCACTCATGTTTTCCACATAATTAGGTACTAAAAACAACAAACATGACTTGCACACACCTAAGTAAAAGGCCAACCAAAAATTGCTAAAACTTCCAACTATGAAAGATGGCATGGTATCATAAAATAAAACAAGTTCCTTCACCCATTAAAATAATTTGGTGTGACATGGAATAAAATTCCCTATTAAATGATTTTCATAACAGTGCATAGAAAAACTACTAGGTAGTGTTACCAAAATTATTTTCTTAAAATAACTTGTAGACAAAATTGTACAATTATGATACACCACCTTGTTAACCACATGGTTGTCATGTGTAATCATAATAATCATGCTTAAAATAATTTAATAGCCATTTAATAAACTAAAATAAGAGAAAACAATAAAACCACTTAATTTAGCACCCTAAATTAAAAATTCCAATATTGTCCAATTTCACCAAAACAAAACATGGTGAGATTTCATTTTTGATGAGGAATTCAAATATAATTTTTAATAATTTTTCTCTTTGCAAAAAGGCCCTGAAAACAGTGTTTTCCCTCACATTATATTAATAGAAGGACCTAACTATAATTTAGAGAAAATTACAGGGGGTTATCCATAAATGTTAATTACTTTTCCTTCCTCCTATTTGGTCAGAAGGACGCCGTGCGTGTCCACGCCACGGCCGCCGCACTGCCACCACTTGCTTGTGCCCCTCCTTGCGAGGATAAGACCAAGAGGGAGCCGTGAACCTCCTCCTCACTCTCCCTCTCCCTCGCAGCTTCTCTCTCCCTCTCTGTAAACCGGAAACCCTAACCCTAGTCCGTACGGCTGTCGGCCTTTGCCGGAGATTCCGGCCACCTCTGGACGAGCTGAGGCCACAGGGAGAAGTGCATAGTCCTCTTAGACCTCCTTGAGCTCGCACACGGATGGAGATGCCCCAGGCGCAGGGAATTTTGCCACTGAATCCGAGTATAGCCGCTGCCGTTTCTTCCTCGCCACCGGCAACCATCACCTCGCCGTGCCTCACCGACCACCGCACCGCGCTCAGGGTGAGCTTGTGCATCTCGGGGTACTCCCCGTTCGTTTTATAATCACCAGAATCATGGTCGCCGCATTGCTCCGCCACCGACGCCATAGATGTAGGTCTCCGAAGAAGCTCTGATGACCATTTGGTCACGCCGCCACCGTCCCTCCACTCGCCGTGGTCCACTCTTGCTCTAGGAAGCAACGAATTGGGACAACTCGAGCTAGTTCGCCGGATTGGGGATCCAAAGTAGGAATCCCCTCTGTGGATGACACAACCATGATGTAATATTTCTTTTCTTTTTACTTTTTGAATTAAAACTGGATATGACAGGTGGGACCCACCTGTCAATTTGAATATTGGCAGAAAATGCATTAAAATTAATAAATCAATAACTATTAAAATAATTATCAGAAAAATATAAAAAATATATGGAAATATTTAGAAAAATATAATCTAAATGTTTATCAACTTTTCAAAAATGTTTGATAAAGTTTAAAATTAAACATTTTCTTTAATTAAATTAAATCATTTAAAATTGAGAAAAATATTAAATAATTCATAAAATCAGAAAATTACAAGTTATATACCAAAATGCTCCAAATTAAAAATGCAACCCATCTATGATGTTTTCATATCCATTTGACCAATTTTTCATGTGTGCAATATTTTTCTTAGTAATTTAGTTCATTTAAAATTAATAAATTAATAACTTATTAAATATTTTCAGAAAGCATAAAATGTTATATCAAATTAAAGAGAAAAGTATTTCCTATTCAAATATGTAAAACATAAAACATTTTGTTTAACTTATAAATTTGTTTCTAAAGGTATAATGGAATTCTATAATATTCCATTATAACCAGAAACAATTGCAAGAACGTTATTTTCCTTATTAATAAAGCTCTCATATTTTCACACCTACTAAACCTATCATCACAAGTTATTTGAAAGTATTGTTATGATAGAGTTATATGTATTAGTTCGTCGTTTTAAATTAAACCCTATGTCATTAGTTCTACACCTTTGAACATAAAATAAAATGTGTTTGTTATCTTTTTAATAATTGTTTTCCATGTGTTGTTGTTTTGTTATCTAACCAAGTAATAAACACTTCTACCTAAACATCATAAAAAATTGTTTGTTAAGTACAAGTGAAACGCATGTAAGTCTAAAATAAGTAATAACAACATCATCATAAGTAATGAAACAACTCACCTAAAACCTGTGTGATTAAGTTATCATATCAAACGTAGCTTACACTTGTAAGTTGGGGTATTTTCCAGGGTATTTCACGATGCATCTCATTACTATGCATGTATCATCTTGCCAGTGTTTTCTGTAGTCCTTACCAGGACTACTTTGCTATCTTTCAGATCTCTGGATTTCTCTACGCGACCCTCGAACCTGAAGACATTGATTAATATGGTTATTTCAATCTCAGGCAAGTTCATCACTTGCTTATATCCTTTGCAGTATTTCATAACGAACTATTTGCAAAAACCCTATCTTATTATCACCTACTCTCAAAAGAATGCATGATCCTATTTTTATAATAATATGACTAATTGAATGACTACCCGAGTGGTAGTGTTCTGTTTGGTGGGCGGATTGGACCATGGTAAGATGAATAGGTCAAAGGATCTTACCATGGTCCCATCTGCATGGGAAAGTATTACCTAGGAATTAACAACAAATGTCGTCAGGATTCTTGCACCGTAAATACCGCGTGAACCATGGGTCTTCTATGGGGGAGTAAGTCAGCTGTGATCTTCTCTCGTTCGCATGTCAACGGGCTGCCAGAGACGTACGCTGTAGGTCTTGCGAGACAACATGCACATGGGTGGGATCCCTTAATTCCCGCGGACTCTGGGGTCTATGAGTGTTTGCCAGGGGCGCCTAGGTCTCCATCGTGAGGGGTGGAATCAGGGCTTCAACCTGCTGGTGGAAATGGGTGGGCATGCATTGTGCGGAGAAGCATGGTTTGGCTTGGACCAACAACCAGGCCCCACACCTAAGTGGGCGTGGACAGGATCTCGAGCCTTGTTGTGCAACATGGTCTTGGCCGCCCATGGGTAAAGTGATGCACCTCTGCAGAGTGTAAAAGGATATGTCATGTTACCCTCTGTTTCGGGAAGGAACTGCGAACGCTACAGGAAAGGCAACTCCATGAAGTTCTAGCTCCTATGATGGTCTGGAGGGCATAGTTTTCAGAATTAATAGAAACCTCTTGAAGAAAGTTTTACAAAACCTTGCATTATCTTATGACTCTTCCCAGTCTAAAGTTGTAGTTAGTGCATCAAACCACCCACTATATATCATGAGCTTGCTGAGTAACGCTTGTTACTCATTCGTTCCCGTTTGACCCCCTGCTTAGAGTTGAAGCCCTGTGGAAGTCGTCATCGTGAAGCCATCGCTACCTCATGAAGCTGGTGGAGTGATCTATTACTTAGTCGGTAAAGAATCGTCATCAACAACACTGGTGGAGGAGAAGCTATCAAGGTGTAGGTGGAGTCCATTCTTGGACTTAGTTGTTTCAAGCCATAGATTAGGGTTGACATCAGCCGTAGTTTATTAGGTTCTAAGCTAGAGTTATTCTCGAGCTTAGAGCTTCGCATTGCTTCTTCTGATGTTTCATTTGCATGAGATCTACTTGATTCATCAAAGAGATTCTCAAGATTTTTGTAATGAAGTTTGTATACTATAGCTTTGCTTGGACCTGCTATGTTTCTGTTGTACCACTCTGAGAGATGTAATAGTCACAGATAAGTCTTTCTGTGAGTATTATGTCATCGACTTGCGCACTACACATGCAGTGGTGTGCTGGGTCACCACATCATATCAATACTAGCTTGATAACTATTGTCGTAGGAACAATTCTGCATATGGTAAGTTGTCATCCCAACTAGATCCATAGTCTAAAGTACACGCTTCTCAGCATATTCTTTGGAATCTGATTCACTCTCTCAATCTTACCATCTGTTTGAGAATGAAACACTGTGTTGAACTCCAGTCTGGTTTCTCAGGGATCATGTAGTTGCTTCCAAAAGTGTGAAATAAACTGGGTACTCCTATCAGACGCCATACTCTTTGGAACACCATGAACACAGACAATCTTCTTCATGTATATATCAGCCAACTTAGCACTGGTGTAAGTGGTCTTTACTGGTACAAAGTTTGATATCTTTGTCACACAATCGACCACTTCCCAATTGGAATCATACCTTGATTTAGTTCGGGTAATCGAGTGATAAAGTCCATACCAATTTGTTCCCATTTCCTTGGCGATCTTTCATCATGTTGTTGTATCCCTTGAATGCAAACACCATGTTGTTTCTAACGAAACTCTCATGGTAGGAAATAACTTCCATTGCATGATTCCTCCAATATTTGCTTTGTCCTCACCGAAGTTTAGTACGTTTCGGCAACACTCGCCTAACATAGGGATATAATTATATTATACCATTATATGGATCGGGCTTACATCGTCATCTCTCTAATAGGTATGCCACTCTGGACTTAACATTCCTCATAACACAACGAATGAAATGAGTAGTCGTCATGGTAGCTACTCCACATCGCACTCAAATAATTACTATGTATTTGGTATGGTAAATCTCGTATGATAACACTAGGTCATCTCACTTGTCTAACAGATGGTTTCCCACATGTACGACAAACTTGAACTAAACTATCGTTTCTCCAACTACTGGGGTTGCATAAAATCTTTGCACCTCCAGTTGAATAGTTGCATCTTCTTCATATGTTATTATCATAGTGTAGGTAGCTTTATATGATGTCTTAGTTTATGTGACTCTGACTCCACATGTCTATCATCCCTTGTTAATGGACTTGTAGCTCCTTAGGGTAGAGGTGGCTTGATCATGGATGTGATTGTTCCTTCACACAGAAGAGCAGAATCCTGAGATCTTTGGTATTCCTCAAATGGATGTTTGTCTCAAAAGGTTCTCATGGGTGTCAAGTCTGTTGTTGCACTCAAATTTATAAACTCACTATGGTTGCTAAAGGGGTATGTTGTTGGGTTTGGTTTGGTTTAGCATGGATGAGTAGAGATTTAGAAAGAAACTAAAGAAGGTTCCTACCCAAACATAGCACATCAAGGAAAATCATCTGTGAAACAACATCTAACAACACATAACACACATCCATCACTCCAATCATCAAGGTTTAACAAACAACCTAGTATTCTCATAACACAGACACACTTGTATGATCAATACACTAACACGTTAACGTTGTTCTAACAAAGTAACTAGATTGGTGGTCTCATCTATAACTTCTTGAGTTTCTTCAAATCATCCTCTCAATGTCTTGAGGTGTTTTTGATTGTTATGGAGTATGGGTATATCTCCAAGTTCTTCCATTGTCTTGAGTGTAGATCTTCATGTTGAAACCAAAAGGTCATGTGAAAACTATCCCTTTCACTCCATGATTTTTCACCAACCATGTCTTGATGGAAAACAAGAGGTAGGTCATCTATAACAAGAGAAGAATATTTTTGAAGGTGAGTAATAGATGAGAGAATATGAGAAAGGTTAATACATGATGTTTCGTTTCCAAACTTAGGGTCTCAATCCTAGGGTCCTTTCCAAACTTAGGGTCTCGATCCTACAAGCAACACTATGCTCTGATACCATTTTGTATCGCCCTACCTTTTGATAAAGATAGAACACCTATGTAACCTGCTACTCCTGGTATCACTGGTAACATACACATGAAAAAAATGAAATATTCATTGCAATAACATCATTATACAACATTGATCGAGTGGATATGAAACAAAAAATAGTCTTACAATTGGCATAGTCATCATGGACTAGCCCTAATTAACAAAGTTTCAAAGAAAACACAGCGGAAATAAAATCTTTAATGAGCCTTCTTCACTTCATGCGCCACAGGCAGAACATGTTGGCGATAGACTCGAGATCCTAAACGAAATCCTCACTCGTCTTCAGATTCATCTACACGTCAGAATATGCAGCCCACAAGGGGAAGTCAGTACAAACAATGTACTGGGAACTGACACTTGTATGGTGGCAGTTTTGAGGAATAACTAGCTACATCATATTTGGCTAGTGGAGTCTGGACTATTTGCATAAAGCCAGTTTTGTCCTATATTTGCAAATCATTTTAAACAAATGAAAACATTTGTACAATCATTCATGGCTAAACCACCATAACGTTGGACAAATCATCATGGCTAAACCACCATTAAGTTTGATAAATCATCATGGCTAAACCACCATGAAGTTTGAAAGTCATCATGGCTAAACCACCACGAAGTTTGATAAACCATCATGGCTAAACCACCATGAAGTTTGATTGTGGCATCATGGCTAAACCACCTTGTGCCCTATAAAGGGTTTCTACCATATTCTATTTCATTCAGAAAAGATGAGGAGATCCTTCGGCACCAACTCCGTTTAGTTGCTCAAATTTCCCACAACCGGGGACACGGCTAAGATCTTATTTTTTTTAACTCTGCAGAGGTTGTGCACTTTAACCTTGAGACTCATCCTCCCTGACGGAAGAATGATACAAGATCTTTGGGAGGAGAGATTCAACCATACCAGCATGACTCGACGCTCCTAAAATTCTACCACCCAATGTCATACAATAGGATGAACCCCCACAACTTACTTAATCTTGGCAGAGCCCATATTACCTCAAGGCTGCACTAGAAGCTAACTAAAAAAGTGAAGACCTACAAATCTCTTTGTTCCTAGGTGGCGGTCCACAAGTCTACTCTTAGGTGACAACCCCCACATTCATGGCTAAACCACCATGAACATGGTCCTGGGTAGCCACTCAACATAATCCAAGCAAGATTCAATCCACCCAGGTGTCTCATTGGGTTGTTAATTTTCAATTTTCATAAATACCACAACAAAAAATGTAACTGCAACAATTGTGATAGTAGTCTATATAGCTAAACTTGTACCTAGCAGGGGTTTCAGGTTAGCTACACACTACTAGGTGTTCTCAGCATAGCATATACTTGGAAAATAATAAAATCATCTATGATGCATACTACTGAAAAAAACACTAATGCAATTGGAAAACAAAAGTGGGACATGAGTATCACTTGCCTTTTGGGAGTTGGTATAGAGGCACTCTCTGTACAAATAGAACGTTGCTCTCCGCACAATCTAAACAATACAAATAGATAACAATAAACAAGCAATTCACCAACAAACAAACAAATACAACAAAATAAACAGTACAGAAGCATAACAAGTTATTCAACTTTATTGGTGTTAACATGGACTAGGTTTTGACACATAATTCAATATGCAAAAAGAATTATGATGAGGTGGTTATTGTTTGGTCTTTTATGGACATGTTCAAGGTTTATCACAATAATTTAGTTTTCAAAACAAATTATTGTGATTGTGTTAGAGGTCTACCAAAAGGAATATGGGTTGGTCAAGGTCACAAATTTCACTCAAGGTTTGGCTTAAGGGTTTTAGAAATCAAAACCATGACCAACATGATTTATTCCCTGGCTTGAGGTACCAGGATTTCAAGCAATTCACATTATGACCTGTAAATTTACAAAAGCTCTTGGGATATGGGTTTATGGTCCAAAGGTTACTTTCCTTATGGTTAACATAAAATGGTTGGTTGTTTTGATCAGAATGATCATACTATGAATTTCCTAGGGGTTTCATCAAACCACACCTTATTTATAATGGCTGATTACTGTGGATGGTTTTTTATGAAAAATATTACATGGAATGTGTTCTCTGGTCACAAATGGTTTTGGTACTGGTTTATCTTGTCTAAGGTTACTAAATGGAACAATTTTCGAGGAGAAAACTAATTAAAATTATTTATAGAATTAGAACTAGGTGCAAAAGACTCAAATGCTTATTTAAATTCGAAATTCCATTTTAATTGGTTCAAATATTATTTTGGGACAGAGGTTATGAAAGTACACATCTTAAGGTTCCCGAATATATTTTATTTGAAAATTTTAGATTTGTAGAATTTGAATTATGTCAAAATTTATCAAACAAGCATATTTAAATTTGAACCAATTTAATTTTGTAAAATTTAAATTTGGACAGCGCCAAAAGTTTTTACATGCTGGGCTGATTTCAAAAAGTCCAAGTTTGCTAAATTTGGGCTTATGGATCAAAAGTTATGATGGTTGCAAGTTGTAGTTACTTTTCTGTAAAATGCCAAATATTTCTATTCGGAAAGAAATCCAGAAAAGGGCTATTACATGTGGCATCTTCTGACTGGTTGGTCCTGCTGACTAGATGCTTGCGTGGCTTGCTGACTGGGCAACGCTGACTAGGTTAAGTGGATGCATAAGGGCCGTCAGATCTTGATCTAATGGACCTAAGGCCGTACCTCTTCGGATTTCATCCTACTCGCACGTTCTAGATCGGACGGCTAGAACAGATCGGGGGGCTCACCGGGATGACTTAGGTCGTCGGAGAATGGCACCACGGCGGCGCTGGTTCTCGGGAAAACACGGCGGTGGCGTTCTAGGTGGTCTTGGACTCGGCAGAGGACACGACGGGGCGCAGCTCGCGATGCGAGAGACGATGGTGGCGACGGCTGGCTTCTTCGCTTCCGGGAACGTCTGCGCGACACGGACGGAGGACCGCGTTGGTCCGGTGAGGTGTAGAAGGCCACGGCGCGGTCGTTTGTCTGCGTCTAAACCCTAAAGGGAGGTCCAGGGAGACGTGAACGAGCAAGGGGAGTCAAATGGAAGAGGTCTCGGGCGCTTGCTCACCTGGCCGGGAACGGAGGAACACGGCGGCGGAGGTGACATACTACGTCGACGAATTTCTCGGCCCTCAGGGCACGAAATCTAGGGGAGAGGGAGGGGAACTTTTCGAGAGGGTTTATAAGGTGAGGAGGGACGGGGGAGAGAGATCGTGCGCGGTCGTTTTGGTGAGATCGTGGGCGCGGGATTTCTGCTGTGAGGTGGGAGATAACAGGTGGGTCCCACCTGTCATTCGCACACACAGAGGGAGGGGTGAGTTGGGCTGCTGGCGGGCTGTGCCACTTTCTCCTTCGCGCTGCACGGGTGGTAGGTAAGGGGTGGGCTGGCTCGGGCCTGCCTGTTTCTTTCTCTCTTTTTTCTTGTTCTTTCTTTTTCTTTTTATTTCCAGTTTTCTAAATTAATTCATATATTTTATTTGAAAGCTCCAAATAACCTCAAACAAGTTTCTAAATTCTTGTAAAATAATTCTCTTCCAAATATGAATATAAATGTGTTGTTTCCAACAATTACAAAATTGAATTTTGAAAATATGGATAATGCCTTAATAGTACTAAAAATCCTTTTTAAATAGAAAATAATAATTAATTGGAATTTGGGTTTAATAAAATCAAGAGAGGTGGTCTCAAATGTAAATATTGATTTTCAAGGTCTTTTACTTGTTTTCAAAAACAAAATAATTTATATAAACGCTTTATTGGTTATCACTTGATATAATATTTGAAAAGCGCTAAGAAAATATTTTTATTCACATGAAAAACTTTTGGAGGCATGGAGAAAATATTAGAGATAGTAATTCTGTGATTTTTAATATCATAAACATTTTCATAGTTATAGATGGGCTAAAAACATGTTTGTAAAGAGGTTTTCTAAGAAGAAATAATTTCTCTTTGTAATGAAAACTAGATTTGAAATAGGCTTAGGGTTTAAGGGAGAAAGGTAGTTTGAATTATTAATTCTAACTTCACTGAAATGTGTATTGTTTTCTTTTATTTCTTGCATCTCATTTGGTTTTTGGTCACTTGTTTATCATGAAAACAAAAGGTTTCAATTTTTTGTGATTTTTGCACTTTCCAAAAATCAGGGATGTTACAGTTCACCACCTAGGATGATAGTGCTCTGTCAGTGGAATACCGAAGATAATAAGAGCATCTCCACCAGCACCCCCCCAAAGGCCCCCCCAAAGGCCCAATGGGGGTCCGGACAAAAAAAACCTCCGCATCGGCACCCTCCAAAGGTGTCCACCGCCCATTTTTGTGTCTGGGCCACCCAGCCCACCCGCCAAACTTGGGGGCCTTCCTTGGGGGGACCGGACATTGTCCGATCACCCCATCCGACATGCCGTCACCGCCCGTCGTAGAGACAAACCACCCGAAGGCAGTTTAAAGGCACCGGGCAGGAGGCCGGTGAGGCCGCGTTAATGGCGACGACGGGACGCGACTGCCCGCTAGGCGACGAGACGCATATGCAGGCTTCCCTGCTCCCCAAGCGGCGCGTCTGGAGAGTGTGGGCGACGTGTCGCCGCCATTTACTCCGACGGGATGCGTGCTCCGGCGCGTGCACAAACGCATCGTCTCCCTCTCACCGCTTCCCGCCCTCCCACCACTTCCCGCGCCATTGTTTCCCTCCCAGAGAGCCGACTATAAAAGGCACCGAGCCTTCGCCACACTTGGCACTCGCCATGGGCGCTGAAGGGTTCGTTGCGTAGAAAAAAAAATTCCTACGCGCGATAAATCCGAAGGGCCAAAATCTAATCTACGAGATGAAAGGTAACATGCAATAAGAGGGTTAAGAAGAACATACCCTCGAAGACACAAAGCGTTACGAGATCAAATCTCGTTGGTGATGTAGTCATACTCACATCAATCTCAAGATCGCGAAGATGAGCGCTGCAATCTGGCAGCGCTTCCGCACTCGGTCACACGTACAGCTCGATGACGACCTCCGTTCCCTCGATCCAGCGGGGCAGCGAAAGTAGAGGATCCCTCGGAAACCAGGAGCACGACGGCGTGGTGTGGTGGAGAAAACTTCATTCAGGGTTTCGCCAAGCGCATGAACATGAGGTGGATCAGCCGGAGCATGGAGATGGAGATGACACCAAGTTGTGTGTGGAGAGGGAGGTCCAACCGCTCTTTATATAGGAGGTGGAGGCAGCCACGAAATTTTGGTGCCTCCACCTCTCTCCTCATCATGTGGGTGGATTCTCCACTCAACCCACTCATTCTCTAATCAATTCCCACTCAAAATTCCAAGGGTTTTCTTTAATAAACAAATAAAACAATTTTATTTCTTTATTTTAGTATTTATTAATCCTATTAACAAACATTAACACTTACCCCCTTGAACTATTTGTTAATCAAACATTAACATATACCACTTTGAACTATTTCAATATTCCCCGAAACTATTCCGGTGACTATTTCAATATTCCCCGAAACAATTTTGGTGTTGTCCAAACTTTTCTTCGATATTTCGTATCCACTCAATCACGTCATCGAACCTTAAGTGTATCACCCTACGGTTCGTGAATAATGTAGACATGATCGAGACACCTCTCCGATAAATAGTCAACAGCGGTACCTGGAGATCCGTAATGACTCCTACACATTCAACCATGAATCTAGTGATCGTGTGAACCATAAACGTCGTAACTATTCTCTTTGTCTCGCGATATTTTACTTGTCTGAGATTCGATCATTGCTATCAACCATACCTTGTTCAATCTCGTTACCGACAAGTACTCTTTTCTCGTTTACGTGATATGGCATCCTTGTGACCTAGTCACATGCTTGCAAGCGGTGTCGATGTGATATCACCGAGAGGGCCCAGAGTATATCTCTCTGTCATTTTGGAAGGACAAATCCCACTCTTGATCCATGAGCCTCAACTAACACTTTCCGAATACCTAACGCCACCTTTATAGTCACCCTGTTACAGTGTGACGTTTGATGTCATCAAAGTACTCTTTCGTTATTAGTGATTAACATGATCTCATGGTCTAAGCAATAAGGTTACTCCGAATGTAAGACATAACAATAAAACTAAATGACCTGATCGTATTTTTATACTTAGTTAGGGTCTATGTTCATCACATCATTCTTATAATGATATGACCCCGTTATTAACAACATCCAATGTTCATGATCAGGAAACCTTGATCATCTATTAATCAACGAGCTAGTTAAAAGAGAGGCTTTACTAGGAACATTTGTTTGTTTATTAAACACACATGTATCAACATTTCCGGTTAATACAATTCTAGCATGAGAAATAAACATTTATCATAAACAAGGAATAAGATAATAACCACTTTATTATTTCCTCTCGGGCATATTCCCTTGAGTCTCCCACTTGCACTAGAGTCAATAATCTAGTCTGTAAGAACTTAACACATATGGCGTTCCAGTGTTATTACCATGCTTTGCATGTGGTAAACATCATCAAAAAGATCTGAACTATGCAGGTCCTATTGTATTTGCATGTTCTTTGCGTCTAAACGCATCACTCATTCTCTAATGAGATGGCTTTGTATATATTTGATCAACCGGTGAGACCTTAATTCCTCAGCTTAAACTAATGTTACTAACATTGTGAAAATGTAGCTTCATAGTGTCAGCATTCTTGGAAATTCACCAAGTTCAATAAAGAACTCCTTGACACAAAATACTCCTATTATTTGTTGTCAACACAACGATATACTTAGCCTTTGTTGTAGTATCCGTCACAATACTTTAATTTTGAAACTCTTTCAAATCCAGCATGGAACTTTCTTCTAGCCTATTATGCTACCCTCATCACATATTTTAATTGAGATAAAATTTAT
Source organism: Alopecurus myosuroides (assembly GCA_028641055.1). Lineage (NCBI taxonomy): Eukaryota > Viridiplantae > Streptophyta > Magnoliopsida > Poales > Poaceae > Alopecurus > Alopecurus myosuroides. Next base: position 233,123,464 of record CM054062.1, on the reverse strand, counting down.
TTGAATAGATGACAAGACTATTAGTGTAACATATTACAACAGATAGTTTGTCTTTACTACATAGGAAAACACATCCTTAGCATTTCTAAAATGGCATAAGGATCTCTTCCACTGTTTCTAATCATCATATGAATTATCATGCTATAACATTTTATAGCATATGACTCATCTGGTTGTGTACATAGCATGTAACAAATGACTTAGAAATCTTAATATCAATTACGCTCATCATGTGTCAAAACACTTGAATGTTGCCCATTTCTTTTCCATGTGTCAAGACCTCCTTCTGGTCATTTCGATATTGACTTAATTCAATACTTCATATATGTAATTTGGCTCAACCATATCAGGCGCTTCAATTCATCTCCTATAGATACCGATGCCTAATATCTTCTAAGACTTTCATCAATATGAAAATCTTAACCGTGTTAATTTAAAATACATATTTTCCAATTAACCATATGTCATCTACATAAAGTATTGGAAATATGTCATAGCGCTCCCACTTAATTTCTTGTAACTTTACAAGCATCTTTATTGTTCATGATGGAATCAAACTCTTTTGATAACTTCATTAAGGTAAAGATTCCAAGTTCGTTATGCTCACTTCAACCATTGAAGTGTGCATACCTTTCCAGCAACTTGTTGAATTTTACAAAACTCGCAGACTGTGTCAAGTACACATCCTTGATCAAACTTCTTTGAAAGAAGAGTTGGTTTTTGTTATTCAACTTTCATATCATAATATGTAACTTTTTGCTAGAACTATCCGCAAAGACTAAACCATTACTACTGAAGATCAAAATCTTGAAGTAATCAACTCTTTGAACTTCGTCGAAAACATCTTTTCGATGAGTACAACTTTCAAAGGATGTAAATATCCATGTCTTTGTTTCTATATAGACCTGTTTGCTATCGTTAGGCACCATTCATATCGAAAAGACTACCAAGTCACATACTTGATATTCATATAGGGAAACTATCGCGGATATAATGACTCATGGGCAATTTTAACAAAGTCAGGGCCCATCATTTGGTTCCTTTATAAGGTCCAGGTCCTTTGTTGTGAAAACAACACTTTAATCTTAAACCACAAGTTGGTCTAAGTACAAAGTTTTAGGACTTTTGTGATTCAGTTTACAAACTCATTCGAAGTATCTACAACACATGTAGTGTCTTCTACTTGGTCAAAATAGCAAACCCCAGAACAACTTCCAGTGTTGCGCTACTCTTGACATGATAACAAAGATTCTCTAATCTCGTCGAGTTTCTACTGTCCTCCCAATCACTTGTTTCGCAAAAACTAATTTCTCGAGAAATCAACCCTTTCTGACAAACAACATTTGTCTTTTAGTTTGGTGATAGGAGAAATACCCAATGGATTCGTTGGGATAACCTTATAAACATATATGTATAATATTTTGGTTATAAACATTTTACACATGCTATGCATACCAAAACTTAAGAAAAAGACAATTCGGGTCACTAATCAAAGCATATCTTATATGTTTTCAATCTCAACGGATCATGATGGTGCTCTTTTCAGTGTAAAAGAGGTTGTCTCTAATGTATAAACTACAAAATTATAATGGCAACTTATTAATCTTACCGTGTCCAACAAGGTTTGTTTTTTCTCTCTTAAATACTCCAAACTAATGTGGGGTATTCGAGAAGTATAATTTATAGAACAATTATGCAACTCCTCAGATGTTTTGCTAAACTTGTAACTCAAAACTTTATCCTTTATGATCCAATCATAAATACTTGATTATCTTGTTACAATGATTTTTACTTCATATTAACAATAATTCGAAATAATTCAAAATGTCAAACTCCGTTCTCTTTAAATAGATATACTCATATATCATCTCAAATCATCGGCGGAATTTTATGAAGGAAAAATTAATCCACCACACATGACTATACATAATGGATTATATACATCAACATGTACAATCTCCATTAAATTAGTCGTCCATTCTACTTTAGCCTATGAACGGAATTCTATTCATCTTTTGGAAGAGGTCTCACAAGCTTCAATTTATTCAAAACAAAATGACTCCAGAAGTCCATCAACATGGAGTTCTTTCATGTTTTTCTTTCCGATATGAACTAAAATTGTGGTGTCACAATTGAAGTGAAATTCTTTTACGTCTTGTAATGGTTAACATTTAGTCTTATAGATGTTTACTTTACCAACACGATTTATATTAACTCATCCATCAATTATGGAATATGGCCATAGTTCGAACAATCTCATTTATTCTCACAAATGACCAGAACAAAATAACAACTTATTAAGTTCTTAAAATAATCTTGAATGTTTGGTTTGATATGACGATGAACACAATAACATTTTATTTCTGTTCTTGTCATAATCGATTCCACGTGTACTACTAGTTTCTTTTAGGCCCTTGTATTTATTGCATTGCGTTGCTATGTATGACAACTCATACCAACCAATATGGTATTAAAATACCCATAAAAATATTTTGTTAACTAGTAATACATCTATAACTTGTATATCAAGCATATACACTTGAGCTGGACTTTCCAGTTATATTCTTTTCTTCCATATACCTTTTGTAATTCTGTTTTCAATATTCCCTTTCCTTTACAGAAGAATCATTTATCATCAAATAATGCTAGTCGTACTAGCTCATTTTCTTTGGCTTGTTAGTCATATACTATGACCCATTGAGTCATACTCTGAGTTTGATTGTTCTACTAATATCACCATATTAATAGTATTCTTTCGGATTCCACTCTTAACAATCTCCAAGTAAGGTAAATGACTTCATCCATACATTTAATCCATCTCATCATAACAATTTTATGATTAAGCTACTATAGCTCGAAGGAGGAAATTTAGAGGATAATTTTTAGCGCCCAACTTCTTGGAATATTCAAACGCCTAGCGTCTTCAATGATTGCATATATTCAAATAATATAAGCATACATTGTCACGCTAAATTATACTCAGTCATGTTGCCACAAATAAGTTTTTAGATATCAATATATCTTTCACTTGATTGTTTCTGAAAATAATTCTTTTCGGTTATCACCTTGATCAACAAAACATTCTTTTGAAGATAAAGTAATATGGAAGCAACCATGACTCTAGATTCTAAGTAGGAATTATTTGCTCTCTAGATCAATCTATCATTAACCATTGTACGTCGATCTAAACATGGATGACAAGAAACCTTTCAAGTTCATGCATGTTTGAAGCAAAATTCAAAACTGTCCAATGTTGAAGAGTTGGCGGCTCAATTCGGCCGGAAAAGGGGAGGAGGGGGCCGACGTGGATGAAATCAATATGCCGGGGAGAAGCGCCAAACAGCCTATTGGGGCCAAGAAGGAAAAGGCTGGAAAGAAGACGACATCTAAGATTCTGTGGCCGTGTACACCAAGGAGGTGGCCGCATTGACGGCGAGCAAACATAAGATACACGCCGATATGGAAAACGGGTGGAACATCTTACTTGGTTTGGCCACGGAGGAAACGAAGGCGGTGGAGAAGGCCGAAGAGCACTTGATCATGTCAACCAACACGGCTGACATGAGTCCTGATCAAAAAGTCTACTTCCAAGCTGAAAGGCGACACATCATGGTGGCAAGAGCGGCTAAGGCGGATCTTGCGGAGGCGGCTCTAGCGAAGGCCGAGAAAGAATAGGAGGCCACAGAGGAAAAATAGGAGCACGAAGAGATGATCGAGCATTGAAATCACATGCACCGAGAGTGATGTTGGTGCCCTTTTGATGACCAGACTTGTGTTGTCCGAGGCGATTATTTGTAGTATGCCCGGACTTGTGTTGGCTGAAACTTTCATTTGATCGCCGTGCGTGCTTGGCGGATATGTAGGCGGCTTCCATTTGTTGATAACAATTTTTTTTCAACTATTTGATCGGTCGTCGCTTGGGGGGTCGATATTTCAGGGGTCGCCGCTGTGGTCGACACCCAGCAAATTTTTGGACACAGGTCTGGCGCCCCCAAAGAGGGCTCAATTGGTAGGTGCCTGACACAAAATAAATGGGTGCCGAGGGAAATGCTTTTATGAGTACATTTTTTGAGCTCAACAGATCCGGACATATGTTAGAGAAAACCCAACCTCTCCCCTCCAAACGGGACCGATTTTGGTCCGCATTTGGTCCTCTTGGGACGGTCCGCGTACCAAAATCTGGCCGCACTTTGGGTTTGGTCTGCGCCCATCCCAACGCGTGCCCCCCTAAAAACATCACAATTTGAACACAAAATTTAATAAAATTTACTGAACTTTATATATAGGGGTATTTTTATACATTTTTGGGGCCAAAATGCAGACAATATAAACCAAAAAAAATCTCGAAATGGGCTTCGCCGTTGCTGTCCATATGTCCGTCCTCCGCCCCGCCGGCTTAATCAGCTCCGGCCGTCGCTTCGCTCGTGGCCGCCCCTAATCAAGGATGATGTAGGGCGACGGCGCATAGAGGTGTGCCGGCGTCTGCTCGGCACGTGCCGGGGCCCGGGATGCCGTAGAGCCAACGGATTCCGCTTACTAGGGAGATGTCGGAGGTGGTGGCGCCACAACGGAAGCGGTGGGAGAGGGGAAGGCACAACCACGGCTTCGTGCGCCGTCTCCATCCAGGAGTAGAGAGTAGTGGACCACATGGGCCAGGTCGGGCCACATCCCGAGCTCCGCACCTCTTCTGCCGCGGTCCGGGGTGCCGGAATGGGCTCCTCCTCCTCCTCCGCGGGCGCCGCGTCGTTGTGGATGGGCATGTGCTCGCCCTCCCCTTCCTCTTGTCCGGGCACCTCCGGCCCCGACGGTGGCGGGCCAAAGGACGCTTAGTACTCGCGGTTGTGCCTGCCGCGGACAGCGCCGTTCATGTACCAGCGGTCCCAAAGGCCGTTGTCCAGTCTGAACGCGGGGTCGTCCCGCGGATCTGGCGGGAAGAAAGTGTGTTGCCCCTTAATCTCCTCCCGCCGCTCGCGCCTGTACTCACGCAGGTGCCATTGCGAGGGCAGCTTGACGTCGGGCCATGGTACTGGCCGGTTGCGCTGCAAGTACCACATGGCGACGTCGTACTTGACGCGATGGCGGTCTCGGAGCGGTGAGACGGCCCGCCTCGTACTCCTTCACCATGGCGCCGGCATGTTCTCCCAAATCTCGACCAATTCTCTCGGACAAAAATGTCCGATTTGTGGCGTGCCGCGCGCACGCATGTACCTACCAAAGGTGACCCCTGCAACGGACAACCCATACTCTCGTTGGCCGCGTCCCTCCCAACACGCAACCCTTTTCTATCCATTTCTTAATGAGCCGCGCGCGGCGGGTCGCAGCACCATGGAGATAGGCCGTTCCTCTTCTCGTTCGGAGCAACGGAACTTATCCATTCCATCGATCCACTGGCTAAAAGTGTGCTCCTATAAATTCCCATGCACGGCCATGGCAATCCACACCACAGAGCAGAACTCAAACAGCAAGGGAACGAGAAACAACACGTACGGGCAAATGGGGAAGCACTCGGCCAGCCACTTGTTCTTCGTGTTGCTCTGCTTGGGCTCCTACTTGGCCCAAGCACAGATCCTCTTCCAGGTACGAACATGCTTCGAAATGTGTATGGCTGGGCACCTTCGTCTGAGATTGTATTTATGGACACACACAAGCTTCTAAATATGCTCATGCACGCAGGGGTTTAACTGGGAGTCGTGGAAGAAGCAAGGCGGGTGGTACAACTTCCTGGAAGGGCACGTGAGCGACATCGCCGCGTCCGGGGCCACGCACGTCTGGCTCCCGCCCCCGTCGCACTCCGTGGCGCCGCAGGGGTACATGCCCGGCCGCCTCTACGACCTCAACGCCTCCAAGTACGGCACCGCCGCGGAGCTCAAGTCGCTCATCGCCTCCTTCAGCGCCAAGGGCGTCCAGTGCGTCGCCGACATCGTCATCAACCACCGCTGCGCCGACTACAAGGACAGCCGCGGCATCTACTGCGTCTTCGAGGGCGGCACCGCAGACACCCGCCTCGACTGGGGCCCCGACATGATCTGCAGCGACGACACGCAGTACTCCAACGGCCGCGGCCATCGCGACACCGGCGCGGGCTTCGGCGCCGCCCCGGACATCGACCACCTCAACGCGCGCGTCCAGCAGGAGCTCTCCGACTGGCTCAACTGGCTCAAGTCCGACCTCGGCTTCGCCGGCTGGCGCCTCGACTTCGCCAAGGGCTACTCCGCGGACGTCGCCAAGGTTTACGTGGACAACACCAAGCCCACCTTCGTGGTCGCGGAGATATGGAGCAACCTGCGCTACGACGGCAACGGCGAGCCGTCGCGCAACCAGGACGCGGACAGGCAGGAGCTGGTGAACTGGGCGCACACCGTGGGTGGCCCGGCCTCGGCGTTCGACTTCACCACCAAGGGCGAGCTGCAGGCGGCGGTGCAGGGCGAGCTGTGGCGGATGAAGGACGGCAACGGCAAGCCTCCCGGGATGATCGGGTGGATGCCGGAGAGGGCCGTCACCTTCGTCGACAACCACGACACCGGCTCCACCCAGAACTCGTGGCCCTTCCCCTCTGACAAGGTCATGCAGGGATACGCCTACATCCTAACCCACCCTGGAGTTCCATGCATTGTAAGTACTCAACTCACTCCACCACCGTGCATGGCCTCAGTATCAATCATCGTGTTCCATCCATGTTAACATTCACTTTGCTTGTGTGTGCAGTTCTACGACCACGTGTTTGACTGGAACCTCAAGCAGGAGATCAGCGCGCTGGCTGCCGTCAGGTCGAGAAATGGGATACACCCGGGGAGCAAGCTCAACATCCTCGCCGCCGAGGGAGACGTCTACGTGGCGATGATCGACGACAAAGTTATCACCAAGATCGGCTCACGGTACGATCTCGGGAGCTTGATCCCGTCTGACTTCCACGCTGTCGCGCATGGGAACAATTACTGCGTTTGGGAGAAGAGCGGCCTCAGAGTCCCAGCTGGACGGCATCACTAGCTCTCGTCCGCATTCTTTTTTCACGACTATTTTATGCCTGAAACAAGAAATTTAAATGAGACTAAATAACGGGAACGATTGCAGTAGTACCATTTTTCCTTCAGCCAAGTACTGAAACAAGAACCAGCGACCGCGATTTTTGTATCTTCCAAGAAAAAAATGAATGAAACTGACATACGGTGACTAACAACCATCAGGACGACCATACATTGCATAATGCACAGCTGAAAGCCTTGGGGACAGTTACACTAGTACTCCCTTGTTCATAAATATTCTCTCCGTCCGGAATTAAATGTCACAAAGGTTAATTAGATACATCCACTTTTGTCAAGCTTTATGACACTTAATTCTGGACGGAGGGAGTAGATGTTTTCCATTTGTCTCAAAATGGATGTATGTAGACATGTTTTTGTGTCTAGATATATCAACTTTTGGACAAATGAAAACTATCTATTTGTGAACGGAGGGAGTAGTAGCATATTGTCAGGGATCCCTTCACAAGTCGAAGCCACGTCCGATAATGTATGGCTATGCTCATGATGAGCTTAGAGCCTTAGAGCATCTACACCGGCACCTATCAAATATATGTCCGACACCTCCAATAGAACCCCTTTGGGGGTGCCGGATCCGTGTCCGATTATTTGATGAGCCGGTTCTGCAGCGGCGCCCTCCAATTCGGACCAGCTATCTAGTGGGCGTGGAAGCAAACATCTTGTGGGCGTAGACACAAACTTTCATTTGAACCATTACATCTGAATTAAACTACGGTGGTAAATTTAGAACTATCCTAAAACTATCCTAGACTCCTCTTCATCGTCGTCGTCCTCCTCCTCCTCCTCCTCGTTGTCGACCGCCATGTTGGAGGGGCCAGCCTCGTCGTCGTTCTCGGCGTAGAACGATGGAGAGCTTGGCGATGAGTTGGCCACCTGAGCGAGCCAGCGCCGCTCCGCCCTGCCTTGCAGCCGCATCCGGTGCAACTGCGCTTGCTTCGAGCGCTGGCGCACACGCGTCTCCATCCGCTGTAGCGCCTCGTCGTCCAGCGCTTTAGCTTCGCGGTACCGACGGAAGGCGTCGTCGACACGCACGGTGCGTGTTGTCCACGTCGCTCTAGACAGCCTGCATCGCCTCTCGGCTTACCCGCGCATCGTTCAACTCCTCGTGGGCCGCACGCTGGGCGGCTATGAACGAGGCATACTTGCCCTTCAACCGCGCGATGACGTCCTGCTGCTCATCGGACGCCGCATTGGCGTTGAGCTGCTCGTAAACCTGGCGCTCGGCGTCGACGAGGGCGAGGACATACTCCTCCCTCGGGGCGGTCTCCAGGTATGCCCGAATAGCGGCAGCCTCGGCCGCTGCCGGCGCCTCCTCCAAGCCAGAGCGGACCCGGCAGAACGCCTCCTCGTTACGCCATGTGGCAAACGAGTTGTAGGCCACGACCTGGTCGGGCCAGAGCAGAGGGCGCTGCTGCTCGGGCTCCGCCTCCTCCGGCTGCTCGGTCTCGGCCTCCTCCACCGGTTCGGTCTCGCGCTGTTGCTGCTGTGCTGCCTCCTCCTCTTGTGGCGGCAGCTCCGGCTCCATTGGCTCCACCGGCTCCTCCTGCCAATGGAACTCGTCCTCACTGTCGTCGTCCTGTGGCGGCGGGTTCAGGCCACGACGCGCATGTTGCGTGAACGTCACCCAGCTGGTATGGAGCCGACGGGGCATGGTCTCGGGTCGAGTGGAGATTGGTTGTAGAGAAGCGAGTGGCAATGGAGAGTGCGGCGCCTGAAGGGAATATGCCTGAGAGACAATAATAAAGTGGTTATATCTTATTCCTTGTTTATGATAAATGTTTATTTCTCATGCTAGAATTGTATTAACCGGAAATGTTGATACATGTGTGTTTAACAAACAAACAAAGGTTTCTAGTAAAGCCTCTCTTTTAACTAGCTCGTTGATTAATAGATGATCAAGGTTTCCTAATCATGAATATTGGATGTTGTTAATTTACGGGGTCATATAATTATAAGAATGATGTGATGAACATAAACCCTAACTAAGTATAACAATACGATAAGGTCATTTAGTTTTGTTGTTATGTCTTACATTCGGAGTAACCTTATTACTTAGACCATGAGATCATGTTAATCACTAATAACGAAAGAGTACTTTGATGACATCAAACGTCACACCGTAACAGGTGACTATAAAAGTGGTGTTAGGTATTCGGAAAGTGTTAGTTGAGGCTCATGGATCAAGAGTGGGATTTGTCCTTCCAAAACGACGGAGAGATATACTCTGGGCCCTCTCGGTGATATCACATCGACACCGCTTGCAAGCATGTGACTAGGTCACAAGGATGCCATATCACGTAAACGAGAAAAGAGTACTTGTCGGTAACGAGATTGAACAAGGTATGGTTGATAACAATGATCAAATCTCATACAAGTAAAATATCGCGAGACAAAGGGAATAGTTACGACGTTTATGGTTCACACGATCACTAGATTCATCGTTGAATGTGTAGGAGTCATTACAGATCTCCAGGTCCCGCTGTTGACTATTGATCAGAGTGGTGTCTCGATCATGTCTATATTTTTCACGAACCGTAGGGTGACACACTTAAGATTCGATGACGCAATTGAGTGGATACGGAATATCGGAGAAAAGTTTGGACAACACCGAAATTGTTTCGAGAAATATTGAAATAGTCACCGGAATAGTTTTGCGGAATATTCAAATAGTTCAATGTGGTATATGTTAATGTTTGATTAAAAAATAGTTCAAGGGGGTAAGTATTAATGTTTGTTAATAGGTTTAACAAATATTAAAATAAAGAAATAAAATTGTTTTATTTATTTATTAAAGAAAACCTTTGGAATTTTGAGTGGGAATTGATGAGAGAATTAGTGGGTTGAGTGGAGACTCCACCCACATGATGAGGGGAGAGGTGGAGGCAACAAAATTTCGTGGCAGCCTCCCCCTCCTATATAAAGAGGGGTTGGACCTCCCTCTCCACACACAACTTGGTGTCATCTCCATCTCCAGCCTCCCTCTGATCCACCTCATGTTCATGCGCTTGGCGAAGCCCTGAACAAAGTATTTTCCACGACACCACGCCGTCGTGGTGCTGGTTTCCGAGGGATCCTCTACTTCTGCTGCCCCGCTGGATCGAGGGAACGGAGGTCGTCACCAAGATGTACGTGTGATCGAGTGCGGAAGCGCTGCCGGATTGCAACGCTCATCTTCGCGATCTTGAGATCGATGTGAGTATGACTACATCACCAACGAGATTTGATCTCTTAACGCTTTGTGTGTTTGAGGGTATGTTCTTCTTAACCCTCTCTTTGCATGTTACCTTTCATCTCCTAGATTAGATGTTGGCCCTTCAGGTTTATCGCGCGTAGGAAGATTTTTGTTTTCTATGCAACGAACCCTTAAGTGGTATCAGAGCTAGATCTATGCGTAGATGATTTGTATGGGTAGAACACATCGGAGTATGTGGGCGTTGATGATCATGTTATTGCCTCCTTGAGTAATTTATGATTATTAGTGGCATAGTTGGATGAAGCTGCTCCAGACAAACTTTACGTGTACTTTGTACGCGAGACCCGTCTCACTTCTGGCTAAGGGGGTGTCCGTTTCTCCTTGACGAAGATATGGATTCTGGACCCTGCGGGTAAGGACACCCCCTCTCAGGCCCAAGGTCAAGGCCCAAGAGGAAGCGCCCTTGGAGTACTCTAGAAGGCCCATGTGAAGCCCACCCGCATCAGCTTGCGGGTTAAGTTAGGAAACTTGTAACCGACCCAGCTAGGGTTTGAGTCCTCTCCGGGTAGAACTCGAGACCTGGCCATCTATATAAGGCCAGGAGAGCCCCCAAGGAGAGGACCAAGTAATACCGTACGACCAAAAAGCCTCGGAACTCGAGATCTACTCTCGATTCGAGCAACCTGTAACCGATCTAATCATCCAATACAGATCAACAGAAGGCAGGAGTAAGGGTTTTACCTCTTCGAGGGCCCCGAACCTGGGTAAATCTCGCCTCCTGTCAAGCCGACGATTTCACCAACGCTCATGATTTCTCCTAGTCGAAACCAGATAGGGTCACCTGAGGGATTTGTGGAGTCAGAGATTCGACAATTGGCGCCGACCGTGGGGAACGCGGGCGCTGGATCACCGGCATCTTCGGCTTCATCGACATCCAACTCCCGTTGGAAACCATCGACTACGGCTCCGAGCAATCCTGTACGGATCGGATCCGTCATAGTCACGCCTCACTCGCCGGAATCACGCCCGGTGTTCGAGGACCTGGAGAAGAGCGTCACCCTGACGTTCGGGAGCTTCAACTTCATGGCAAACAGAGACGGGATCCTCCACTTTTCGGATGAATCTGAACCTGAGTCTGGAGCCGTCAGCTCGCGCTTCCCTACGGAGAAAAGTGGCGAGTCCATCCGCTTCAACACAGTCGACTATCACGCCCTCTCGACAGAGGAACCATCTCGGGTACGGGAAGCTTTCCGATCTACGCCTAGGACGCACGAGCCACGACTGGCCCAAGTCTGCATGGCAGGATCGGAACAGCCCTCAGAAACCGAATTCAGCGCAACCGAGCGCGATATAATCGGCGTTTCGCGAGAGGCCTGGAAAAGGGCCAAGGAGGCCATGCGGCGGAGTCAGCCACCCGCGGCAGGAGCCTCACAAGAAGACCTAACCGCCTACCACTACCACCTAGTAAGAGCGGCCTCAAACATCAAAGAAGCCCGGGCAGATCTAGCCCGTCGCAGAAGAGCGGCGGACGAATCAAGCCTGCGGCGAGTCGAACAGTCCCTTGCACCCTCGGTTGGTACCCGACCCGCGAGGAAGGGACACGCAACATCGTCAAGGGGCCACGAATCCGTGACTGCGACCGATAGGTCGACCACGTCTTCCTTCATGAGGGTCGACGATGACGGCAACGTCTACCCGCAAACCCCAGCTGCCGCGATCCTAGCCGCAGCAACTTACATGCAGATGAACCAATCGACGGAAAGCGACCCTCGGGTGGAACAGTACAAACAAATTCGCAAAGGACTAGGATTGGCGGCCGCAAGGCTCGCTTCTCACGATCGCAAGAAGACCGAAGAAGAGTTGGAGAAGGAGCGACAGGAGAAGAACAAGGATAAAGAAACGCCCCGCAGGCATAGAAGTTCATCCCCGAGAAAAGACAAATCGCCACGACGTGGTCGGGGAAAAGAAGCCCGCCGCCGCGGCGATAGTCGAAGCAGCAGCGACGACAGCCCGAGAGACAAAAGCTCGCGGCACCACAGCAGCCGCTCGAGAAAGCGAAGCAAAGAACCAAGGAAAGACAACGACCGCGACCGGTCCGAATACGACGCGCGATCAGATCTCGCCCAAAAGAAGGTGGATAGGGCGAGAGCTTCACGGTATCGCGAGCGCTCCTCATCCAGGTCCTCGGACGACGAAACCTGTGGAGCACTCTGTTTCGCTCGCAGCATCCGTGAAGCACCTCTACCCAAGAGGTTCAAGCTCAGCACGGAGGTGACAAAATACGACGGCTCACTCGAGCCCTCCCAGTGGTTAAGCGACTACCTCACGGCAGTAAAATGCCAACGTGGGAACAAGAACACAGCCATGCAATACCTCAATTTGCATCTTACAGGAGCGACCCGTAGTTGGCTGGAGAGAAGACCCAAATCTTGCTACGCATCGTGGGACGACCTGCACTGCGATTTCTGCAAAAATTTCCAGTCGACGTACAAGAGGCCAGCCACAATCGAAGAGTTACGAGCATGCAAACAGAAGAGTGGCGAATCCACACGAGAATATATCCAGCGGTGGACCACACTCAGGAACACCGCAGGAACCATCTCGGAAGAGGTAGCGATTGAGGCCTTCGCCAAAGGGGCGAGAAGAACCGCGTTTCGAGAAGAGCTAGGCAGAGCTACGCTCAAAACCATTGGGGAGCTAATGATTATAGCCGAAAAATGGGCTAACGGAGAAGACGCGGTGCGCAATGAAAGAGCATCGTCGCCCGCACACGAGGACGACCGCCATGGACGAAGAAAGAGAAGGAAATACTACGACCACGAGGACAGGGAGGAATTAGTGGCGGCAGAATTCACGCGAAACCGCGACTCTGGTCGCCGTGGAAGTCGCGAGTGGAAACCAAAGGCAGAAGAAAAATCCCCCGAGGAGGATCTCGATGCATACTGCTCGCTACACCTGTTTACAGATAAGCGCACGGGCAAAACTAAGGCAACACACCTTCTCAAGGATTGCCGAAAGTTTCTTGACATCTCGGATGCTCTCGCGAGGAAAAGATTTGCATCCACCCAAAACTACCCGCCGCTGCCAGGAGGAGGACAACAATTCCAGCCGCCTCCACCACCACCTCCACCAGCAAATCCAAACATGGCGCTAGCCGCACTACCTGCGCCACCACCACAAAACAATGGAGCCAATGCATACCCGAACCCGGCAGGACAACTCGCGATGATACAGAAGGTATGCCCCTCTCGCAGAGCTCAAAAGACTAACACGAGGAAACTATGCATGGCAGTGCAGACACCGCCAACAAAGACCGAGTACCTGAAGATGGCAGATCAGCCCATCACGTTCTCGAAGAAAGACCATCCACCACAAGTCTATCGACCAGGACACGCCGCCCTCGTCATCCAGGCTCAAATCGGAAATTACGACCTGGCCCGCGTGTTCATGGACGGTGGCAGTGGCATCAACATCATCTACGCGGATACACTCCGTCGAATGAACAAGAACCTGGACGGCCTAACGGAATCAGAAACATCCTTCCACGGGATAGTTCCGGGCAAGGCAATCCGTCCACTCGGAACAATCAACTTAGAAGTTGTACTGGGCTCTCCAAGCAACTACAGAAGGGAATTCCTGGACTTCGAAGTCGTCGACTGGCCCTCACAGTACCACGCCATCCTTGGCCGAACAGCGTTCGCCAGATTCATGGCAGTACCACATTACGCGTACCTGAAACTCAAGCTACCCGGCGAATACGGTGTGATCACCATCGACGGAGACTTCCAGAAGTCAGACAAGTGTGACATATAATTCAATGAGATCGCGAAATCTTTCGGGATGCAAGAAGAACTTCAAGAGCTGGCAAAAACCACGGACCACTCCGTTATGCCCATCACGAAGAAAAACGCGCCTGAACTGGAATTCAGCGCCAACTGCGACACCCGCAAGCACCAAGTGCACCCGACGGATTCTGCCAAGACCGCGATGGTTTCCACAACCCTCTGGCCAGCATAGGAAGGCGCGCTCGTCAAACTCCTCCGTGAGTACTGGGAAATTGTTGCCTGGCAGCCCTCAGATATGCCAGGAATACCCAGTGAGTTTGCCGAGCACTCACTCGAAGTCTTTCCTAATGCCAAACCCATCAAACAGACGACTCGACGATTCTCAGAACCCAAGCAGAAGGCGCTTGGAGAAGAAATAAACAGACTGCTAGCCGCCAACTTTATTAGGGAGATCAAGATATCCACCTGGTTGGCAAACCCGGTGCTGGTCCCCAAGAAGAACACGGATATCCTTCGGGTGTGCATCGACTACACATCGCTGAATAAGCACTGCCCCAAGGACAACTTTCCTCTACCACGAATCGACCAGATCGTGGACTCTACGGCAGGCTGCCAACGCCTCTCCTTCCTGGATGCCTATTCGGGATATAATCAGATCCGAATGAAAAGGGAAGACGAAGAGAAGACGGCATTCATCACACCCCACGGTGTCTACTGCTACACGACAATGCCCTTCAGGCTGAAGAACGCAGGCGCAACATATCAGCGCTGCATGCAAAGATGCCTCGCCAATCTCATTGGCAAAAACGTACAAGTGTACGTCGACGACATCGTCATCAAAACTCGAGTAGAGGACACACTCCTCGAGGACATCAGAGAAACGTTCGACGCCCTTAATGCATATCGGATCAAGCTCAATCCGACCAAATGCGTTTTCGGCGTCCCTGCAGGAAAACTCCTCGGGTACCTGTTATCCGCCAGAGGCATTGAAGCCAACCCGGATAAAATATAAGCCATCCTGACTATGAAGGAGCCAACCAATCTGCACGGAGTCCAGCAGCTCGCAGGACGACTAGCCGCCCTAAGCAGGTTCATCGCACGATTGGGAGAGCAAGCGTTACCCTTCTACAAATTACTGAAGAAGACGGACAAATTCGAGTGGACACCCGAAGCTAAACAAGCGTTCGCAGACCTGAAGCGATCGTTGCAAAGCAGGCGCGTCCTTGCAACACCGCAAGAAAGGGAGCCGCTTCTACTATACCTAGCCGCTACAAACCAGGTCATCAGCACAGCAATCGTGGTCGAACGACCTGAAGACGGCAAAGCGTATGGAGTCCAACGACCAATATATTACATCAGCGAAGTGCTCTCGCCATGCAAGCAACGATACCCTCATTATCAGAAGTTGGCGTATGGAGTTGTTCTCACAGCCCGAAAGATCAAACATTATTTCCAGGAACATACCATTACAGTGGTTAATGATGCGTCACTCGGGACAATCATGAACAACCCTATGGCATCCGGAAGAATAGCAAAATGGAGCATCGAGTTGGGCGCCTGGGACATCACCTATACAGAACGAAAAGCAGTCAAATCTCAAGTACTCGTGGAATTCCTCAGCGAATGGACAGAGCTACAAACGCCCGGACCACCCGAGTACACGAGCAATTGGATAATGTACTTCGATGGATCCAAGAGAAACGAAGGAGCAGGAGCTGGAATCGTTCTTATTTCACCTCGGGGAGACAAGCTGCAATACGTCCTGCGACTGGACTTTCCACCAGACGATCCAGCCTCGAACAACGACGCAGAATATGAAGCCCTGTTGCACGGGATGAAGATGGCAATCGCCTGTGGAGCTACCCGATTAATGATCTACGGTGATTCCAATCTCATAGTGCAGCAGACGATGAAAGAATGCGACGCCATTGCTGAAAACATGGTCGCATATCGTGACATGTACAATCTACTCGAAGGAAGCTTTAAAGGCTGCGAGCTGAATCACATTGCAAGATCTAGCAACGAAGAAGCAGATAGACTGGCAAACATGGGTTCCACGAATACACCCATACCGCCAGGAATATACTTCGAACGGATGATCAAGCGATCGGTCAAAGTGAAGAAAGCTGCAGCAGCGCCAGAAACAGAGGTCAGCCCGCAGGTCGCGCTTATCGAGTTTATTCACAATATATCACGACAGGTTTTCCTGGTCGAACCAGTCTGGACGCAGAAATATCTCGACTACCTGCTCAACAGACAGCTCCCGGCCGATCCACGTGAGGCTCGACAGATAATCAGGCGTAGCAAGTCCTTTCGAGTAGTCAATGGAGAATTATACAAGCAAAGTATCTCGGGAATACTTCAGCGTTGCATCGCACCCGAAGATGGCAAGGAATTGCTCCAGGACATACACCAAGGAGATTGCGAACATCATGCTAGCTGGAAAACAATAATGGGAAAAGCTTTCCGAGCAGGATTTTACTGGCTAACAGCAGCCAACGATGCAAAAAGCCTGGTCGAACGATGCGACGCCTGCCAGCGATTCGCACCAAGGCCACACGCCCCTGCTACGGAATTACACATGATACCAATAGCTTGGCCCTTTGCACAATGGGGGCTAGATATGGTTGGGCCACTACGCAAGTCCACACCAGGAGGATACACACACTTGCTGGTCGCAGTCGACAAGTTCACCAAATGGATCGAGGCTATGCCAGTAACCTCAGCAAGCGCCCAATGCGCCGTCAAGTTTCTCGACTCCATTGTATGCAGATTTGGTGTGCCACACGACATCATTACCGATAACGGTACAAATTTCACAGCAAAGGAGACACAACAGTTCTGTGAGGAAAAAGGCATCAATTTCAAGTTTGCCTCAGTCGCTCACCCGCAAACGAACGGACAAGTCGAAAGATCCAACGGCTTAGTTTCGGCTGGCATCAAGAAGCGACTACTCGATCGTCTACACCCCGCCGAAGGACATTGGGCAGAAGAGCTACCCTCCGTACTCTGGAGCCTGCGCACAACTCCTAATCGATCAACGAAGTACACGACATTCTTCATGGTATACGGGGCAGAAGCAGTCCTTCCCGAGGACGTTCGATTCAGCGCCCCACGAGTTGTAGCCTACAGCGAAGAAACTTCCAACAGGGCGCTCGCAGAAGATATGGATGCACTCGACGAAATGCGAGACATCGCACTCGCAAGATCCGCGGTATATCAGCAATCCTTGCGCAACTATCACAGTCGCCGCATACGCCACAGAGCATTCACGGTTGGGGACCTGGTGCTGCGGCTCAAACAGAAGGAAGGACACAAGCTCGAGCCACCTTGGGAAGGACCCTTCATTATACACGAAGTCATCCCAGGCGGAGCCTACAGGCTAAAGAATCCGGCGACCGGAGGGATCTACTCCAATCCGTGGAACATTGCACACCTCCGCAAATTTTATCCATAGGTTTACTTGTTATCACAACAAAAATAAGGCTATACTAGCCAGTCCTGTAGTTCGAATACATGGCTTCTCAGTCATTGCAATAAAGACATGATTCCTTCATCATATTCACTCGAAGCTTCTCGTTCTTTACATGCTACAAGTTACAGGTACACACCCCTTAAAACACACGGGGGCTACCCTACAACTAAGCATCACAAAGAAACATTATCAAATACAAGGTTATACACCTTACAACAGTTTTTTACAAACTATAAACAGATTACAGGATATTTACATCCGGCAATCAGTCAAAGCGCTGAGCATTCTCAGTCGCCAAAACTCTATCTACCTCTTCAGAGGTCATTCGGATAATCTTCTCCGCTGCAGGACGTACAGCATCATAGTACGGCGAGATATCCTCGATTGCATAATCTGGGCGCCGAGCAACGGAGTTAACATCTATCTCAGGATGCCATATGCGGACAAAAGAGAGAGCTACAACCGCGCCGCACGTCATCTGATTGCGCACACACGCGCGAACTTCTCCTTCACGTCCAAACAAACTGAGAAGATAACCCCAGTCTTCGGGACCTTTTTCAAGTGGGTAAAATGCAGTGTTCATCGCAACCAAGACCTCGTGAAAAGAACTCACGAGAATTCTCGCCTGGAGGACTCGAAATTTCAAGGTGGCCATCACAAAACCCCGACTGCAATCAGACCAAAAATTGTTTGCATGAGGTTTGGAGCTACTAGCCTCTTGAAGGATGTGATTTTCTACCCACTGCTTTTCTTCCCTGTCATCCGGATTAACGACTGAAGAGCAAAAACACACTCAGCCAGACAAGGAAACAAGGAAGAAAAAGGCACGGGGGCTGCACTACTTACAAAGCAAGTCCCTTGCGACTACAGCCAACTCATCCATTAGAAATTGTTCGCGTTCAGCTGCCAATTTCTGCTTGGACTTCGCCACATCGGCTATCCCGCGCATAGCTTTTAGCTTGCGCTCACCCTCCTGGACCTTATCATGAAGGCCCGCAAAAGTGCCAACAGCGGCAACAAGTGGATTTACTGGAGTACCACATCCACCCGAAGTTTCCGCGGCAAACCCAGTAGCCTGGAAGAATAAAACGAAAGAAGTAAGATGCCCTACTCGAGTCAATTCTAATCGCATATCTGACAAACGCTCGGGGGCTACTCCCATCGGGAGACAATGCACAAACAAAGGGAATGAATTGCAAGATGAATTCTTCGATTAAAGACAACAAAGGTACGGGAATACATCCGAAGGTTCATTACATTCAAGGAGACAAAAGAAAAACTATGAAGCTACATTGGTGCTCCCGCTGGCAGCAGTCGCCCCTCCCCGCAGTCGAGCAAAAATCTCAGACAGCTTCCGAGCAAGAATAGCGGCTTGCTCGCCAAAACGAGAGAGCCGTACCTTTTTGCCCGTGGAGGGGTCGACTGGAAGAGATGTGTACGCCTCCTCCAAACCTTCGACTCCGTGCGCCAAAGCAAATTGTATCACGGTCTTCGCACCAGACTCCGCCTGTGCGACCGCGAAGGCATCCAGAAGTTTGCCTTCTGAGAAGACCTTCAACAGATCATCTAGCGCGGGTGCAGGAGTGGCGTTGGCGAGGAGTCGACCGTGCAGTTGCACCAGCACTTGAGTAGCATCATTGATCATGGAGAGAACTCCATCAGCGTGCCTTTTAAGCTGGGCAAGTGTGTCGGTTACCACATCCACCCGCTGGAGTCCAGGGATCTCTAGAGGAACATCCAGAAGACCTGCAAAAGAAGAAAAAAAATACTTAGCAAAGTACAGCGAAATGAAGAATCAAAGTCGCAAAAGCCCGACACACTTACCCGCGAAACGCTCAGCGAGGGGACGGAGGAACCCGACAATGTCGTTGTCGGCCTTACTGCCAGCTTTCTCTAACTCCTTCAAGGACTTCCGCGCATCCGCAAGCTGTCGACCAAAATCTTCTGATTGCATGCGGGAAGCCTCTAGCTCTTGTCGAATGGCCGTCAGGTCAGCCTCCCGAGCAATTACCTGCTCAGAGAGTTTGACCTTTTCGGATTCTGCAAATTCAAGTCGAGCTGCAAAGAGATGCTTATCAAAACTCAAGAATGTACGGAATACTGAAGACAGGGAGATGATAAAGCTTACCCTTAAGAAGGACGTTTTCAGTCTGAAGTCGGCTACGGTCCGCTCGAAGCGACTCGCAATCCGACTCGGCGAGAACGACGCGGCGACCAATCGCCGCAAGAGAATCAATAAGCGACTGCAAAAACACGAAGACGAAAAAGTTAAAAGGATTAAATTGGAGTCTGTACCCGATTATTTACAATCGACTACAGCCTCGGGGGCTACTCCCATCGGGAGCACTGCCGTGCACCCGATAAAAATGAAATCATGAAGAAGAATTAAACCAGACTTTGAGCCTGTGGCCGATCGCATGCGATCGACTACAGCCTCGGGCTTCACGTACCACCGTCGCGGCTTCGGGGGCTGCTCTGGGGGAATTTTGAACGGTGCCCGCGGTGGGAGTTTCACCCGCATCCTTTGCCTTATTCCTCTTTTCGGGAGGAACGGCAGCGGCGTACCTGCGAGGACTGATCGTCTGCAGACTGCACCGAAAGATAGAAACAATCGATATTGAAGCACGGAAAATGTTCGACCAAGATTAAGGAAGAAGCACTTACTCGTCATCCTCGTCGTCATCCAGCAAGTCCGCGTTCCAAGCGGGCGTCATCACTGGGAACGAAGGCGAAGGAGCAAGGGAGCGAAGTGGAGTCGCATGGATAGGAGCTTGACTGGGCGATGCTTCCAAGGATTTATCCTTGGAAGTAGCTTCGTCCTCATCTACCCGACAACGTTTCGTAGGAGCGCCATTCGAGTCTTCAACGTCATCCGAAGAATCGTGTTCTGAACTCGAAGAGGCGTTGGCGACGCTGGTATCAATCGCGCCGTCTTGATGACTCGACACTTGCTCTGAGGCAGCCTCCCCCGCAGCTGGCGGGTAGCAGTCCGCCATAGCTAGGCTCTGCAAAGACAAGAAGAAGACGAGAAAAACCTTATCGACTAGGACTCAGAACAAAAAGGGAACAACTCAAAGACGAAAAGGAAGAAACTAACCTCGGCTGGGGGAGGGTTTGAAGCGGCGAAGGCTTCAACTGAGCAATCGGGGAATTTCTCCCCCACCTTCAGTCGAGTGATACCCGCAATTTTCTTCTCGAATTCTACATTCGAAAGCTCCTCGCGGCTTACTCGGCTGGGGTCCTCTGAGCCTTGATACTCCCACATAGCGGAGGGCCTTTATTGAAGTGGCTGGATCCTGCGCTTCAAAAAGATGCTCGCCAGATGCATCCCGTTGAGCACGACTCCCGCGGTCTGATCCCGGAGAGCAGCTACTCTTGCGAGTAAAAGCGCAACGGTCTGAGTCTCCTCGGCTGACATCTTGTGCCCCCAGGACTTTCGCCTTGTCAGAACAGCGAACGGGTGGAACTCCACAATCCCACCCGAGCTGTTGTCGGTGACGTAGAACCACCTCTTCCGCCAGCTTTGAGCGGAGTCGACGAAATGCATGTTGAAGTAGCTGCCTTCTTGTCGAGCTTGGATCCCGAAGCCGCCCGTGCGAAGCGGTTCGCCGAGCTCGGACTCCACCCGCGATCTCTCGCGGAAGATCCGGACTTTGAAGAGCGCCTTCCAAAGCGCCCAGTGCGGGAGAATGCCGAGATAGCATTCGCAGAACACGATGAAGCACGAAATGTGCTGCACCGCGTTCGGGGGAAGATCGTGAAGCTGTATGCCATAGACACACAGCAACCCGAGGAAGAAGGGATGAAGGGGAAAAGAAAGTCCTCGAGTCACGTGGTCCACAAAGACCACGCGCTCGTTCGATTGAGGATTGGGTACCTCTTCCTTTTTTCCGAGACGGACTCGCTTCTCCGTCTCCGCCGGCAGCAACCCCTCCCGCTGCATCTCCTTGATGCTTTTCGCGGTGGTGTTGGGGGAGCGCCAGTCGCCGGCGCGGGGCGCGGGTTGCGCAGAAGGTTCACCGGATGCAGAGCCGGCAGCACCGCGTCTTTTTCCGCCAGCCATTGCTTGCAGCACGAGCTCGAATGTGAGGAAGACGAAGGTGGGCGCAAGGAAGAAGATGAAGACAGAGAGCTGGGAAAGTTTTACCGTAGCGCTAACACCCGTATTTATACACGGAGCGAGACGATCTCAGCCGTACGATGCGCTACGTGGCGCCTATCACGGCCGCCACGCGTGAAGATGAAACGAAGCGGCGGCCAGCGCTGTTTCGTGCCACGATCTTAACAGAAGATCGTGCGCATTTACTGCGCGTCTCGCGTAAAAACCGGGAATGACGTCTCGTTTCCCGGTCAAAAAGCTGACCAGGTGGGCCACCATCTGCTGCCACTCCGTCACGTCCCATCGGGAGAAGAGGAGTGCGCCATGACGTCATGGCATTCGTCATTCAAAACCAAGATCTTTTCGATTGGAAGTTCAAACGCGAAATTATCTTCGTACGAATATCAATTCCTTCGGATAAAAGCAACTTTTCCATGAACAGTTCATAAAGCAAAACCTCTTCGAACAAGAGAAAAATACCCTATACACGAAAACTCTTTCGTATGGGCACAGCATCCCGAACATGAAAACTCTTTCATATGGGCTTAGCTTTTCTTCTAGCACGAAATTTCTTTCGTATGGAGCTCAAACAAATCAATCGGGTAGAAAGAACCTACCTCTCCTACACATGATAATTTTACATCATAAGAACCTGGATTGTTCAGCCGACTAGGCACATCCGGATGCCATATTCTTCGAATATGAAGGTAAGACCCGAAAAGATCTCTCTTTTGGGCCTGGAATCGCACTCGAAAGTTGCGTCCTCCGGTATAATTCCGTGTCAACAACACGAAGAAAAATCCTAGCGGACGCGCCGGGTACCCCCATAGGTTAAGTTTGATTCGATAAGTCCACAACGGCCCAGTCGCAACAATCACCTTATCGGGTTCGAGTCGGAGGTCTCGAATCTGAGTAGGCCAGGAATGTTTTTGCCCTAGTCGCAATTAATTGGCCCTGATCTCTCGGGAGAGCCAAGCTACTGTGCCACATCCTTCTGTGAAAAAAGCCGTAAAAACAGGCACTTATATTGCTCGATACTCGAGCGTGAAGACCCATGATACAGGGAACACACCCTTTGGAAAACAATGACTGTCAGGGCGGTCCTCCATAAAATAAGGAAGGTTTGACCGTCTACTCGACTGGAAAAGTCCCAGTCAAGCACACGCTCGGGGGCTACTGACGAAGATATGGATCCTGGACCCTGCGGGTAAGGACACCCCCTCTCAGGCCCAAGGTCAAGGCCCAAGAGGAAGCGCCCTTGGAGTACTCTAGAAGGCCCATGTGAAGCCCACCCGCATCAGCTTGCGGGTTAAGTTAGGAAACTTGTAACCGACCCAGCTAGGGTTTGAGTCCTCTCCGGGTAGAACTCGAGACCTGGCCATCTATATAAGGCCAGGAGAGCCCCCAAGAAGAGGACCAAGTAATACCGCACGACCAAAAAGCCTCGGAACTCGAGATCTACTCTCGATTCGAGCAACCTGTAACCGATCTAATCATCCAATACAGATCAACAGAAGGCAGGAGTAAGGGTTTTACCTCTTCGAGGGCCCCGAACCTGGGTAAATCTCGCCTCCTGTCAAGCCGACGATTTCACCAGCGCTCATGACTTCTCCTAGTCGAAACCCGATAGGGTCACCTGAGGGATTTGTGGAGTCAGAGATTCGACACTCCTACTACAATCAAAATCTAATATACGAAGGGTTGTTAAAAATGTGTACAGTTCTATCCTCGAAAGCCCTAAGCCACGTAAAATATGAAAAGATAAATTAGAGGCGTCTAACTAGTTTTTGCTGGGCATATGATGTGATATGGCCAATGTTACAAATTTGATTATGAGATTATCTCTTTAGTAAATTATTGATATACTCGAAGGAATCCATATGGTTGTCTTATTATTGATGGACAATCAAGATGGATGTGCCATGTACCTTGGTGCCACGCCAGTGGAATGATGGAGATCATACCGTGATGCACAAGATGGAGATCAAGTGCAAGAAGGACCATACCATATCACATTATCCTTACATGTGATGTTAATCCTTTTATGCATCTTATTTTGCTTAGATAGCGACGGTAGCATTATAAGATGATCCCTCTCACTTAATATCAAGATAATAATGTGTTCTTCCTTAAGTATGCACTGTTAAGAAAGTTCGTCGTTTCGAGACACCACGTGATGATCGGGTGTGATAGACTCAACGTTCGCATACAACGGGTGTTTTCAAGCCTATCATGTACAAACATGGCCTTGAAACACACGCAATACTACGGTTCTACTTCGCGAGCCTAACATGTACAGACATGACCTCGGAACACGTAACCGGAAGGTAATGCATGAGTCATATGAATGATATGATGAACATATCGATGTTCGCCTTTGCAGCTGTCGCACCCTGATTTCTAGGGGATACTCACCGTACGAACTGGATAGCAGATGCTTGGATTATGGGGCATAACTGCTCCCACGTCCCAGCTTCCTGGTAGGCCTGCGCTTATGCGCGACAACTCAAGCCCTGCTATTCCATCGTCGATGTAAACTATCCACTAGAGATCAAGGCACTTCCGTCGACGTACTTCAAACCATACACACATGGTACGTCAACGGCGTTTAACAAGTGATATCACAACAGATCTCTACGACACAAAAGATTGAAATAACTTGCAAATGGCTCTCATTAGAGCAGAGATAGCAAATACAATCATTCAGAGGGCACATGCCCCAACAATACATCATTACAATACAGCGGAAGCATTCAACAGGTCTGAGTACAGACAAGAACCAAATAGGCCTAAGAGGCCGGAAACAAACAGACGGAGCCCATCCACGAAGGTCTCGGATCCTGCCCGGGTCCGCTATCTACTCGTCAGCAGTCTCGTCAAACTTCACGTATTAGCCACCATGTAGATCCTCGGAATCGTCGTTCTGCGGAAACCACAGCCCCAAAGGGGTCAGTACATAAACGTACTGGCAAGCAAGACTCACAGTTCACCAAAGTGTAACCCGTCAACACCAAGCACAGATGCCTTGGGTTCAACGGAAGAGAGGGGATATAAAAGATGCTGCAACTGGCTGCGCTAACCAACTACAGAGATTCTACCACTTCCGGCTATCAGAAAGGAGATAAGATCGAGGATAGTAACCAACTGAAAGATAACTTCAAACAAACCCATCCTGGATCTCGCCCCTTATCCAAAGAAGCGATCCGAGGATAACTCACACAGTTGTATTAAAGGTGAATCAAATTATTATGTCATCAACCTATTACTAGTCAAGTTATTAATCATGGGGTGTAACCTGTTTGATCATTATGTTTAAGTTGTCCTGAGTACTTGTTAGCCAGTACTTTCACCAAGTAATCCATAACCGCGGAAAACACGGCTTCTCGAGAAGATTATCCCTGCAGGGTTGCACCAATTTGGCCGTACACTCATGAATAACCCGCCAGATGGAAAGGCCCTTCCACCAAGCGGGGTACTCAACACAACCAACCATTCCTCGCATCAAGCCCAAAGCACCTTGGGCGCACGGCTAATCGAGCCCAGAAGAAAATGGACCCTCATAGCACTCTAAGAACGTGTCCCCCTATATGCCGACTACGAAAGTTCCACCCTGGCCTGGGCTCGCAAAAACATGATGCGGCAAATGGAAAACACGAACTAAATGAGGCGATTTGGACGAGATGCGAATCAGGTCAAGTTGAGGGGGGCGCCCATACTCGCTTCCCAAATGCGGGTAGTGCGCTCATCATGGATCAGTAGACAAGACCCTTTTCCTATTAGGGTCGACACTAGCAGGCTTCAAAACCTCTCATGGGCCTCCTGCCGGTGCCTTATCATCAAATTTATTATTAACAGTAACATTAGCATGATTGATTGATTAAACATCGAGCCCCCAGAACATAATGAAATAGTAACTGAAAGTAACGGGTAACAGACTCGAGCAAAACAACCTAAGCATGCTAGTAAGACACGGGCTCAAACAATGGTTATAGGTATGGAGGTGAGGCAATATCAGGGTTCAGGGTATCATGTGATAGGTTCGCAACAGAAACAACTACTACTAAGGCTGGCAGAAATAGACAACGGAAAGTATCGGTAACCAATGTTGAAAGGAACATAGTGGTTCATGTGAGTGATAACTTGCCTGCAAAACCCA
Source organism: Alopecurus myosuroides (assembly GCA_028641055.1). Classification (NCBI taxonomy): domain Eukaryota; kingdom Viridiplantae; phylum Streptophyta; class Magnoliopsida; order Poales; family Poaceae; genus Alopecurus; species Alopecurus myosuroides. Next base: position 233,097,716 of record CM054062.1, on the reverse strand, counting down.
GTAGCCTGGTACTGAGCTAACTCCTTAGAAGGGGTGTCGTGATTATCGTCGGTCTCAACGTCGTCGTGTATCCGGGAAGAAGCAAACAAACAAGGCAGAAAGATAAACAATCAATATCATGGCATAGGTGCACAAACATGGGATGATGCATGTCATGTTAATAGATGCATCAGAATAAACTACTTGACAATATAACACAATTTAATTGGACCCATATGCAATGTGAATTGCATATGGATGCAAGTGGTTAAGGTGGAAGCAATGATCTACATTTGATTAACAAGTGTAAGTGGTTAAACATGATGCATGCATGATGATAACAAGGAGTAAACAAGTTAGATGCAATTGGAAAAGGAGTAAAACAAGTGTGGGATTTTTATTTGTTATGTTAGGAATTTTGGTTCCTTATTGATGTCACACAAGTAATTGTTGTTTTCAACAAGTTAAAGTGTTCAAAACAAATAACAAAGTTGATATTTGAAGAGGTTATCAAATTTTAGTTGGTTTACATGTTTCACATTTTGAAATTGGACTTTGGATTAATTAATTATGAATTAAACAATAATAAACAATTTTTAATTGCATTAAACAAGAATTAAATGGTTTAGGCAATTTTAATTATTCAAAACATGAAACAAATTTTATATTTGGAAAGAGGGTTTAATTTTGCATGGAAAACATATTTCATTTGTGGAAATTGGATTTAAAATGAGCAAGTTATTATTTTGGCAATTTTAAATGCAATAAACAAGAAACAGTTGTTTTCAGCAATTTAAATTATTCAAAACAGCAAACAAAATTTATATTTGGAAAGTACATGAAAATTTGATTGGAAAACATATTTGGTTTGTGAAATTTGGAATTTTTATGAACAAGTTATGAATTTTGCAAGTTTAAGTGAATTTGACAAGTTTTCAAATATTGCACCAATTTAAAATATTCAAAACAGTAAACAAATTTTATATTTGGATAGAACATTTAATTTGGTATTGAAAACATATCAAAAATGTTGGATTTGGATTTAAAATGAAATACTTATGCATTTTACAAAATGTAGTGCAAATCTGCCATTTTTTTATGATCTAGGGACTTAGGAAAATTTGTGCAGGGCTAGAATTAATTTCCAGGGGCCTGTTGGTGATTCTGTGGAATTATTGTGACCAAACAAAAGGAAAATAAAAGTTTTGGTTTAATGGGGAAGGGGGGACTCGAACCCCTGCCCCTGTGCTGTGCGTTGGGGCTGATAACCAGTGGGGCTGGTGTGCTGTTGTGTTACTAGAAGGGGCAGTGGGGGGGGTAAGAGCTTCTGTTCCGCGGGAAACTTTCTGAACCCAAAAAAACTGCACCTAACTGAACCTACAGGAACCGCTCGCTGTAACCTCAACAGAGGAAAGGGCGGACGCCAGCGATGGAGCGCGGGCTGCTGCTGCTCGCGTGCGGTGCTGCGAGGGGCGCCGGGCCGTGCGGCCGCTGCGGGGCCAAGGGGGAGAGGAGGAGTCGAGCGAGGGGGGATGGGGTCGAGGGGCGGCCTCACCGTGAGCAGTTGGAGGCGCAGGTCGCAGGGCTAGGCAGGAGGTGGCCGGCGATTGACTTGGACGGCGGCGGCGACTCGGAGCATAACCGGCGGCGAGCCCTTCACCGAACTTGGAGAGGGGAGGGTGCCGGTTCCATTTTCCTCCTTAGATGCACCTCGAGGAGGCCAGGGCGAGGAATTGGTGGCGGGGAACAGAGGTGGTTTCGGTGGTGGTGCAATGGCTTCAGAGAAACAGAGGGAAGGGAGAAGGAGTGGAGGGCGGCGGCAGGGAAGGAGGGGCTAGCTAGGGTTAGGGTTGCAGCAGAGGATCGGGAGGGGTAGGTTATATGGAACCAAGAGCTCTGTACGGCGCAACATCTAATGGAGGTGGAGGAGATCGTGTGGCTGGGGAGGAGATCGTACAGAGATGACGTCGTCTGGAGGTGGAAGACAGCGAGGGAAGGGGTACTGGGCCAGAAATAGGGTAGTTGGGCTGGGCTGAGAGGTAGATAGGTTAGGTGCTGCTCTCCTTTTTGCAATTTATTTTTTCTGTTTTATATTTTTTTGTAGTTTTGCTTTTGGAAGGAAAAGCTAGGCTTTAGTTTATAGAAAAATTTAGAAAAAATTTGGGGAGTTTTATTAGACCAAAAGCAAACACTTGGTGGCTTTGGTTTTCAAAAAGTTGAAAGTTTGCTTGTTGTTTAGAAATTAAACCAAGTTAATTGAAATTTCCCAATATTAATTAATATAAGAAAAACAATGCCTTTTGAATAGGGTTTCCCCTAGGGTTTAGAAGTGATTTAAGGAATTCAAATTAGTGGTGCACTTCATGGATTCAAAAGTTTAATGATTTTGAGACATGGTTTGAGTTTGGAAGTGATTTGGAATTAATTGATTAAAGTGATTGATTGAATTAAGCAACAATTTAATAAGTGATCCAATATGAAATAAAATGGAACAATTTGGTTGTTTTCATTTGTTATTTTTATTCCAAAAGTTGTAACAGAACAAGTATGAAAACATTGTTTGAGTAAGGTTTGAATTTGAGTTGTGAAAACAGTGGAAAACAAATGCAACAATTTAGAAACAAAAGCAAAGAACATGATGACATGATGCAATACTTTAATTAAACAGGAAATCAAACATTCTATGGGGTAGTTTTCATACTTGGGATGTTACAAAACGCCCCCCCTTGAAGGAATCGCGCCCCGAGATTCCTACTGAGAAAAGAGAAGGTCCGGAAACTTCTTGCGAAGATCCTCTTGAGCTGTGACACGTGAAACACATCGTGCACCTTGGATAGTTTAACTGGAAGTTGAAAACAATAGGAATTCCTGGCAACTCTTCTGGAAAGATATCAGGGAATTTGGAAACCACCGGAACATTTTCAATTGAAGGAAGAGGTCTTTGTATGGAGGGTGTATAGTTGGATAGAACTTGATTCATTTGGGGAATAGATTATCTGGAATGAGGGTGGAACAGAGTTATTGACATCAATGCAACACCAAGAATAATCATCAATGTCAGAATCAGCAACATGAGAGAAGCGAGGAATATGTGGCCTCCCAATAGAATTTGATTTGTATGACTGAACTTGGAAGTCAACATTTGAGATTCCGGAAAGTGAACAGAGATTTGATTGCTTAGTTGAATCAGAATTGGGTTGTATGTTGTGGAAAAGATTGTTGACACAAAGGAATGTGATTCTCCGGTATGAAATAACACTTTAGTTGGACAAGAGTTTACGAGGAAGTTTTGTTTAGACGCCGGTAGAAGATTTGAAGTGGAACACAACAACAAGATTTCAACGGACGAAAGGTTCTTTAAAAGAACAGGATATTGAAGCAACACCGGGAAAAACGAGAACAACACACTCCTGAGGTACTACGGAAAACCCATCCGGGCTTCTAAAGGATCAATATCTACTGCTTAAGGAATAGAGGATCTGCTTCCGGGGCTTACACGCCTCCGTTCTCAATCATGAGTAGGCAACATGATAAATCATGTCACAACCACCTCCATTCCTATGGTCTAGTAGATATAACCATCCTAGAGAAACCAGAATACGTGAAATCCTAACTTGAAAGTTTAGATGAGAAGGGAAAACAACGTTGCACTTCCTTACCAGAAAAAGGGAGGGTGGGTGGGGAAAGAAGAAAAAGAACAGAATTCCTACTCTCACGTTTCATTTTTCCTATATAGCTACAACATAGTTTCTAGACTCAACTGCGACCAGTAAAAAGGGATCCTACAGGCAGACAGGCTCTGATACCATTTGTCGCACCCTGATTTCTAGGGGATACTCACCGTACGAACTGGATAGCAGATGCTTGGATTATGGGGCATAACTGCTCCCACGTCCCAGCTTCCTGGTAGGCCTGCGCTTATGCGCGACAACTCAAGCCCTGCTATTCCATCGTCGATGTAAACTATCCACTAGAGATCAAGGCACTTCCGTCGACGTACTTCAAACCATACACACATGGTACGTCAACGGCGTTTAACAAGTGATATCACAACAGATCTCTACGACACAAAAGATTGAAATAACTTGCAAATGGCTCTCATTAGAGCAGAGATAGCAAATACAATCATTCAGAGGGCACATGCCCCAACAATACATCATTACAATACAGCGGAAGCATTCAACAGGTCTGAGTACAGACAAGAACCAAATAGGCCTAAGAGGCCGGAAACAAACAGACGGAGCCCATCCACGAAGGTCTCGGATCCTGCCCGGGTCCGCTATCTACTCGTCAGCAGTCTCGTCAAACTTCACGTATTAGCCACCATGTAGATCCTCGGAATCGTCGTTCTGCGGAAACCACAGCCCCAAAGGGGTCAGTACATAAACGTACTGGCAAGCAAGACTCACAGTTCACCAAAGTGTAACCCGTCAACACCAAGCACAGATGCCTTGGGTTCAACGGAAGAGAGGGGATATAAAAGATGCTGCAACTGGCTGCGCTAACCAACTACAGAGATTCTACCACTTCCGGCTATCAGAAAGGAGATAAGATCGAGGATAGTAACCAACTGAAAGATAACTTCAAACAAACCCATCCTGGATCTCGCCCCTTATCCAAAGAAGCGATCCGAGGATAACTCACACAGTTGTATTAAAGGTGAATCAAATTATTATGTCATCAACCTATTACTAGTCAAGTTATTAATCATGGGGTGTAACCTGTTTGATCATTATGTTTAAGTTGTCCTGAGTACTTGTTAGCCAGTACTTTCACCAAGTAATCCATAACCGCGGAAAACACGGCTTCTCGAGAAGATTATCCCTGCAGGGTTGCACCAATTTGGCCGTACACTCATGAATAACCCGCCAGATGGAAAGGCCCTTCCACCAAGCGGGGTACTCAACACAACCAACCATTCCTCGCATCAAGCCCAAAGCACCTTGGGCGCACGGCTAATCGAGCCCAGAAGAAAATGGACCCTCATAGCACTCTAAGAACGTGTCCCCCTATATGCCGACTACGAAAGTTCCACCCTGGCCTGGGCTCGCAAAAACATGATGCGGCAAATGGAAAACACGAACTAAATGAGGCGATTTGGACGAGATGCGAATCAGGTCAAGTTGAGGGGGGCGCCCATACTCGCTTCCCAAATGCGGGTAGTGCGCTCATCATGGATCAGTAGACAAGACCCTTTTCCTATTAGGGTCGACACTAGCAGGCTTCAAAACCTCTCATGGGCCTCCTGCCGGTGCATTATCATCAAATTTATTATTAACAGTAACATTAGCATGATTGATTGATTAAACATCGAGCCCCCAGAACATAATGAAATAGTAACTGAAAGTAACGGGTAACAGACTCGAGCAAAACAACCTAAGCATGCTAGTAAGACACGGGCTCAAACAATGGTTATAGGTATGGAGGTGAGGCAATATCAGGGTTCAGGGTATCATGTGATAGGTTCGCAACAGAAACAACTACTACTAAGGCTGGCAGAAATAGACAACGGAAAGTATCGGTAACCAATGTTGAAAGGAACACAGTGGTTCATGTGAGTGATAACTTGCCTGCAAAACCCAGTAGCCTGGTACTGAGCTAACTCCTTAGAAGGGGTGTCGTGATTATCGTCGGTCTCAACGTCGTCGTGTATCCGGGAAGAAGCAAACAAACAAGGCAGAAAGATAAACAATCAATATCATGGCATAGGTGCACAAACATGGGATGATGCATGTCATGTTAATAGATGCATCAGAATAAACTACTTGACAATATAACACAATTTAATTGGACCCATATGCAATGTGAATTGCATATGGATGCAAGTGGTTAAGGTGGAAGCAATGATCTACATTTGATTAACAAGTGTAAGTGGTTAAACATGATGCATGCATGATGATAACAAGGAGTAAACAAGTTAGATGCAATTGGAAAAGGAGTAAAACAAGTGTGGGATTTTTATTTGTTATGTTAGGAATTTTGGTTCCTTATTGATGTCACACAAGTAATTGTTGTTTTCAACAAGTTAAAGTGTTCAAAACAAATAACAAAGTTGATATTTGAAGAGGTTATCAAATTTTAGTTGGTTTACATGTTTCACATTTTGAAATTGGACTTTGGATTAATTAATTATGAATTAAACAATAATAAACAATTTTTAATTGCATTAAACAAGAGTTAAATGGTTTAGGCAATTTTAATTATTCAAAACATGAAACAAATTTTATATTTGGAAAGAGGGTTTAATTTTGCATGGAAAACATATTTCATTTGTGGAAATTGGATTTAAAATGAGCAAGTTATTATTTTGGCAATTTTAAATGCAATAAACAAGAAACAGTTGTTTTCAGCAATTTAAATTATTCAAAACAGCAAACAAAATTTATATTTGGAAAGTACATGAAAATTTGATTGGAAAACATATTTGGTTTGTGAAATTTGGAATTTTTATGAACAAGTTATGAATTTTGCAAGTTTAAGTGAATTTGACAAGTTTTCAAATATTGCACCAATTTAAAATATTCAAAACAGTAAACAAATTTTATATTTGGATAGAACATTTAATTTGGTATTGAAAACATATCAAAAATGTTGGATTTGGATTTAAAATGAAATACTTATGCATTTTACAAAATGTAGTGCAAATCTGCCATTTTTTTATGATCTAGGGACTTAGGAAAATTTGTGCAGGGCTAGAATTAATTTCCAGGGGCCTGTTGGTGATTCTGTGGAATTATTGTGACCAAACAAAAGGAAAATAAAAGTTTTGGTTTAATGGGGAAGGGGGGACTCGAACCCCTGCCCCTGTGCTGTGCGTTGGGGCTGATAACCAGTGGGGCTGGTGTGCTGTTGTGTTACTAGAAGGGGCAGTGGGGGGGTAAGAGCTTCTGTTCCGCGGGAAACTTTCTGAACCCAAAAAAACTGCACCTAACTGAACCTACAGGAACCGCTCGCTGTAACCTCAACAGAGGAAAGGGCGGACGCCAGCGATGGAGCGCGTGCTGCTGCTGCTCGCGTGCGGTGCTGCGAGGGGCGCCGGGCCGTGCGGCCGCTGCGGGGCCAAGGGGGAGAGGAGGAGTCGAGCGAGGGGGGATGGGGTCGAGGGGCGGCCTCACCGTGAGCAGTTGGAGGCGCAGGTCGCAGGGCTAGGCAGGAGGTGGCCGGCGATTGACTTGGACGGCGGCGGCGACTCGGAGCATAACCGGCGGCGAGCCCTTCACCGAACTTGGAGAGGGGAGGGTGCCGGTTCCATTTTCCTCCTTAGATGCACCTCGAGGAGGCCAGGGCGAGGAATTGGTGGCGGGGAACAGAGGTGGTTTCGGTGGTGGTGCAATGGCTTCAGAGAAACAGAGGGAAGGGAGAAGGAGTGGAGGGCGGCGGCAGGGAAGGAGGGGCTAGCTAGGGTTAGGGTTGCAGCAGAGGATCGGGAGGGGTAGGTTATATGGAACCAAGAGCTCTGTACGGCGCAACATCTAATGGAGGTGGAGGAGATCGTGTGGCTGGGGAGGAGATCGTACAGAGATGACGTCGTCTGGAGGTGGAAGACAGCGAGGGAAGGGGTACTGGGCCAGAAATAGGGTAGTTGGGCTGGGCTGAGAGGTAGATAGGTTAGGTGCTGCTCTCCTTTTTGCAATTTATTTTTTCTGTTTTATATTTTTTTGTAGTTTTGCTTTTGGAAGGAAAAGCTAGGCTTTAGTTTATAGAAAAATTTAGAAAAAATTTGGGGAGTTTTATTAGACCAAAAGCAAACACTTGGTGGCTTTGGTTTTCAAAAAGTTGAAAGTTTGCTTGTTGTTTAGAAATTAAACCAAGTTAATTGAAATTTCCCAATATTAATTAATATAAGAAAAACAATGCCTTTTGAATAGGGTTTCCCCTAGGGTTTAGAAGTGATTTAAGGAATTCAAATTAGTGGTGCACTTCATGGATTCAAAAGTTTAATGATTTTGAGACATGGTTTGAGTTTGGAAGTGATTTGGAATTAATTGATTAAAGTGATTGATTGAATTAAGCAACAATTTAATAAGTGATCCAATATGAAATAAAATGGAACAATTTGGTTGTTTTCATTTGTTATTTTTATTCCAAAAGTTGTAACAGAACAAGTATGAAAACATTGTTTGAGTAAGGTTTGAATTTGAGTTGTGAAAACAGTGGAAAACAAATGCAACAATTTAGAAACAAAAGCAAAGAACATGATGACATGATGCAATACTTTAATTAAACAGGAAATCAAACATTCTATGGGGTAGTTTTCATACTTGGGATGTTACAGCAGCTACATCATCTCACGTGATGATCGGTTTTGGTGTAGTGAATTTGGTTTGTGTAATCACTAAAGACGACTAAGAGGGATATTGTTTTTGAGTGGGAGTTCATGGGATAATTTTGAATTAATTTGAACTTATTTATCATAAACAACCAATCAAAGTGAATTGGCACAAATTGTAGTATTCGTTGGCATCCACAAAACTATCTTACACTTAGACTGTTAATTGAGATATAACTCTTATGATCTGGTAAAAATCATTTAAGATTGGTCCCGTATTAGTGAAATTTAAAATTGAGTCCTATTGTAGATTTTTGGTATTTCCTACCTAGCCCCATCTTGTGAGCATCCTTCGTCTACATAAAGGTTAGCGTCATAATGAGCAACGAACTTAGGAAAAGGGGCATGCAGACTTGCCACTCTCGGTGTCATTATAGGCTTCTTACTTTCATCGCGTCGTTCTTGTCACTCTCGTCCCTCATGTAGACTTTCTCATGGCAGCCATGAAATTTTGTTGCAAAGCCCTTGAAGAATGGTCCACCGGTTCTCAATTCCTTTTGCATTGCGATCGGGGCCTTGGCGCACGGCGTTGCAACCTTTTTGCGGGTCTGGATGAAGCGCTAGATGAAAATGAAACTACGAAGGGTCTCAATGGGGCCTTGGCGCACGACATAGAGGTCGTTGGCAGTGACGCTCATACGTCCCCTTGAAGTTCGTGACGAACTTCTGGTAGAGCTCCTCCCAGTAGGAGATAGATCCCTCTGGGAGGTTCATCAGCCAAGAGAGCGTCGCGCCCTTGAGGCCCATTGGGAACCAGTTGGCCATGCACCGATCGTCGCCCATGGTGGCCTGGATGCTGAGGCTGTAGAGCTGCAGAAAGTTGAGCGGCGGAGTGCCCCGTCGAAGCGAGGGGGATGCTACGAGTTGAACTTTGGGGGCCATACCACCTTGCGATCTTCTTGGAGAGGGCGAGGAAGCCCCCGTTGTAGGAGACGATGTCGTCCGAGCAGCGGCGCGATTCTAGTGGCCCTCTTGAGTGACGATGTGCATGGCATGGCGCTCCCGGTCACGCTCCAGGGTGACCGGAGAGTGGTTCAGAGTAGTATGGTGAAGAGATGATATTTATGCATTCAATTATGTTGTTATTGTGGAGAGTGTCCATTAGTGAAAGTATGATCCCTAGTCCTTGTTTCTAAGAATCGTAATTGCAGGGTTGCTTGAGAGGGATATCTTTGGCCCCTACTCACTGAGTTTGATAAACCTTGGGTGATCCACTTAAGGGAAACTTGCTGTTGTTGTACAAACCTCTGCACTTGGAGGTCCAACATTGTCTACAAGAATAGAAGCGTGCGTAGACATCAGCGTACATGTGCGAACTCTCGGAGGGATCATTGAGGTACTCGCTCGGTTGGATCCAGAAAGTTGGACACAGGGAGTCGGCGATATTCCCACCGCTAGGCTTAGCTGTGAGAACCTTCATCTGACTTCACCAACATCGTTATCGACACCTCTTTTGCCTCTCCGTGTTGATAGCTAAATAGGTCTACTCTTTGCTTGTACCTTCATAGTTAGATCTTGTATGTTGCGTAGTGAGTTAATTTCTTTCGTACGCGAAAACGTACACTCGGGTGGTGAGTGGCGACAATGACCTGCGAGGCTCGTCCTAGTCATGAAGATCTTCGTTGTCGCGGATCCTAGACGTCTCCTTTTCGGAGCTTGTCGCCGGAATCGAAGGTGCTAGTCTTTCTACGTGAAGGGTCGATTGTTTGGCCTAGGTTGATATGTGCTTCAGGAGGCTGTCGCGGCAGGGTCTTCTTATGTGGTCATTCTTCGATGAAGTCGGAGTTGGTTGCTTGTGGAGGAGTGATGACGATGACATTGGTGTGCAACCTCGACGACGCTCATCGTTTCGGTGTTGCGTGTACATGATGTGTTAGTAGTCAGGTTGGTTGGGTGTGCCCTTGCAACCGGTCGTGTTGCATGACGGTCGACGAGGGTGTTTGTGACCCGCTAATAAACCGAGAATTTCTCTTATTCTTAATTAATAGGGAGATGACGCAATGCCTTCAAATTTAGCCGAACGACCAAAAGTGCGAACCCGTTTGCAATGGTTGAACCTTCGCGTAAGGGTGTCTCCAATGTAGAAATAAGAGGAGGCCTTAAGGAAAAAAATGGTCTTAAGACCTGCCCTTATACATTGTGGCACTAGACCTTAAGGTCAAAATCTTAAGACCCACCCATACCACTATGGCCTAGCCATAAGAAATTTAATAAAGCAAAATAATGTTTCTCTCACCTACTTTACACTGTTTGCCTTTATGAATTGGTCAAAAAATCTGCTACGTGGGCTCCACCTTAAGGTCTAGCTAGACCTTAAACATTGTGAGGTTTTTAGTCTGTTGTAACATATGCTGTGGGACCCAGCTTATGGTCTGAATTGAATTTAAACATTGGAGATGCCCTAAGATATTAGTTGTTGTAAGCTTTTAGATGCATGTTTAGTTGTTGTCTAAACTAAAGTTTCAGCTGATATATATATCCCTAGAAAGCAACGCTCAAGAAATAATCTACTATCCCTGCAAAAAAAAATAAAAAAAAAACTCTACTGTTACAAATTTGAACATTTTATACCTGCAGATTTGAACATTTTCTATCGAATGTGGTGGCACACATATTCAACTCAATTTACAAAGTTGTTAAAACAGAGCTTGGAACAATGAATTTTTAAACATTTAGAAGATGTATTTTCTAAACAGGTTCATATGCCCCTGTTCAACGTCCACAAGTACAAGATGACCAAGTTAGGAATACGGATGAGTCAGGTGCCACTAAGTCAAGTCAATCTTGAGTATGGTCTGAAAAGCCTTGTATGAATAAACAAGTACCTTTACCTAACATTATTGGTCAGATATTATTCAATATGAACAGGCACTTCCTTTTGCATTTCCATCCTTGTGCATACAAAAATGATCTGCACAAATCCCACAAGAACAAGTCTCTACTGCATTTACAATTCCTTGAAAGCAAACAGAAGCGTGCTATGTACAGTCATCGGCGAAGAACAATCGAAATAAATCTTGAATCAGTAAAGAAGAATAAACTCAATTCATCTACGTAGTGATTACTAGTACAGGCATCATGAGCCAGTTGACCTAGATGATGGATCCCCTGGACTGGAAGAGGTCCAGCCGAGACTTGGCGTCCGGCAGCAGTGCGTCGACGCGCGAGTCCTGCACCATCTGCGCCTGCTTGGACGCCCACAGGAGCACGGCGAGCACCCCGGCCTGCGCGAGCTCCTCGCTCTCCGGGACATGCAGCGCGATGTAGCAGAGCAGGATGAGCGCCTCGATCTGCAGCTGGTCTCCAAGGTACACGAGCTGAACAAGGTGCCGTGCTCCGCCGTCGTCGACGATGGCCTTGCAGTGGTTCACGTGCAGGTGGTTCTCCCTGCACGCGAACTTGGTGAGCGCCACGATGGCCTCCTTGGTGACCGGAGGCTCGCGGTCGTCCAGCAGCCGCACCAGCGGGCCGATCACGCGGGTCTCGCTCGCGGTGAACGTGCGCGACAGGCAGCCCAGGGCGGTGATGCACGGGAGCAGCAGGTCGTCGTCGTGCTCTCCGTTCCTCACAATGCAGAGTAGCTGCTCTGCGATGGCCTTGGCGGGCGGGGAGCTGGGCTTGAACGCGGACTGCCGCAGCGGGAGGTTGTGCTCGGCGACGCGGGTGATCTCCATGATCGCCATTGCAGAGTAGAACTGCAGGTGCGTGCCAGCGCCGCCGTCGCCCTTCTCGAGCAGCCTGGCGAAGCAGAGGAGCGCGCGAGACTCTGTAATGTTCTTGCAGACTCCGGGATGGCCGCGGGCGAGCTTCCACAGAGCCTTCGCCGCCATGGCCTTCATGTGCGCCTTCGTGGCTGGGTCCTCAGCCTCGCGCGATCCGCGGCCGCTCGAACCGTTCGAGCTCAGCTGGGGCCTACCGGGTGGTGCAGCCGTCACACGGTTCGTCGTCGACCTTCCGGCTGCCGCGGATTGCGTCTGGTTGTTCCGCGCTTGCTGCTGGCCGCCATTCGAGGCTGCCGACGAGCTCGGGGGTTCGATGGCAGAGTAACTAGAGGTTCCTGGGAGCATGCTGGGCGTGCTGGCAAGCACAACAGAGTGAAGCGACCTCATGGGCTCCGGCGGAGGAGGTGCGTTCCGGCTGCTGCTTCCAGCGACAGAGTACCTGCTGTGTTCTTGTATGGTGCCAGCGGCGAGGTGACTGACGAGGTACCGGACGGAGTTGTTCTGCGCGAACAGGTCTTGGCATATCTTGCTGTGGCTCGCGAGTGACGCGATGGCCTCGGCGACCGCGGCCTGCACGCGCATTGGCGGCTCCTTCAACGTCGCAGCGTAGACGGCGCACACCCCGGCGTGGATAAGCCTGTCCACGCCGCCCTCGTCGCGGCCAAGGAACCCGAGCGCCGTGGCGGCAGCCTCCTGCCCGTCGTCGGTGCCTTCCTTGAGCAGCTTGACGAGGGGCACGACACCGTCCTCCTCGACGATGAGCTTGGCGAAGTGGGGGTTGTCGCGGGCGAGGGAGGCGAGCGTGGAGGCCGAGTCGGCGCGCACGGCGAGGCTGCCGGTGTGGAGCCGCGCGATGTGGTCCCAGATGAGGAAGAGTATCGGGTCGTTCTGCGCGACGTTGGGCATGCCGCGCAGGTCGTCGTCGTCGCCATCGTCGCCGTCGCCGTCGGCGCGCGGGGACGAGATGCGGATGAGCCAGGCGACGTCCTCGAGCGCGGTGTCGAGCAGCGCGAGGGTGCGCGGGAAGCCGGAGACGGGGTTGAAGCTGAGGAAGCGGCGGAGGCGGGAGTGGCTCTCGAAGCACCGGGTGGCCATGGCGTCGGCCTTGGCGAGCGTGTGCAGGGCGCTGGTCACGATGCGCTCGGCGGGGCGCTCGTACAGGTCGGCCCGCGCCGCCTGCCGCAGCACCTCCGCAAGCTTCTCCGCGCGCACGCGCAGGTCCTTGCACTCCGGGCGGAGGCACTGCCCGGAGCCCGATAGCTTGGCCACCTTGTCCGCGAGCTTGATCGGCTTGGCCAGCATCGTCTTCATACCCTCCCCCATCCCTCCCACTATGCTCACAGACAACTCGAGCTCAAAATTGGCAGAACGTACGGCTTGAACCTCCCGAACTGGAGCTTAAAGGCTTGAACTGGGCGGCTGTGCTGCGCCGGCGAGCTGCCTGCCAAGACCGAGCCCAAAACAATACCGCCACCAACGAACCGCCGGTCGGAACGAGGCGGGCGAAGGTGGATTGGAGGCGGGCGCGCGTGGGTTCCAAGGCTGCTGTTTTGGTTCTCCGCCTGCCTGTTCCGTGCCGTCTCCTCCCCTTGACAGCAACACACAAGCTAACGAGCGAGGGGAACGTGAGGGTTTACTCGGAGGACCAGGACGGGACGAGCTGCGGGAAGACGACTGACGAGGTTGGTCTGGTCCGTCCAGTGCTGCTGTATCTCTAGTGCAGTCAGCCGCGTGTCAGTAAACTTCTGCATTGCTTCGTGCACGCGACTAGTTTAAGTATGGTCATGGAACTTGCTTGGGAGATTCCGTGCTAATGCTACGAGCTTGCCTGGTACATTAGCACAATCTCCTAACCTTCTTAACAGGAGGTCCTACAATACCTTGGGCAGCAGTCCAAGCAGGCGGCCGTCCGTGTTCTGATTACCCTAACAACAGAGTAATCTACAGTGGTTGCTGGCTTAGAAATTGCTCTCCAATAGTATATTCAAACAAGGCCAACGACTACTTCCAGAGAAATTTTCCGTCTGCGTTTCTAGACTGGGTCCAGTGGTCCCAAAAATAGCAGGTCTGCTTGCGTTGGTTCAATGACTTTTTTTAGGTAACTTCGTTATATGATTGATGGATTGATTGCGATCTAACAAGTTATTCTCGACATTATCTGCTTCCCGAATTGACACGTACGTGCAGGAGCAATCTGCGCCGCAAAATATCTCGCGTTCTCCTCGTGATCCCTTATCCTAGAGAGACATTCCTCAGCGACCCTGTAAGCAATATCTACTTCTCCCGTCTAATATAATCTGTTCGTAGAGGTAAGATGCTAATCTTATCGGCGGGTCCATTTGGAAGAGTAGTACCAACACTAGTGACACTAGTCAGTATTCTAAACGAAGCAACAGATTTCTATTTGCATTGGCTCCATTTAGTTCAAACTAGAAGGTCCGGACGCGCTTTGCTGCGCCTATTGGTGGTGTCTGCATTAGAAATGTTTGTCATCTGTTCTAGAGGGGATGCCCGATCTTTTCTTTTTCTGTTAGTCATGAGGTTTTAGTAGAAGGCTTCCAGAGATGGCCGCACAGACAGCGGCGAGGGCGGCATCAACATGCACACGAAAGTCAACTGCTCTTTCATACTCGACGTACCACGCTAGCAAGAGCATACTACTGCCACTGCATCATAGTGATCGCCTGCTTAGCAGCCTGGACTCCATCCAGCACACACATGGTCGAGTTCCTATCTTCCCGGACAAGGCATCACGCGCAGCTAGGATCTCCTAGTCAAGTGATGCTACATAACCTGCTCGCTCATGTTTGAGGTTGTCCTCGAGCGCGCCACAAGCTCACGGGGTAGAACGCGGTGACACGCCCGCGTTACTCCGAACAGGTGAAGACGGAGACGCACCCATCATCTGACCTAGACCATGCAGAACATACCACGGTGAGAGTTCCTCCTGCTCTCTCCGCGACGCGCACGGACCAACAATAGAGCCGCACCATGCAAGTCTTGGACGGGAAGGAAGGAAAAGAGGCGGGCGAGCTCCCTTGATATCTCGTCGGTTCGCGACGACCCGAGGAAGACGAGGGCGTGCCCATCACAGCAGGTGACGACGAGTCAATCGTGGTTATTGCTTGCTTTGGCGACCACCGTGTCGTAACTCATAACTATCATCTTGACCGCAGCCACCACACCCGAGAGCATAAACCGGTGGAAACACTGATCGACGCCACCGCCGAGGCCGACCGTCATGCTCTCGACATCCTTGCCATCGTTGGTGCGGCCATCTCTCGAACCTTGTCTCCCAGCCATGACATCTCGTAACCACCATCTTGACCGTGGCCGCCTCACCCGAGAGCATGATGATGCAGCACACCCCATTCCACCAAGACCTACATCGATGCAAGACAAGGTGAACTCACTCCTCTCTCTATATGTCTTCGGTGTCTTGGTGAATGGTACGCTACCTCATGGATTACCCCTACACGTACCTAGGTTTAATCCCACCATGGAGCCCAAGACGATGCCCAAGACGCTCAAGATCATGCCCAAGACGGTGTCCAAGAAACTAAGGGAGAAGTCTAAGAAGACGGCATCGAAGAAGGAGAACAGAAGGAGGAAGAGAGAGAAGGCCAGGCAGCCCGACCTCAAAGGCCGGCCGGCTCCCCTGGACCTCGAGGTCGGACCCCCAACCGAAGGCGTCGACCTCCACCCCGGCCTCGGGCCGGACCTCGTGCGCGCCAGTCCGGGAGCCCACCCGAAGGGGCCGGCCTCCACCCCGGCCACAGGCCGGATACCCTGCGCCCCTAGGCCGGCTGGCCAGTTGCCTGCTCCCACCCCGGCCTCAAGGGCCGGCCAGGCCGACCTCCCAGGCTGGCTGCCCTGCTGCTGCACAAAGGGAGGGGAAAACCCCCATTTTCCTCCTCCACCTACCCCCTTGGCTATATAAGGACCGCCTCGGGCTAGATCTAGGTTTAGAGATGAATTTAGACATGTGAGTTTTGCCCTTGTACCCCTCTTGCGAGGCTACTCCTATGATTTGTATCTAGGACCGTATCAAGGCTACTCCTATGATGTGTATCTAGAATCGTATCAAGATTCATCAGGTTTCCTATCCTTTCCCCTTGGGATTCAGTTAGGGACTTTCCAATCTTCCTCAACTAACCCTTGAGGTTATATTGGCATGGTGGACCGACCATGGTGTGAAGCGGTTTCCGAAAAGGCGAGTTCGGTTCGATCGAGTCCCGTAGGCGGCCGTTGTGGCTTAGTTGACGGGAGATTTGAGTTCTTCAGTTCTTGCTAGTTATCTCCCCTTTGTTGGCCCACAATTTCCCCTCGATTCCCCTCTCGTGTTCATCGTTTGTTCTTCGTGTTCTTGGTCGATTCGTGAAGATCGGGCCACCCAAGAGGTTAACCTCTCCCCACATGAACCCACGGAGACAGTGCTCGACGCCACTGCCGCGAATGGACGCCGCAACCATATCTAGAAATTCCTCTTCCAGGTATGGCGCTGCATCGTCCCTCCAGGAATTTCAGATCGGTTTCTTTTTTTACCTTCCCTCTGGTACTTAGGATTCTCTTCTGTTCCAATGTTTTTCCCCAACCAGCGGAACGCTTCGCACCCATACGCATCAGAATGCTTAATTTCCCCGCAGTTTAGAAGTTGTTCAGAGAGGTATTAGCACCACGGGTACAACAACTTGCACGGTGAGGACTAATTAATACAAGAACTTGCAAACGTGGAAAAGGTGATACACCAACTTGATAAGTTGGAGCAAAAAAAAATCCAAAACTAATAAGAGCAAGCCATTTGGATGCCACGGTGGCAACAGAAAACAGTATGCTTCTTACACATGGGTCCCACATGTCAGCCGGAGGAAAAATTAATTAAAATTGGAATGGAATGGCGGGGATTCGAACCCAGCACCTCCTCCTGGTCCTAGTGCATGCTAGCTTCAGTAGGCACAAAGTTAGGGATGACTTCATGATAACAGGAGGTACTACATGTCTTTATACTGAAGTCAGCGGTGTGTACAATTGCCTGCAAACTATGGTATTTTATACGTAGTATGTATACGATATTATGTACATAGTATACTATAAAAACAGGCAAACTCTACTATGTATAATTTTTTATTTTATACTGTGTACATTGTATCTATATTGTATATATACCATATCATGGAGATGTGTATTGCATGTATATTATACATAAAATATTATAATGTACATACTAAATTATTTTATTATAATATAATAACATTTTTTATACAGTAGTATGTATACATATGGATATTACATTGTAATATATATGCAGTATACATACTACGTATAAAATACTATAGTATGCCGGCAAGTATACGCACCCTATAGAATTTTATATGTTGTATGTATATTGCATACATATTAATGTATATATAACAAATGCAAGACTCTAGTATTTTATACATAATATGTATACTACGTACATATCTCTGGATATTATGTATAAAATTTACATATATAGTATGTGTATATAATGTACAATATCCCTGTATATTATTTATAAAATATCGTAGATATGAAACTATTTTATACGTAGTAAAAGATGTTACTGTATTAAACTAAAATAATTTAGTATATATTATAAATTTTATGTAAAATATACATGCAATACACATCTCCGTGACATACTGTACATACTACACGGGTACAATATACATAGTATAAAATAAAAATTATACGTACTAGAGTTCAGCACGTTTTTTTTCAAAGAGTTTAGCACGTTTTTAAAGTATACTTTGTACATAGTATGGTATACATACTACGTATAAAATATTAGAGTATGCAGGCAAGTGTACACACTGCTAACCTGAGTATAAAGACACGTATTACCTCTTTGTAACACGAAGTCATCTTTGTCTTTGTGGCTAGTGAAGCTTGCACCTACTAGTAGGTCTTGGGTTTGAATTCCCAGCGGTGCATTCCAATTTTGTTTAATTTGTCCTCCGGCTGACATGTGGGGCTCACATGTAAGAAGCACAATGGAGGGTTATGTACATATTTACATGCCAAGCATAGTTTGGGGGGGGGGGGCTGCAAATTTTTGTTGTCACCGTGGCATCCAAATGGCTTGCTCTTATTGGTTTTGGACTTTTTGCTCCAACTTATCAAGTTGTTGTATCACTTTTTCCACGTTTGCAAGTTCTTGTATGAATTAGTCCCCACCGTGCAAGTTGTTGTACCCGTGGTGCTAATACCTCTTGTTTAAAAGTTGGAAGGGATGTGAACTTTCCTATGGGCTGGTGAGTTAACTTTATTTGATGATGAAAACACTGTTTGAGTAATTGGACTTCTTCGATACATAAAAGTGAACTTCCTAACTGGTGTATGTTTAACTAAAACCGTCAGTTACAGGACAAACTCCTAGAAAACAAATAAGTGAATTTTTCCATGAAAGTATACTTTATACACAGGAAAAATCAACACCTACCTAGAAAAAATCAACGCCGGTTCATTACAGCAACATGAACATTTTTCTGAAAAAACAAAAGCAACACAGCCAGGTTCAAAACATCAGAGCATGTAGTATAGAACAAGAGAGAAAGAAGATGGGAGGGGTAGTGGATGCCGGTAGGGTAGGAGATACGCTGCAGAGGACACGGACTGGACTAACGCAAGAGGCACGGGTCAAAATCTAACCATGCAAGGTGAACTCAACCAACGGTGCTCGAGCTCCCGGCTGGCAACTGCACAAGCAATGTCCGGCGGCGCCTCGACCTGGGACATCATCAACTCATTTCCTTTCCTAGAACTATACAACCGTCTGTCTCCTGATCAGCCAAGAAGAACACCCCTGCCATTGAGCAAAGCACCGGCGCGGAGATGGCGGAGGAGCACACCTTCGTGGCCTTCTTAGACGCCAGCGGCAGGGGAACGGTGTCGATGTTGGAAACAACTCGGGGGCACGGGTCTCTTAGGCCATTGTTTGGAAGAATCAGGGGAACGTCGTGGAGCTAAGAGAGTCCGATGGGAAGGCAGGGCCTTGCCAGAGTGGAACTTTGTTGTGGCAGCGCCGCAGTGGACGAGCAGACACGAAAAATACAAAGCCGGTGTCGCCGATACCGAGCACCCAGGACGATTCCTTCGATGGACATGACAAGAGAGATGCGGCAAAGTTTCAGGGCTCAACGAAGAGGGTCTAGGAAGCAGGCACAACGCCGCTGCGGTGACAGTAGTTTCGGCTCATGTGGAAAAAGCGATGGGAAGAGTGGAGAGACGTGCAATACTCCATGAGGTTCTCAGGGTCTCCTCGTCAACAGACTGGGAAGGCAGATGGAGGCCCGGAGGGAGGACACATCACATATCTTCAATTCTTGCTTCGTTAGGTATTGTAATATAATAGTATAACCGAAAATGAGTGAAAATTGTGTTTTACCCTAGTTTCAGGAACAACGCATGTGATATTGCCCACTTGGACTTCACTAATATCTACTATATAATTTCGGCTAACGACCATGGGTACGTCGACGTTCATTTTTCAATTTAGCCCCTCGCAAATAGAGAAATCACCCATAGTCCACAAATTCGACTATTTTGCATTTCAACCCCTCGCGAGGCTTCTGTTCCATGACCTCAAATAAAAAAAATGTGAACAAAAGTTGTGTGTCTCGTCAAAACAAACAATTTTGATTTTTGGATCATTTCAATCCAAGGTCATATGCAATTTTTAGAGCCAAAATACCACGGATCACCCTACCACAGATATAC
The DNA here is from genome assembly GCA_028641055.1 of Alopecurus myosuroides. Classification (NCBI taxonomy): domain Eukaryota; kingdom Viridiplantae; phylum Streptophyta; class Magnoliopsida; order Poales; family Poaceae; genus Alopecurus; species Alopecurus myosuroides. The sequence goes on along the minus strand of CM054062.1, from coordinate 233,077,946 downwards.
TCTGTCCTTGGGCGCGAGCAAATCCGCCAAATCATAGACATGTTCGGTCCTTTGGTGGGAGCGTGGGTGAAACGAGTTGAAAATCTCCAGATTGCGTCGAACTTCTTCCACCTGATTTTGAAGCATCAAGATGAGGTCAAATTAAAAAAAAACGCATTATGAACATTCTTTGTTTTTTTAGAAGAACAATTTTGTTTTCTACGAGATTTTTGATCTGAGGTCGTGTACTACCTCGAATCTGAAAAATACTGACAGGTCAGAACTGAGAGATTCAGATTCAATTCAAACATGTTTTAGTGCGGACACAATTAGCCCTTCAAGGTGACGTCATATGGAAAATTACAAAACATGAAAGTTCTTCTTTTCAAGAAGAACAACTTTGTATTTTATGTGATTTCAATTTAAAGTGGTTTACTGACTAAAAAATGACAGTCAAGGTGCAACCAATTTTTAGACCGAATAGTTTTAGAAGATTCGAGTCAAACATCCGAATTGGATGCGAAGTAGGGCTTTTGGACGTGAATCCAAACCTTTTCCTTGCACGCGAATTCCAGCCGCCTCTTATATACATGAGGGATGACGGTCGATTGAATAACAACACACAATCGCAAAAACCCATCTACACACTTTATCCCTAACCCTAGTTATCTTCTTCTTCATTCTTCGGCGTTCTTCGTGCAGTAGAGCTTTGATCCGCGAAGGCCTTGGGAGCAGGCGAACCAACCTAAGGCAGCTCATAGCCGCTGCTTTTGGATGATTAATTCAGATACACATGAAGTTACTGCCTTTGGTTCGGATTTGAATAACCTTGATGATGTAAATGGAAAGACGACAAGTGAGCTCCAATCCAGAATGAAAATCTAAGCTCATAAGAATCACTCTGAGGACGCAGAAGAAGGAGCCCCAAGGAAAATTCCCCATGGGCTACTACTAAGGGTGTGCTGATGACGATGAAGTTGGAATACAAGACTTTCATGAAATTGATATAGATATGCCGATAAAATACACAATGCTTAAATTGTCCATCTTTATGGGTTATAGGACATGATGGTTATTGATATTTTAAAGGGTTATTCATTCAATCTTTTAGCTTTAAACAAAATATAATGATATTCTATACAAGCTATTTCGACTGTGCTTATTCTGTTGCAACACACGAGCCTTATGCTAGTTATTTTGAAATGATTGCAGGAGAGTTGCTAAATCCATTACTTAGGAGGACGAGTGATCCAGTTTATGAAAAAAAATTAGACCCAAAAAATATACTCAGGGAACCGAGCAAAGACCACTACTGAGTAACAACAAAGACACATAAAGTAATAAGGTCACGCCACTATAGAAGAAGTCCTTGAGTGGACGACAGAATCCAACGGGATTTGAAGAACAAGATGAGTGGATTTCATGTAGTGTTTTGTACCTTGGATGTCACATATAACTCCCTCATATAATGCTCTGTCTAGCCAATTTAATGTCTATTATGCATGATTATTATTCTCGGTGCACCTTATTGTGATCATTGCATGTTTTTATAGATTTTTATTACTCTCTTCAATTGTAAAAAAAAACTATCAGAAGAGGTGTTTGCATGTATCACTGGTACCACAAGTGTAAGAAATCTCAACAGTCTTCGAGGGTAAGTGTAACCCAATTTATTGATTCGACACAAGGTAAGTCAAAGAATACTTACAAGCCTTAGCAGCTGAGTTGTCAATTCAGCCACACCTGAGAAGCACTTGGCTAAATATATCTTTACTGTTAAGGTTACAACAATGGTGAGGCTGTGTCACACATCTAAAAAATTACGAGACAAATGTCACTCCACTTCTCTCTTCTTGTATACACACGAGAACTAACTAACACACCGCATGCATGCACTAATAAACAATATCCACTCCACTTTCGCTCCTCGTATACACATGAGAACTAACTAACGCACCGCATGCACTAACAAACAATATTCACCTCAACTAACCCAATTATCTATCTGATTTTTAATACTCCTATTAAGTGATTGTCCACGAAAATCAAGCAATCATCACGAACGCGTCCGCTTCCTGCTAGGTTCGTTAAAACCGCTACTAGGAGCATATCTGAAGGCCGCATTGCAAAGAACGTCGTTGTCCAGCACCTGGTCGAGAGTTGACGCCATGCTCCGCTCTTCGTTGCCCAGCGCGTGGTCGTGGCCTCCGCCCCATTCCTCGCTTGTCGTCGCCCCGCTCTTTGCTATCAACGCCTGGCCGCGTCCATCGTGCATCTTCCCGCTCGTCTCTACAACGATAATGCTGGAGCAAGACAGACAAAGAGTATGGAAATAGAGAGAATTAGAGTCTTGGGCAAAGATATCACTTTGCCTTCTTAAAAGCAGTGGCGGACCTAGGATTTTACTAAAGGGTACGCCACACCAAAAAAAATTACATGTAATTTGGTAATATCTATTTTAACGCCAAAAAGCGAACCACAAATTTCACATCTATTTGGTAAATATATTTTAGCAGTGACTCGTTCTGGATAACGTAAGCTAACAAAGACTTAGTTTGGCATCATAACGTGGCCATGTCAAAAATATCAGCATATTTAGGAGAGGTTATATATTTAATTTTTGTTGTAGCCTTTCGAAAAAAAAAATCCAGCTTTATGAAAACAATGGGAATTTAATATATAGAAACAGTTTATTCTTTTGTTGCAAGTACATAACACTGTACAAATATAACTGGGTATTTTTCACCAAATTTTATAAACAAGGGTTTGTCTCCTTGCTGGTAAACATGTGTTTTTATGTAATAATTTATACAGTAATATATTATCCCTACTATTTACTCTCAAAAAATGTATAAAGGAAAAGATATCTAGGCTCATACTCCATGAATAAAAATTACTACTAACATGCAAGATAAAAGCTCCATGAATAAAAATTACTACTAAGGTGCAAGATAAAATGATACAAAAGTGTTACTATGGGGTTCGAACACATGACCCACTAGCCTGCTACCCATTACACATAGTAACCAAAAGACCAATTCATCATTGTGTCAAGTTTGAGATGTCTGCCAACTAATGCGAGCATAATTGAATATAGTTAAATTTATTTTTCTTTTTTTACATATACGTGGGAAACACGGCTGGTCCAGGGTATGCCATGGCATACCGGGCATACCCTTTGGGTCCACCCCTGCTTGAAAGGAGAATGGTTAAAAAATACATGACTATTACGGAGAAGGAAAGAAACTGGAGATAATTATTACTTGTATTGCAGTAGAATCCTTTCCCACATGAAGTTTACGAGGTCATAATTATTACTCGCGATCATTATTCACATGTGCTATATCCTTGTGTGGGAGTGAGACTTTGCATTAAAAATGTATATGAAAAAATGATGTATTGCGCATTCACTTATATGTTATAGTTTAGAATAGTATTTCGAAAATGTGTCTATTGGTGTTTGCTGATGCACGACATTGAAATTTCTAGAATAATAAAACCACTACGACCATAGATGATGGGAGCAACACTATCTAGATGGACGAAGCCAGAAAAATAACTTTAGATTAATGAATTTATATGCTTTATTGTGCTTCCGTAGAAACGCATAGATAGATGGGTGTTGAGCTGCTAAGATATTATGCCACCATTGCAACACACGGGCATTGTGCTAGTTAGTAATAAACGGTGCCAGAAAATAGTTGATGGCGTAATGATGGGATGATTCTCTTGTGTCCTCAGCACACCTACTACAATAGATGATTGTATAGATGCACCGGTTCGACGAAGAGATGATAAAATACGTGTAATATGGATGGTAAAACAAGATGTAGGAATTTTGTAATAAAAATGGCATCGAGGTAACATGTAGCAAAACTGTAAGTAAACGGTGTAGCAATGATAGAAAACAAGGCATAGGAATCATACTTTCACTAGTGATAACTCTCAACAATATTAACATAGTCAAACACATGATATTTCCTCTAACACTATGCATAATGGGCGTTACTCGAAAATCGTTCCTAATGGATCAGATAGGATGAGAATCGCATAGGGCTACACAAGCCTACCTTAAATTTCACGCTTCATATCTGCGTACACCCCAACCCTGTCACTTTGAGCATCCAAATATAGTACTAGTTAACACCACAACCTGTCTCTTGAACAGTCTGTTCTAATACATCCACAACACCCGCACTTTCATATTTTCACTATAGAGATTATAATAAACACAAACATCAAGAAACTTCCTAATTTCATAATTCAATCCAACAAAATAAGAACAAGTTCATGATAAGTATCTCTCTAATCCGTGATCCATAGAGTCACACACACGACACTTGCACTATCACCGTGGCATCGTGGGACAAAGGTGACTCCGGAAGATTATACTAGATAAAATCACTTGAGCACATCATATCCATTACATAACAAAGGGAAACATCATAGAATTCAACTATATAATAACATAGCTCACGATCACATAAAGATCACATCATGGGAGAGAGATATAACTATATAGCTACTAGTACGAGGGACTACTCTCGCATCATCGTGGAAGGCAGCAACGTCGATGAAGATGGTTCCGGCCAGAGGCACTTCCCCGTCCCGGCAGAGTGCCAGAATAGAGACTTTTGTCCCCCGGATTAGGATTTTGGATGGCGGCGAAGCTCAGACGGGTTTCTGTTTTTAGGGTAAAAGTGATTTTATAGGCGAAGAGTCGACGTGAGGCGGTGTCCGAGGCCACGAGATGAACCCCAGGCACGGGTGGGGGCTTGGACACGCCTACAGGTCATGTGGTGTCCCTGGAGCCCATCTCCAGGCGCTCTTCTGGCTCTCGGAGTGTTCCGATGAATAAAAAACCCTTAAAAAAATTCAGCTTATTCCGAGCACTTCCATTTTTGGACCTTTTCTGCAATAAACAAACAAAATAAACAGAAAATGGCACTGGGCATAATAGGTTAGTCCAATAAATGATAGAAAATATAGGAAAACAAAGGGGGAAATATAGAAAACAAGCATGTAGCATAAAAAATTATAGATACGTTTGTGACATATCACTCATACTCATATACTACTTACCACGACACTTTTTTAGGATGAGAGAGAGTACTTTTCTTGGTTCTGGTGTGTAAGTGATGTGGAACTCTCATGAACTTAGCACGATGAACCTATCCAAATACTGCTCGATAGGTGTGCAAAATCCAGCGTTCCATTTATGGACTGAAGTAAGAATCACGGAGTTGGGACCTTCGTTCCAATGAAGTATTTAAAAGTTTTGGCTTCATAAAGAATGACGGAGAATCTTGTGTTCACGAGAAAGTTACTGGAAGCGTTATAACATTTCTTTTATTTAAGAATACGTCATGGAAAGATGCATCGGGTTCAAACAAGGGGCCAGACGATCAATTACAACGCGACTGGCACAGACGCACAGTACACAACCCACCCAAGGCACACGGGATCACTCGCCAAACCTCCACAAATCTGCCTGCCGAAGACTACTCCTGAAAAGACCGCAGCGCACCACAGGGATGCTTCTACCTCAAGCATCCTAAGCACCCTATCTACGGACGGCTGATGTCCCTCAAACACCACTCCGTTCCGGTGCCGCCACAGACACCAACAAATCAGAGTGACCGCTGTCCAAAGTTCACGCTTGTTTGTCCCTCCCCCTAACCTGGTAGACAACCAAAGTGCCAAGGAGTCTTGCTGCATCGGAATCCCCTCCTCTAGGCCCCACCGACGAAGCAACATCGTCCATACTTGTCTTGTAAAGACACAACCCAAAAGCAGATGGTCAATATCTTCCCCCTGCTGGTCGCAGAGGGGGCATGAGGCTGGATGCGGCAATCCTTTGCAGCTCATCCTGTCAGCAGTCCAACATCTATTTTTTAGAGCCAGCCACATGAAAAATTTGCATTTGTTGGGAGCACGAGAGCGCCATACTTGCTCCGCGCCAGCAAGCCGAACAGCCCCCCAAACATGGCTTGGTAAGCCGATCTCGTAGAGTAGACGTGACCCGGCTCCCAGTTCCAATGGAGCTCGCCTTCCACACCCTCCTCGAGGGCAACGTCTGTCAGAATGTCGGCTAGGTTAAGGAGATCACGTAACTCAGGTCCGCCCAGGTCCGGAGGAACATCTTCCAGCCATCCCCCTGCGAGGCCTTCACGTACCTTACGGGCGGCCCGTGCACGTTTAGGTACTGCCGCCCATAGGTGGGGAGCCACGTGTCTGATCCTACCCTCTGGTAGCCACCTATCAGACCAGAAGAAAGTGTTGGCCCCATTGCCAACCACTGAAGTGGTTCCAGCCTCAAAAAGGTTGCGCGTCAGTCTGGGTACCTGGATGTTGAACTCTTTCCACGGCTTCGAAGTGTCTGTTCTATGAAGCCAGAGCCATCTAGCTCTCAAAGCATGATTCATCAATCGGAGATTGGGGATCCCGAGACCTCCGAAATGTTTCGACATGCAAACTCGGTCCCATGCCACGAGGCAGTGCCCACCATGAGCCTCCTTCCTCCCTTTCCACATGAAACCTCTTAGGATCTTGTCAATGTCGGTGACCGTCTTTGCAGGTAGGTCGAGGGACATCATGGAGAAGATCGAGACTGCCGCAAGCGTAGACTTAACCAACTCAAGTCTCCCTCCCTTATTCAGCAGATGCGCCCTCTAACCAGGGAGGTGACTGGCCATGTTGTCCACTATATACCGCAACTGAGAAGCCAAGAGCTTCCTCAAGGACAGTGGCAAGCCCAGGTACCGCATGGGGAAAGGCATGCTGGGACACTGAAGCTCCTGGGTAACCAAAGCTGCCACCTCCTCTCCACAGCCGATCAGATGGGCCAAGCATGTATCCAGATTAGCCCGAAAGCCTCGCCAAAGGTGGTTAAGATCTCAGAGAACACCCGAAAGTCCCACGAGGATGGTTTCAGAAAGGTCAGCACATCATCAGCATAAATCGAGGTTCTGTGCCGCAACCCATTTCGTGACAGTTGCGAGAGCCACACACTTAAGAGTTAATCGACATATAGAACATGAGTTCGATGGAAGAAAGGATGGAGTAAATACTGAAGGAAAGTTCAGAGAGTCTCGGGATATAAAGGTGGTGTCTCGAACATTGGCGAGAGTGCGCAGAATAGTTCGGGACATTTCATGGAAGGTGTGCGAATGGTTTAGGAAGGTTCCGGAATATTTCGGAGCGGTCGGAAAATTTCCGGACTTTGAAAAAATCATTACGTACTAAAACCTAGTAGGGCACCATGGGTTGGGGGCCACATGGGCCCACTAGGGCTGCCGCATGGTGGGGGGAACCCTACCCGAGTTGGTTAGGGAATCCCCTAGCTGGGTGAATTGGAAGGGGGTGACCTACGTGGACATGGACTTCCCCCTTGATCTGAATTGAGGAGGGAACAATCCTCATTTTTTTCAAAAAATATATGAAGCAATCCTCATTTGACTCCTCCTCCTAGAAACATTGGCGGAGGCCCTATGTGGACTCCCCTGGGGGAGGGGGCTGCCGGCTACTTATAAAAGGGAGGGTGGTTGTGGCCAAGGCACCCTATAACCATCCAAGGCGCACCACCCCTCCCAAACCCTAGCCGCGCCACCTCCCTCCCAACGGACGCTGCACTTCTGCTTTGCCTCCGTATACTTTGTCCACTACGCGGAAGCACTGCCAGATCTCTAGAACCATCACCTGGGATCCCATAGGCCTTCAAGATCTTCGTCGACGCCACCACGACGCCTAAGTGCTTCCATTATCCCATTCCAGTCGTCGAGCCCCCGCTGCACCATGTCACTGAGACTCTTCCTTGTCAGTGAACTAGATTCCATGCCACTCCACCTTGGCAACACGAGGAGGCCTGCGCCTAGCCGCCTAAGCCATACACTTGTCCTTCTAGTCAATGTGTGACTCCAAAGATGAGGCCCCCATGGGAAGAACGATGCAAGAACATTGTCATCATCCAATCCGGGAAGTTCGAATCTTGGTTTTTCCCTAGAGCGTACATCGAACGAGAATAGCCCCGCAACACCTCCAACGAGGTAAATAACGCCCACAGACGCCATCGTCGATGGTTCCTCCCGAGGCCAAAAATTGTTCGCTGGCATCCTTGCACCCGTCACCGATTAGACCACTGGCTCCTCTTCACCGATTAGACCACGAGCACGATCAAACCGTCATCGGATAACCCGTCGTTAAATGCCAAAGTCGGCACGGTGACACTGCTTGGGTCCAGTCGCACCACCAGGTGGTCCGTCGATAGCGGAAAAGGCCACATCGCTGCTCTAGCAAGGCCATGGCCATGCACACGCCGATTCGGGACAACCGCTCAAGATACACCAGAACCGCACCCCAGAACGGCGGGGGAGGGAATCCCCGCCGCCGACATCCACCACTTCCGTGACTTTTCCCAGCAAGCAGTAGGGATCCATCGGGGACATAGATAGGGGCGCCGCCAAATGAACCCTAGATGCATTTGTCTGGGAAAGACTATACACTAGATGGGACACATTTTTATTGTGTTAATATTATAGGATATCAAAGATATGATATATTTTCACATTATAACCATCGAATATGCTAGAGATAAGGCATGTTCAGTTTCTCTTACTTCTATATTAAGTTGATATGTCTAACTAGGTTGGTTCATATAAATATACACTACGCGGCTCGATTGTTTTCCAAGTAGAAACACGCCCATATTGTTGTACATGGTCTTGTGGATTCAAATGGAAATGACATTACAATCCTATATTTTTCTTATATTCATACATGTTTAGGATACACCGTATCCAGTGGCGGAGCTAGGGGGACCAGCAAGGGCCTAGGCTCCCCCTATGCTACGGTACAACAGGAGAAAAACATATGCTTACGACTAATTTAAACAAGATTTAGGTGAAAAAAATGCTTAGCTGGCCCCTCCTAAGAGCATCTCCAAACCCGAAACTTCCCCCCAAACGTCTGGACGGACAACCCGAGCAAGGATTGGCCCAAAAACACCCACCAACCGCTTTCCTCAAACGAAGCCCAAACGTCCGGGCTGACCGGCGAACCCCAAAGCCAGCCAAAGCCAACCCATATGTGGGGAGGGTTTGGGCCGCCCGGGCGCTGCGGCACAGAGAGGTTGACTGCACATACCCACCCCATTTCACACCGATAGGTCGGAATACTATTCCCGATGGTAGATTTTCACACTCCGCCGCCCCGTTCTAGTAGCTCCGCTTTCCTCCGCCCTAGCGCCCCTAGCCCCTTCGTCATCCGCATTCTCTCCGCCAAAGTTCCCTGACCAAATTTTGGTCGTAGCCGAGCTCCGTGGCAGCAACATTTCGCTGGATCTGAAGCTCTTCGACAATTCATTCCATCTCCGCCCGCCAGTCTCCGCATACCCTGGTTTCATGGGACACAACGAGGACTCTGCAACCTCCTTCCGTCTAGGGCACCTCTTCCGACTCCACCACGGTATGTCCTAGATTTTGCTCCCATTTTGTGTCTATCCCCAAATTGTTCCGGTGGAGTGGATTTGATTTCCTCCTTACAATTGTAGGACGCATCTAAAGCATATAGTTGCAATGCTTGGGGTGTCATGTTCGAGTTGAACGAGTTCCTCCGAGGCAAGATGCGTATTTTGGAGGATTTGGACTTCACCGTTGAGGAAAAGAAGAAGATTGAAGAAAAGTTTGAGCTTGTTGTACAAACAAATCGGAATTTGCCGGACAAGCTGAAGAAGATTGAAGAAGATAACAAGAAAATAGAAGAAGAGAAGATGAGTTTGGAAGAAGAGAAGATGAACATGGAGTTGCAACTCGCCGACGCTGTGGATGATAACAAAAGTAAGACGGATGCAACTCGGACGAAGATCAAGAAGACGAAGAGACAAGTTATCGAGAAGAAGACGCTAGGTTATAGTCATTTTGGTTGTGATTATACTTGCTATGTAGTGTGGGTTATCTATGTTCAGTACGTAGATAGTACATGCAAAATATAAGTTTGCATGTAGTGCATGAATTTGAAGTGAAAGTTTAGGCTAAATGATTATAGAACAGCATGTTTGGGGACAAAGTCACTGTCCACTGATATGTCCGGCGTATCCGCGGACAGTCCGGGACCCATTTTTGCGTCTCCGGTTGAAAATGTCCCGGGCCCCTTTAAGCTACGATCCTGCCTCTGCCCCTATACGTGTTAACTGTGAAAGTGCAATCAGTGCAATCAGGCATATCTTTGATTCCTTAAATTATTTTTAATATACACACTAGAAAAATGAAAATTAGTTTGAAGGGAAAAAAGTTTTGGCTCGCCAGGGTGATTTGGTCGTCGTCTGTTTAAGTTTAGCCACAAATATCAACTCAGATCCAGCTCCAAAATGGGTCCACGTGTAACTAATGGCTTCAGGTGTGCTGTGACGATGCTTCCTGTTCCGATTGTCGGATCACACCAACAAAAACAAAACGCATCACAGCTAACGATAAAAGAGAACGACAATCACACCGTGGTCCGTGGGAGAACCCTTTTCATTCCCTAACCATGTTGAAACAGGACCAAAAAAACAGAATTAAGAAACGGTTGTACGCGTGCTGATGAGATTACGCGTGTGCCTTTTTCATAGCGTGTTGAATCACCGGGTGATGGTGCGATGACGCAGACGCTGAGACGCGGATCCCCATGGAATTTCCTCGCCCACAACTTTCCAGCGCCTCATCTCAAAAGGGTAAACTTTCCAGCACCTGACGGATCGAGACTGGCCGCCGGAACGCCACGTATGATTGCTGCACCGCTTTTCGATCATGGATGGCGATCTCTTTCTCGTGACGAGGCGATGCGTGGGCCGCCTCCGCGGCGCCAAGGGCTCCTGCGTCCTCAAGCTCCCAGCTGACAGGTCGGTGGAAGCGGGCGCGTTTTTTTCTTTTTTTTTTTGCCAAATCTGATCCTTAGCGAAACTAATTTCAAATCTGACCCTTTCCAGAACTATTTTTAAACCTAGCCTATTAAGATCAGCACCAAATAGCATGTGCATTTGGACGTCATCTTATTTTTACGCCGAATCCTATTTTGATTAAAAAAATCGGAAGGTCGGCTCCAAGTAGGATGAAGCCTGGAGCCGAGCTAAACAAGTTCGGCTTCATCCTACCTGAAACCAACCTTAGGGCATCTCCAGCCGTGTGAACCCCCCAGCACAAAAGAATCACAAGAAATAGTACAAACGGCGTGTAACAGCTACGCCTGTTACTGAACCTACTGTCGAACGTTCAGGTGTCGTGTGAAGGCGTGGGCTTGGGCCGCGCGTTGTAAGTTGTGTGTTGGCCCAAGTGGGTGTGCCGTGGGCGAGGGGTAGAGCACGTTATAAGCTTGATACCGTGTAAGGACAGGACATGAACCAATTGAATAAACAATTTCCCTTCTCTGTCTGTCTCTTCCTCCTGACGACGATTCTCTCTCCCTCTCCAATTCCCTCTTGCTGTAGAAGAACCCTAGATCGATCTCACGCCGTTACATCTCCACGGCTAAGGGATATTACACGGCGCAAAATCAAAACTTGGGGCAATGTCATTTGCCAGCCGTAGCCCACCCAAGCAGCCAAAATATGGGGCTGGCCAAACCCAAGGGGCTGGGTTTGGCTTGGGTGCGCCGACGCAAAAACGACGATATTTCAGCTCATGTGGGCTGACTGGTGAAATTCGGCGCTAAAACGACGCTTTTTGACATAAAAGGTGGTCCTGGGGGCGTTGGGGGACGGCTGGAGATGCCGTTAGGAGTCAGATTCAAAAATACTTCCGAGAATAGGTCAGATTTGAAATTAGTTTTGTTAAGAGGCCAGATTTGGCAAAAAAAAAAAAACAGCGGGCACTGCCCCGTCGTACTTCTTCCCGGCTCTGGAAGCGTGACTGCGTGGGCCTTGGATATTTCTTCCCAGCCTGGGAGATGGTCACTAGAAAGGTAGCCCATGCCCGGCAGCACCAGGCCCCGGGTTCTGATTCTCACAGCAGAGCCGAGGCGTGGTTAAGCTAGTAGCCCATGACAAATAATCGTGGAGAATGACCGGTGTCACGCGGGTTAATTTTTACGCATGGAATGGGCCAGCTGGGCCTCTAATGCTTAGTCACGCGGCCGAAGTACATGCATAGACAAATACTAGCCTAATTAGCATGGCAGCGGAACAAAGTTCAGAGCTCTGTTTACTACCAGCGTGGATGGTGGAGCGTGTATAGTGGACGAAGGTGCATTACTTTTTCGCTTGACCGGCACCACATCAGTTCAGAGCAGCTCCAGGCAAATATCTCGTACTCAAAAAGTGTGGTATGAAGGGGCACGATGGCTACGCGACACATGTTGCAATGCTGGTAATCCATCATCCTTTCCTGGTGCCTCTTATATATTAGATGGACCTTGCACGCTTTGCCGCGTCGTTCTTTTTTAAGGGAGGCGTAATTTAGCTTCAGAAACTGAGAGCTTTGCCCTCACGTTGCCATGTCTTGGACCAACTCGGGTGCATTAGTGCATGTGCCTCTCATTCACAGCAACAAAGGTTCCGGTTGGCAAATATTGTTGTGTCTATTTCCATTACTTGAAAAATATGGTGGTGCCAAGTGGGTTTATCTCCATCATGACCAGAAAGCTCATATGTGGTTATCTGTTTGGTGAAGTGGTAAATGAATCAAACAGGCCCTGCCGGGTATATACTTGCCATTTCATTTGCTTAACATCTCAGCTGATATCTCGCACAAAAACAGTTTCTCATCACATATGACAAAAACTACGAAAGTTTTGTTTGTTTTGCAAATATAGTAGTAAACTGCTCAATCCTATGAATCACGGTGTAATAACACCAATCATGTGATGTTCAACAACCAAAATACTGATAAGGAAATTTGAACATAAACCATCGGTCAGTCCAATGAGCTACGGAAGTTCCAGTTTGTGCATCTCGGCCACATCTCCGCGAGTGACGGTCCGCTATTTAGGCAGAGGCATTCAACCTCGTTGGCATACCAGATTGCAGATATACTCCATCCATAAGATACAACAACCGACTTGTTTGATGGATAACATGATCTCACATACTCTGATTTTAATCTGATAATGCAAGCATCCTACAAAACCAACTTTCCCTTCAGTAGTTGCAAACACATATTAGCTGAGGCAGCGTCACAGGACTGACAAACAAAATATCATAACAACCATAGTTTGCTATTTACAAAGACCTTCTGATTTTAATCTCTCTTTCTCTCTCTCTCTAAGTTACTATAAGTCTATACTTGGTGTTCTCACCTCCATCGTAGAATTTTTTCCAAAAGTCAGGTCCTATCATTTCCGGATCTTCCATTTTTACTCAGCTGACATATGCCTCTGAATATTCGACGGGATTTGTGGAAGTAGGGGGAGAAATCAGGGGCGGATTGCTGGATCCAGGGATCGGGGAGAAATCAGGGGCGGATTGCTGGATCCAGGGATCATTTTAGACAAATCAATGATGTATTCGACTGGATCCATGCAAGGGAAAGAAGTAGCCCATCAAGAAAGAGAGAGATGTGGCCACCATACGAATATGTAGGCGGCTTTATTGGAACCTCGTTTGGGGACGAAGGGGAAGGACGGCCGATGAACAATCTCAACGCCACTATTGCTAGAACCCAGCACTCTCCCGGATGTAAGCACGCCGCCACAACCTGCCAAGAGAGGAGGCGACGACTGCAGATCCGGGAGGAACACACCCTGCAGATCCCACGGGCCTCAATGAAATTTAGGCCATGGATAGCTTGGAGCTTCAACGCGGACGAGACGTTCGCCCGTGAGCTCCATGTCAGCGTTGACGACCTGGCCAACAACAACAAATTTAGGATACACGTAGGGGAGACTGGGACGGAGGGGGGGACAGGAGAGGTTGGTCGTGGGAGAGACGGCATGGAGACGGGAGAGGGAAGGTTCGAGCGGCGACCTTCTCTCTAGAGCTGGGGGCGATTGTTTTCAGCGGTGAATCAGTCAATCAGACGTGCACGTTTCCCTTAACGTCAAATTCTAGGTCGCTGACAGTGGGTCTCACGTCTTGGAGCAAGGAGAGGCCTCGAATAGCCCTAGGATTAGATCTTTGAAGAGATATGCACGATCCCTGAAAGGATATATACACATCAGATCCCCTGAAGAAAACGTTAGACTAAAAAGGGCGTTCTTGTGCATGTACACGGAAGCTAGGAGCAAAGTGGAACATGAAAAGGAGATAGCGCATCTTGCACGTAAATGTTATTTTCTGGTGGATCCAGTGGTTCCATAATTCACTTCGTGGTGTGTGGTGCTATATTTTTCTGTCTCATGTAGGTTTGACGATTTTTTTTCTTCAATTTTTCTTTCTATTTTCTTTTTCTCCTTTTTTCTATTACATTCTCCATAGTTTAGTTTATGATTGTCCTATTTTAAGTTATGTTTCTATTCATTTCCATACTTTTTTATCATTATCTTCTTAGCCTAAAAATTTGGTCCTCGTATTTGTGTGATATTTTTATGGGTCCTGATTTTCTTGTTTCACATATAGTTGCTATTTGTCTGCCGAGTGCTAAAATTTTGTTGCATTTAGTCTAAGTTTGTGTTTGTCGTTTCTCTTATTGTATGCTAAACTTTTCCTCCATGTATTTTAATTTGTCGTTCCACATTAAGATGTGATTTGTTCCTCGCATGCTATAGTTCTTGTCCAGTTATAGTTCGTGATTTAGTTCCACTTAGTCTATACTTTTGTATCATATAGGTGTGATTTGTTCCTCATACATCATATTTTTGTTATAGTTTATCTACTTTATTGTCATGCTGAACATGTGACTCGTTCAAAGGTAGCTATAACTCTTGTCCCAGTTGTAATTGTTATTTTGTTCCACTTAGTCTAAATGTTTCTCTTGTTGTACGATTTGTTCCTTGTGCGCTAAAATTTTGTTTCAACCTTTCTAATTCGTTGTCCTCTCAATATGTGAATTATTCCTCAAGCGCTATAATTTGTATCAAAATTGTAGCCAATATTTTGTTCCACTTAGTGTCAGTACCCTATATCGACATATCCCTCGTACGACATACTAGGGTTTAGAGATTGGAAATGGTTGCATCTTGGTAGTATCGATGGTTAGCTATGAGATGTGGTTTACCCTGGTTCGGGACCCTCGTAGAGAAAAAACCTTTACTTCTGCTTGTCTGGATTATATTGATGATAATTACAATGAGTGCAACAACGGTTGCGGCAGAGAGAAGATTGGATCTCGCGCAGCTCAAGATGCTATGGTGGTGGAATAAGCGATGCCCTACCCGGGGGTCATCCCAGCCTTTATATAGGAGGCAGGGTCTCTATACCGTGTACAGGTGGGTTACAAATCTCGGGTGAGTTGGTTGGTTCCTTTGCCTTGTAACGCACGTTTGACAGCCTGGATGGGCCTTACATGGGCCTTCTAGAAGCTGGGTGGCGGCACCTCTCAATGGGTTTTAGTGCACAACTGCAGTCGGTAGGCCCATGGAGGGGACTCGGAGAGTATGCCTACGTGAGTAGCCCCTGAGTGTCTATTCAACTCCGGAGAGTCGGGTAGAGACTCAGTAACCCAGAGGACTCAAAAAAATTGTGAGTCGATGATATTTGACGTTTGAGATCCCATGACTCAGAAATTCCCTGGGTTTGAGGATGTATGGATCCTGTCATGAGTACTCGTGTATTAAGTCAGAAGGTGTACGATTCCAGCACTTCGTCAAGGGATATGGTACAACTGCTTGGTACGCTCGACGAACCGGGACCAATTAATTGCACTCGGGCAAACACATTACTAACCTTCTCAAACTCGATTCCCCTAGCTCGAATCTGGGATGGTTGATAACTTCGACTCGTGCCACGGAGGATTAACAAATCGAGCTTAACCTTAAGCAAATACCTAGCGCGTCTGCTAGGATTTTTCATCGTACTGTCGGTATGGAAAATGCCAGAGAATGCAACATGAGTATAATTCCTATGCCCAGAGGGCGGATCCTTGGGTCTTCACGTATGTAAAACACGGGATCCAGTCGTGCCATTGTGGTCGTACGACCTGGGGAGTCAAGATACTTCGTATTACTTCGAGTAACGGAGTTACAGTGTTTTCGGCGATGATTGTGACGAGTGACTTTTGGTGTAATAATCGAAGAAAATAAGCCTGCCGACTGGTGTTTTGTATGTCATTACTACGAATTCCCTCTGCTCCCGATGGGACGTGACGAGAGATGTCAGAGACTAGACGTTTCGTGGTGGGCCCTCCTTGTCGGCTTTTGACCGGAACGTGACCGACGTGCGTCGGGAAATTCACGCAGTGGCGCAGTTAGCGGCGCATGGGCGCCTTGATTATCGTGTTGTAGTAATGGCGTGACCTCTCCGTCTCTTGGCGCCACGTGGTGGCTCGGATATGTGCCACGTTTCTTCATCCAAAGGAATCGACGGCTCGGGTGAGTTTGGTCACCATATAAAGGTTATTTGTGAGGGGAGCGTATCTTCCCCGTTTCACAAACCCCCTTCTTCTTCCTCGCGTTCCACCTCCATTCTCTTGTCCACAAAAAGCTCCATGGCAGGCTGTGGGAAAGGGAAGCGTGCGGCTGCGGGCGTGAAAAAGCGGAGGCTCGAGTTCGTTCATGCTGAAGAAGAAAGCGGGTGAATGGCGTTCGTCCAACCTCCCCGCCAAATCCCTCCTGTCTATGCAGAAGGACGGGCAGCTCCCGTCGGTGGACTCCGGCCGCGTGCGCAAGCCCGGGAAGGATGAAGACCTCCCCTTCCCTCAAGGTAACAAGAGGGTGGTCTTTTCCGAGCATGTCCTTCGAGAAATTTCTTTTCCTCTACAACCTTTCTTGTGGGCGCTCCTATACATGTACGAAATCCAACCGCATGATCTCCCGCCGACTCAGTGCAGCACATCGCGTGCTTCATCGTCCACCGCGAGTGCTTCCTCGGCATTCGCCCTCACTGGGGATTGTGGAAGCGCATTTTGTTCGTGAAGGTGCCCAAGGGGCAGAAAGGATCCGGGGAGCCCTGCGCCACGGGGGGATTCAGGATCCAAGTCCGGAGTGACATCGACTACTTTGAGATGAAGTTCGTCGACTCCGTCCAGCATTGGCGAAGATGGTGGTTCTACGTCCAGGACATGGACTCGAAGGGTGTCCCAGGGTTCTACCCTCACGCTGTTTTGACCCAAAGGAATTCCTGGCGCCACTGGATGACGCATCAAGAAGTCGCAGCGACGGACCCTCTGATGAATCAGATCGCAATTCTCCGCAAGAAGGACAAGGGCTTCTGGATCACATGTGTGCATCTGGCCACCGTGTTTATCCAACTCCGAGTCCAGCCACTCCAGAATCGCTTCTGCCCCATGTGGGAGTACTCGGGTCCTTGCGACCCAAGCCGGACTCGTGCAGATGAGCTCTCGTAAGATGAGTTAGAGACTCGAATCCGCACTATTACCAACCTCAAGGAGGAGCGTCTGCTGGTGCTACCCGCGAGGCCTTTTGTGGCTGACTATCCCCCGACCCAGGTAATCTTTCGAGTAGCCTTTCGTTTCCGCTAGTATTTTAGCGAGTCTTGTCTAACCATTATGTCTCTCTGCAGAACCAAGATGTTGACTCGTACTATCCCCCCTCCCCCCCGAAGGATGTGCTTCTTCAGATCTTGCGGATGACATCTATCCAAGGTGGCAAAAATTTGTGAAGCCGGTGAAAAAAACGCAAGGTAAACAATATGCTTTTCATAACGCATAAGTGATAGCTATGAAAGATGTGGAGAGTACATTTGATATTTTGCAATCACAATTTGCTATTGTGAGAGGACATGCTAGATTTTAGGTTTAATAAATCCTTTGGTACATTATGACAGTTTGTGTGATCATGCATAACATGATTGTCGAGAAAGAGCGTGGATAGGAGTTGGACTATTCCATCTACGATTTGATGGGACAACCCGCGTGAGTGAGAAGGAGAGAAGAGAGAGTTGCCCTCTTTATTGCATCCTACCATTCCATTCGCCATAACAAAGTGCATGATGATTTTTAAGAAGATATCATGGAGAAATGTTGAAAATGGTATGGACAACAAGCCCACTAGTTTGTATTATGTTTGTGTCCGAGAGCTACTTGATGAATAATTTGTTTTATTTTTATGAACTATTGTTTGTATTTGTATGAACTATCTGTTTGTGTTGTAGTAATAATCAATATTTTTTTATTGCTTTTGTGTGTTTGATCTAGTTTGTTGCATGTAGTTGGTTGTTTGAGCTTTGTGCAACCGTGCATGCCCGTTTTTGCAGCGCCTGAAAAAACGCCAACAACGCGACGTCCAATTTTTATGTATCTAAAATCGCAGGCGTCCCGTGCTACAAATTTCTTTTGGCACTAATTGAATGACTTATGCCCTAGAGGCAAATAATAAAAGGGTATTTATTATCATAACTCATATGTTCATAATGTTTCGTACCATGCTATAACTGTATTAAGAGAAAACATTGATCCACGTGTGGTACATAAGCAAACCATGTCCCTAGTAGGCTCTAGTTATACTAGTTCGTTGGGCAACAGATGATCAAGGTTTCCTGATCATGGGTATTTATACCATTGACAACAAAGTCATGTCGTTGGAGAATGATATGATGGACATGCCCCTTTATGTTCATCGTAACGAGACCGAGTCATTTAAGTTCAAAGTTATGATAACAAAAAAACGTAGTGCCTTAGCCTTAGACTGTGATATGGTATTTAATTTATATCCTGAAAGTTATTTTGATTGCATCAAACGTCACACCGTAACCGGGTGATTATAACGGTGACTTTTGGGTAATGGAAGGGATATGTTGAGGCGTGCCATCAAGAGCGGTACTTGCCAATCCTGATGACGGATAGATACTTCTGGGCCCACTCGGTGGAGTTGCATCAATTAGCTTGCAAGCATGTGACCGGTTCAGGGAAGATGCAACGACACGGAAACGAGTTGAATTGTTATGTCAGTAACGAGACAAAACGGGGTATGAGATCCCGGACGATCAGATCTTGGACTAACAAAATATTGCAAGAGCAAGAGGCTTAGGAACTTGACGTTTACGGTTCAAGGACGCAAAACTTCGATGGATGTCCATGGGCCGTTAAGAACGTTCCAGTTCGCTTAATGGTCATTGGTTAGAGAGGACTCTCACCATGTCTGGTGTGTTCCGAACCATTGGGTGTCACATTTAAGGGTAGACAATGCATGAGAGAGATCTTAGTACCGAAGAGAATATCTGAGAGCACCAGAATCGTTCTGGTAATTATCCGGTAGGAATCGGAAAGTTCTGAAGTTGTATCGAAATAAAGGAGAAATGCCCGATAGTGATCGGAGAGTGCCGGAAGTGTTTCCGAGGCTCAAAAATGAATAAGTAATGTGTATTATTATTAATTAGTGTAATTAATAATGAAATAGCATTTTATTTCATTTAAAAATACATTTATTCCACCAATGGGCCTTCCGGCCAGATTTGGCCCATTAGGGGAAAAGTGGAAAAAAGAAACAAGAAAAAAGCGAGAATCCCACATGGGCCACTTGGGGCCTATGTGGGGGTGCGGCTGCCTCCCTTGGCCGCACCAACCATGAGGGATTAGTCCCACATGGCTTGGCCAAGGGGAAAGGTTTCCCCTTCCCACTATATAAAGGGAGGCACCCATCCCCTTTTCTCCATCCAATTTTCTCTCTTCTCTTTTCTAACGTTGTTTCCCTTCGGAGCTACGCAACGAGTTGAGAATTCTTCACTATAACACACCGCCATGTTCATAGTCTTCGGTCTATCTCTCTACTTAGGCAATCTCTATACCGGGTCAAAGACCGCAAGTCGTCGACTACACCGTATGTGTGTAATCCCACAAGGTGTCACACTTGGGGCACTAGTCGTGAACTACACCTCGACTTTAAGGTCGGCTTCGTTGTCTTCATAAACAACTCTTTTGCACGATGTTAATCCCCGCTTTCGGTCTTCAAGGTTATGATCACCGTTCCTTCTCTGTTACTCAATATCTGCATAGTAATAGATCCTGGCTGTTTTTCGGTTATCGTTGTTAGGATTTTTTTTTGTTTTTAGCAACAAAACTCTTTAGTGGTATCAGAGCCGATCTATGCATAGATATAGCAATAAGGTTAGAACTCATGGAGATGAGGACATCGGTCTTGTAGTTGTTACCTCCTCGCGTGTACTTGATTATGATGCTGGCATTGTTTGATGATAGCCTCCCTCGGCTAACTTTACGCGTACTCTTACGCAAGACCGGCGTTGTGACCGACATATGGCGTGTACCACATAAAGCAACTATGAGGGTGTCAGTTTTTCTTACAATACATGTCATGGCATTTACAATGGGAGCCCCGAAAGGGATTTGCAACAAACAACTAGTTGATCGGTGTTGTGGTTGCAGGGTTCGTAGGTAAGAAATGGTTCTTCTTGCGACAGTCCCATGAGCCAAGTTAAACTTGCATTAAGATGAAGTAGAAGTGTATAACTTTATGTTGCAGGGGGCAAAGGATATGATATGGTAAAGGTGAGCTTATGAATTGTTCGGACTAACCTTTTCATATGGAGGCATCGAGGACTGGATGCTGTTTTGGAGTGGACCATGGAGATCAAGGCGTGAAGACCATATCATATCAATCTACACTCTTTTCATTTGACGTTATTGTATATATATACACACACACACACACACACACACACATATATATATATATATATATATATATATATATATATGATAGTATATTATGATATATTCGGCGGTAGCTATATAAGATGATCCCTCTTTAATTCCAATGTAAGTGTTCTCCCTTAGTGTGGCACCGACAAGAAACTCTGCAGTAGATAAATGGGCCGTGACGATCGGGTGCTTTCTTCTACGTTCTCATACGTCGGGTGTAAGCCATGTAAGCACAGCCGGATACACTAAGGTTAAGTTGGTGAGCCTACCATGTACAGACATGGCCTCGGAACACAGAAGACTGAAAGGTCGAGCACGAGTTGCATGGAAGATGCAACTGACATGTTTTGTCTACCTCTAAAACTAGACCAATGGCCGTGACGATCAGGTGTGGTGTGGTGACGGGGGTCATGTGATCACTAAACGAAGTGAGGAATGTTCATTTAAGCGGGAGTTTATGTTATTTATATATGCATGATATATGTTTGAAAACATGAACCCAATATTATGAACATAGTCTTAAATGTCTTTGCAAAACCCATGTAGACTAAACCCTATTCTATAGCCCTCTTAAATTTAGATGAATTCCTATGATTGAGAAACTTAAAAGTTGGGTCCAACTTCATTGTTTTATACCATAGCTTGAGGATACTCCATGTTCAACATTTTAACTCTATATGATACAAAACCTGTTAGAAGATAAGCCAGGAGATTCTGTTAACGATGGGATAATTTGATTATCAAGTTCATTTGGATAGTTAGTGAACTGTAGGTGTATTTTGAACATTCAGAATGATCACTGAGCTTAATGCTCGTCATGCACCGTCAGTTAGGTTTTCTTCTCAAGCTAAATGGAGGAGAATACTCAGAACACGTGGTAGTCATGGTTGATGACACCGAAACACCGTGTTGAGTCTAATTACTGGATAACATATAATTTTTCTCATGATGGGGTGCTGCGATTGCCGCCCACCCTAGTTGCAGATAATTTGTCATGGACTATATCATGCAAGGAGAATTGTTCACTTCCATGAATTCTTGGTTGTGTTGAAAAACCGAGATGATGAAATATATTACCGGAAAGGCATCAATGATGATGGTGTATATGATATACGCATTATGAATGCTTTACCTAAACCAATTCTCATTGAAATGACTAAGTTATGATACTAGTCATGTTTTATGAAAACAAGATTTTCTTCTTGAGTGGCTTGGAAAGATGAGGAGACAATGTGTGTCGATGATGGCAGGCAAGATGTTGTGATGACCATCGACACTCTCCCTCAACATCTGCCATTTAAAATGAGATATTTCATAATCACTGGTTAGCATGATCATTCTAAGTGTGTCTTGCCACAAGCGATACAATTTTTCATATGTGTTAGTGGCAAGTCGTTGTCCTATATTTATGAGTGATATCTATTAATGATCATACACTGGTTATGAATGGATTGTTCTTATTTTTTGTAGTAGTTCCTGCATTTAGCATTAACCAAATACATAAACTTAGTAATGACACCACATTTATGTGGCACTATTCTTTGAATTCAAGTCAATGTTATATGCGTGAAGAGGCTCCACCACCTTTTGAGTAATGAGACTTAATCTTTTGACACACGCAAATTGTTCTTCACGGACCAAGATAACTAAAGACTCCGTTTGTGAAACAGAATTTTAACTTATTGAAAAACATATATTTTGATGTGTTCAAGATCGATGAGTACTTCAACCGAGTAGTGGAAATCATTATTTTGTAAACTTCAAGGATGATTTGAGTAGATATGTATATATCCACTTAATGAAACGCTGATCTGAAAAAAATGACGAGTTCAAACAAATTCAGAGTGAGGTAAAACTTCATCGATGATTTGGGTTGATATATTATATCCACTTAATGAAACACTGGTCTAAAAGAGTTTGACAAGTTTAAACAAGTTCGGATTAAAGTGGACTTAACAAGAAAATCAATTTCCTGCGATGCTGATCGAGGAGACAATGATTTGAGTTATGAGTTTTGCTATATCATCAGAAGACTTGTGAAAAGGATTTCACGAATTACGTTGCATAGTACACCGTAGTGCTATGGTGTGTTTGCACGTTGTGACCATAATCCATTGGATAATGTGTGGTTGGTCGGTTAATATCTCTTATCGAATTATTATCATTTGGGTTATATTTTAGAATCAAAACATTCACTTTAGATAACAGGGAAACCATCTAAATCCGTTGAGACAATAACATACTATTTATGGCATGGCATTTTAGTTTGGATTGTCGTTTACGTAATTTTGGTTTTCAATGTTTTCGAAGCTGAAGCGGATAAATTCATCTTTGTAGAACATCTAGAAAATTGACTGGATATGTCTTTCACAATGAAAGCTATTTGTTGCTGCAACATACCTTGCTCAAGAAGTCATATCTTGCCAAGGGTATAAGTGAGAGAAAAAGTAGAGTAAGACAGAGTCCGTAAAATTTCTCTCCGGACATCGAGTGGTGCAGCGGAAGTCGTCCCGTAACCGTCCGCTAGAAGGAAGTTAGTGGTTATGATCATGACTCTGAGAGATCGAGATAGGAAATCAGAGGGGGGTGAATGATTGCGCGGAAGCAAATTACAACTTTTCCAAAATTTCAAACCCTCAAACCCTAATCTGTTCGTGATGGGAAAACGGTGGTAGCTCCAGATATACTGAAACAAACGATGCGTATGAGATCTCAAAAGATAGCTATGAAAATTATCTAACCAACGCAAAAAGAATCAGCTCAATCGGAGTTACGAGTCAAAAGATATGATCAAAACCGTAACAGCTGAAAGAAGGCGGCGAAAATCAATCTAGGCCTAATTTCGAGAATTAGCAAAAAGATAGATTTCTCGCACCACAAACTTCCCTTAATCTCGTGAAAATCCTGCAGCAAAAAAAATTAGATAGACCTAGCACGAAGATTTCACCAAGATTAGAGAAAGCCAGAGATGACACCGCCAGAGATTACTTTATTGCCACGATGTCGATCGGTTACAAAAGATGCGTGTGTGCATCCAAGAACTCTCCAAATAAATCTAGATCTAGTCTGAGTTCCTCTCTCTGAGACGTACCCAAAAACTAGGCTATACCCCTATATTTAAAAGAGTTAGACAAACCCTAAAGAGCCATAATCTAAACGATCTCGGTTCAGAAAACTGCCTGCGGCGCTCGCACCGCACCTGACCGCTGCACCGCAGAGCATGTCTGTCATGGGCCGAGTCGCGCCTGGCGTCCTCAACAAGCACCTCCGCTCGCGCGCCTAGGGACAGCCATCCTCTGTCTTTCAGCGCAGCCCAGCGCCTCGATGCTGGCCACGCGCTGTGCTCTACTCCTTTCCGATGTCCAGCGAACGAACTGCTCTGCTCCTTTGCCACCGCTGCCTGACACAAGCAGCACATGCACGATCAATTCTTGACCTGCACTAATACTTGATGTGCATGCACTTTGCCCAAACTCCAATGCAACTCAAATAGCATGCACACCATACGTGCACACTCCTTGCACTCCCATGCATGGCCAATCAACTAGCACATGCACGAGCTGCTCCATGAGACAAAATGCATGCACTAATCAAAGGTTTTGATTAGCATTAGCCTAACTCTCTGTCATCGGCATATTTTTCCTTTCGACGCCTCTCCTCCTCGTGTGCCTTTGGAACCTCGACCAACATGTTCAATACCGTACATCTCCGGTATAAACCAAGTACGACAAACCGGTAACCTCCCGGATCATCGTAACCTTCACCTTCATTGTTCCTTCGCACAAACGCCTCGCATGACCTTGATCTCTCGACCTCAGCTTCTCCCAAGCTTTGTCCCTCGATCCCGTCATCGACCACGTTCCTCCAGCTCGGGCAACACCTGAAAGCGAAACAACAAATAACCAGTACGAGCACAAGTCCACGACTTGACTCAGGGTAAGTTCCACACAACTCACGCCATATTATCAGCACCATATACGATACCAAACACCACACAAGTATCCATATCACCCAAAGTATCCAAATCAATGTTCTACTTAGCACTTATCAATGTTGCACATCACACATGATTTCACAATCTCCCCCTTGATGAAAACATTGGCAACATCACATAAACACCGAATATTGATTGGCAGATATATTCACTTAACTTTCAGATTTTCAAGGTTTTAAAAAGAAAAAAAATGAAAAACAAAAAATTGAATCAACAAAAGATTCAAAAATATGTGTACAAAACACATACCCAGAACACAAAAGAAAATTGTGTACAAAATATGGTGTGTATATGTGTGGAAAATTTCTCCCCCTTTGACAATGAGTTTCATCAAAACCACAAAACAAACTTTCCCCTTTTTAAAAAAAAATTGTCATATTCTATTTTTTTATGTTGTAATGAGCATTATAAGACATCATGAAAATGACAATTCTACATTCAAGTCATGCAAAGAGTAGTTGTACTCGACATGTATACAAGTATAATGCAATTCACACATGACCAAGAATCAAGTATTGTTACGATTTATTACAAGACATGGTCTCCCTTTATCAACTACGTCAATACTTGAATACACAATCATTTTAAGCAAGTTATATTTAAGCATGAAACTTAATCTCCACATAAATTGTATGCCATGTCAATTCAACCTTGCCAAGCCTATGTTCAAAGGACCATGCCAAGCCTATGTTAATAGTGCAATAACAATCAGAAGCTTGAGACATTGGCACACAATCAGAAGCTTAAGACAGAGGTTTCAAGGACAACAACAACTTCCAAGTTCATACCAAAGTGCAATGGTAAGCAGTCTCGTGAAGATGAAGTGTGACATTGGAATATGTTCTATTAAATCTACTTCACAACACATGTCGTTTTTCTTATTTAAGTCTTGATACCATACTAGATTCATTATCGATAATAATTGAGTAACCAAGACCAACATAGCTAATAAAGTTTAACCATGACAAGATTTAGTTCAAGTTATCATTCGTATTAGAAAATCATGCGATAAACTACCTTATACGAGCATACATATAAAATGACAATTTCCTCAAGGCATAAACATGATTGCAAAATGTCATTCCAGGGTAAAATACAATGCTCATTAATTTTTCAGATTTTTTTTTGTGTTTTCAATTATCAAAGATAAAAATTGAAAAGAAAAGGAACACAAAATAAATATCAATTAAAATCTAGAACCACACAAGTGAAAAAATATTTTACATATGTTACAAAAAGACTCAAAAACTCCCCCTCAAACCATCCCGTATGGTTTGATTACTCCAAGTTCACCTCGAAGAAAAGCAAACCGAGAAGAATCCAATGGTTTAGTAAAAATGTCTGCCAATTGACGTTCAGTATCTATAAAATGTAGCACAACATTTTTTCTTTCAACGTGATCTCTGAGAAAATGATATCTTATGTCTATATGCTTAGTTCTAGAATGTTGCACAGGATTTTTAGCAATACATATAGCACTAGTGTTATCACAATAAAGTGGTACACTTTCTAAAATCACCCCATAATCTTTCATTGTAGCTATTATCCATAAAATTTGTGAGCAACAACAAGCAGCAGCTACATATTCACTTTCAGCTGTAGATTGTGCAACAAAACTTTGTTTCTTAGAAGACCAAAGTACTAACGAATCACCCAAAAATAAGCATGTGCCAGATGTACTCTTTCTATCAATTCTACAACCTCCAAAATCAGCATCCGAAAATGCACGCAATGAAATACTTGAGGAAGAAGAAAGCCAAATGCCAAAAGATTGGGTGCCATGTAGATACTTGAAGATCCGCTTGACAGCTTGTAGATGTGATGCTCGTGGGGAAGCTTGAAAACGCGCACACAAGCATACAGAAAATTGTATATCCGGTCTAGAAGCGGCGAGATAAAGAAGTGAACCAATCATACTCCTATACATCTTTTGATCAACAGGTTCACCATCTTCATCAAGATCAAGTGACGTCGTAGATCCCATTGGTGTCATAATGGGATTGCAGTTTTCCATTCCAAAACGCCTGAGAAGATCCTTCGTATACTTAGTTTGATGTACAAATGTGCCATCCTTTGTTTGTTTGATTTGCAGTCCCAAAAAGTATGTGAGTTCACCCATCATGCTCATTTCAAATTCCCTGCTCATAGTTTCTAAAAATTCTGACACCAAAGCATGAGAAGCACACCCAAAGATAATATCATCAACATAAACTTGTACGAAAAGTTGATCATTGCCATGTTTGAGTACAAAGAGTGTTTTATCAACGTTCCCCATGGTAAACCCCTCTTCAAGTAAAAAGGTTTTCAACCTATCATACCATGCACGAGGCGCTTGTTTTAAACCATACAAAGCTTTTGAAAGTTTATAAACATGGTTGGGAAACTTTGGATTCTCGAAACCAGGGGGTTGCTTAACATAAACCTCCTCATCAATAAAGCCATTAAGAAAAGCACTTTTAACATCCATTTGATAAAGCTTAAAACCTTTAGAAGCAGCAAATGCCAGTAAAATTCGTATAGCTTCTAATCTAGCAACAGGAGCAAAAGTTTCATCAAATCAAGACCTTCAACTTGAGTAAAACCTTGAGCAACCAACCTAGCCTTGTTGCGAACAATAACACCATCCTCACTTTGTTTTTTTTTAAAACCCAACGAGTTCCAATGAGTGTATGACCAGAAGGAGGTGAAACAAGAGTCCAAACTTTGTTACGCTCAAAATTCTCTAATTCCTCATGCATGGCATTGATCCACGATTCATCAGTTAATGCATGAGATATATCTTTGGGCTCAAAAGAAGCAACAAATGCTGAATGAGTATGAGAGTCAGAATCGATAAACCTTGACCGTGTGACTCTCTCAGTCATGCTTCCAATAATTTGCTCAGGAGGATGATTTTTCTGGATGTGTCGGGGTGCCGAAATATTTGACTCAGCAGCTTGCTCATCCCCAACATTGGTAGTTGAAGTAGTCCTTTGAGGATGTCCAGATGTAGCAGCAGTTGTTGTAGGTGTAGGAGCTGCAAATGGCGCAGGAGCAGTATGAAGTGCGCCATCCTCCTCCTCATCTTCATCATCTACAAATATTTCCTCCCCCTGAACATATGATCCTGCATCAGAAATAAGAGGACTAGAACCAGAACTAGCCTCATCAAAAGTCACTTCACTGGTTTCCATTAGTCAGTTAGTCTCATAAACATAAACACGGTAACCACGTGAATGAGTAGGATATCCTAGAAAAATGTCATCATATGATCTAGACTCAAACTTATCTAGATTGCCAGATTTAAGCACAAAGCATTTACAACCAAAAACTCTTAGGTGAGATACAACAAGTTTACGCCCAAATCGTAGTTCATATGGTGTTTTGCCAATTTTAGATCTCAAGAACACACGATTTGGAACATAACAAGCAGTAGATATAGCTTCAGCCCAAAACTTTCTAGGAGTAGAAAATTCATCAAGCAAAGTACGGGCCATCTCAACTAGAGTTCTATTCTTACGCTCCACTACACCATTTTGTTGTGGTACATAAGGTGAAGAAAATTTATGTTCAATGACAAGTTCATCGCAGAAGTGATTAAAATATGAGTTCTTAAATTCAGTTCCATTATCACTTCTTATAGTTTTCAGAGATCCTGGGTGCTCAACATTTAATCTATTCACAAGACTCTTAAAATGACTAAAAGCCTCATCCTTAGATGCCATAAAATAAACCCAAGAATATCTTGAATAATCATCAATAATCACCAAAACATACCACTTACCACCAAAAGATTGTACCCTTGATGGGCCAACCGTATCAAGGTGTAGAAGCTGTCCTGGAGCACTAGTCATAACACTGGTAATGCGAGCATGTGAACCTGCAACCATCTTACCATGTCTACAAGGAGAGCATACAATATATTTTTCTTGCTTAAGTTTAGGCAAACCATTTATAAGATTCATACCACTAATACGAGTGAGATGATCAAAACCAATGTGTCCAAGTCTACGATGCCAAAAATAAATAAATCTGTAGATAATTTGGCAACTAGACATCTAAACTTAACATTTGAGCAAGCATGGAAATCAGCCTTAAAAACTCTCCCAAAACGTGATATTTCAAAGACCAGATCACCTGAAGCATCTAAAACTTTGCAAGATTTTTTCTTAAATGAAACTTCAAGATCCTCATCAATCATTTGTGAAACCGACAACAAATTGTATTTCAGATTTTCAACCAAAGCAACATCTTTGAACATAAAGTTGTCGGTTACCTTTATAGTACCTTTAGCCACAATAGTAGAGGTAGAAGCATCTCCATAAGTTACACTTTTAGCCCGAGATGCACGTGTGAGGGAGGAGAACCAATCTTTATCACCGGTCATGTGACGAGAACAACCGGAGTCTACTAGCCATATGTTCTCCTTCCTCACGCGAAGTGCCTACAATCAACAAACACATGCAGAGGTCTCAGTACTGGGGTTAGATATGAAAATTTTTGGTATCCAGTACTGAGACATGCGGCGAGTAGGCAAAACACTTGTTTCTTTATACATTGGGACAGATTGTACATGTCTCGTGCAAGTAGAAATAGAAGGTGAAACATTCACCCTAGGCACAAACTGAGAAGCAACAGAATTATGATGAGCATAATGTGCCTTGAACGAATTAGATCTAGCTTTCTTTCTTTCTTAATAAGTTTAGCTAGCCTAAAACAGGAACCTACGACATGTCCAGATTTACCACAAAAAGTGCAAGTGTACCTACTTTCAGGTTTAGCATGTGATGTATGAGCTACATTTGCAGTAGATGAAGGAGCATTAGACATGATGCCAGCAGATTGAAAAACCACATTGGTTGGCTTGTTAGATGTTTCAAAAATTCCATTACCATGTGATTTAACAATAGTAG
Source organism: Alopecurus myosuroides (assembly GCA_028641055.1). Classification (NCBI taxonomy): domain Eukaryota; kingdom Viridiplantae; phylum Streptophyta; class Magnoliopsida; order Poales; family Poaceae; genus Alopecurus; species Alopecurus myosuroides. Next base: position 233,048,403 of record CM054062.1, on the reverse strand, counting down.
GTGGATTAGCCTTAAAATGAGCATGAGCATTGAAACCAAGTCATGTCTTACTTTTACTCACTTTAGACTTATCTAAGATCATATTGAGATTTTTATGCCCACTAGAAAATTTCTGCAAAGAAGCTTGTAGATAATTAACTTGATGAGACAAAGCAAGACAGTTATCACAAGCAGCATCCATGACTTTTTTCCCACTTTTACAATTAGCACATGAGACAATCTCATGGATATGTAAAGCATTTTCAACATGAGAAACCCTAGCATTTGCATCTTTCAACTTCAATTCAAGATTATGACAATTATTACAAGAGGTTGAATCTGTCAAATCAAAAGTATCCATGTTAGCATCATTAATTTCTTTACGTTTATGCACAAAAAGTTTCTCATTATTTTCTAATGCAATTCTAAGCTTTTCAAGAGTATCATCATGAATAGAACGCAAAGAAGTAAGCTCAGAATAAATAGAATTACAAGACTTGCAAGAATCATCATCAGGAATCATAGATTTGAGTCTAGTAATTTCAGAATTTAGGGATGCAATTTTCAAGTCATATTTCTTAATTCTTTTAGTGGCATGGTCTAGCAAAGAACTCAATTTACTAGCACTTTCAAGTAATTCATCATAAGAAAGCTCTACCTCATTGTCGTTGTCGCTACCATGTTCGTCACGAGAGGTAGTGCTCTTGTTGCTAGCCATCAAACACATTGCACTAATGTCGCGCTTGCCTTTGGATGCATCATCTTCATCAGATTCGACATCCACATCACTCAAGCATGGTTCACCATACTCATTGATAACTGAGAAAATACTATGAGCCACCGTTCGAGCAAAGTCACCCCTCTTCTTATTTTTTATATTGAAGGTGCGCGTATTCTTCTTGTCCTCCTTGGCATAATTATCCCTTTCCCCTTCTTTCGCCATCTTGGATAAAAACTTGGGACAGTTTTGACGAAAGTGATTGGGATCGCCACATTCAAAACACCTTGGAGCATAGTTCCCACCTCTCTTCCTTGAGCGAACATTTTGCAGGGCACGCGAAAAACGAGAGGTGAGGAGTGTTCTTCTTCTGGGCATTGCTCTAGCTGTTCATCGGTTAGTTGAGACAAAGAAGACAGTGCATAGCAATATGAAGAAGTACCATCATTAGAGTTGCTAGGGTTAGTAACAAGAGCAATTGATTTGGAACTAGTTCTCCTAGCAAGAATGTCTAATTAATGAGTTTTCAATTTTGAATATAAGATATCAAGTGTAAGTGTGCTCATGACAGTAGACTCTCTAATAGATGTAACTTTCATCTCCCATATGGACATATCTAAAGCACTGAGAAGTTGTCTAGAAGTCTCAGCATCAGTATAGGTAACACCTAAAGCACGTAAGTTACTGAGTATCTTATTAAAACGAGCAAAGAATTCATCCAAAGATTCACCCGTCTTCATCTCAAACCTCATGTACTCCTTTTTGTACATATCCTGACGCACCTCTTTAACAGAGTTTGATCCTTCGTGATAGCTACAAAGTGCGTTCCATACCTCATGAGCAGATGCAAGATGAGAGACGCGGTCGAAGTCGCTTCGTTGCAGGCCTTGGATGATGAAGTTCCTGGCCTTATAGTTATTCTCCACATGGACCAGATTCGCCGGCGTGATTGCATCATCCGCAGGAATCACATAGGGCTTGGCGACCTTCTCCCAAATGGCGTAGCTCTGTGCCATGATGTATGCCTTCATCTTCGCCTTCCAGAACTGAAAATCAACACCATCGAAAACAGAGGGTTTGGTAGAATACCTATCCATATCTAGCAAATCTAATTGACCGGTTAAGATTAATTAGAAGGACCTTGCTCTGATACCAATTGAGAGATCAAGATAGGCAATCAGAGGGGGGGGGTGAATGATTGCGCGGAACCAAATTACAACTTTTCCAAAATTTCAAACCCTCAAACCCTAATCTGTTCGTGATGGGAAAACGGTGGTAGCTCCAGATATACTGAACCAAACGATGCGTATGAGATCTCAAAAGATAGCTATGAAAATTATCTAACCAACGCAAAACGAATCAGCTCAATCGGAGCTACGAGTCAAAAGATATGATCAAACCCGTAACAGCTGACAGAAGACTGCGAAAATCAATCTAGGCCTAATTTCGAGAATTAGCAAAAAGATAGATTTCTCGCACCACAAACTTCCCTTAATCTCGTGAAAATCCTGCAGCAAAATATTAGATAGACCTAGCACGAAGATTTCACCAAGATTAGAGAAAGTCAGAGATGACACCGCCAAAGATTACTTTATTGCCACGATGTCGATCGGTTACAAAAGATGTGTGTCGGCATTCAAGAACTCTCCAAATAAATCTAAATCTAGTCTGAGTTCCTCTCTCTGAGACGTACCCAAAAACTAGGCTATACCCCTCTATTTAAAAGAGTTAGACAAACCCTAAAGAGTCATAATCTAAACGATCTCGGTTCAGAAAACTGGCTGCGGCGCTCGCACCACACCTGACAGCTGAACCGCAGAGCATGTCTGTCATGGGCCGAGTCGCGCCTGGCGTCCTCGACAAGCACCTCCGCTCGCGCGCCTAGGGACAGCCATCCTCTGTCTTTCAGCGCAGCCCAGCGCCTCGATGCTGGCCACGCGCTGTGCTCTACTCCTTTCCGATGTCCAGCGAACGAACTGCTCTGCTCCTTTGCCACCGCTGCCTGACACAAGCAGCACATGCACGATCAATTCTTGACCTGCACTAATACTTGATGTGCATGCACTTTGCCCAAACTCCAATGCAACTCAAATAGCATGCACACCATACGTGCACACTCCTTGCACTCCCATGCATGGCCAATCAACTAGCACATGCACGAGCTGCTCCATGAGACAAAATGCATGCACTAATCAAAGGTTTTGATTAGCATTAGCCTAACTCTCTGTCATCGGCATATTTTTCCTTTCGACGCCTCTCCTCCTCGTGCGCCTTTGGAACCTCGACCAACATGTTCAATACCGTACATCTCCGGTATAAACCAAATACGACAAACCGGTAACCTCCCGGATCCTTCGCCTTCATTGTTCCTTCGCACAAACGCCTCGCATGACCTTGATCCCTCGATCTCAGCTTCTCCCAAGCTTTGTCCCTCGATCCCGTCATCGACCACGTTCCTCCAGCTCGGGCAACACCTGAAAGCGAAACAACAAATAACCAGTACGAGCACAAGTCCACGACTTGACTCAGGGTAACTTCCACACAACTGACGCCATAGTATCAGCACCATATACGATACCAAACACCACACAAGTATCCATATCACCCAAAGTATCTAAATCAATGTTCTACTTAGCACTTGTCAATGTTGCACATCACACATGATTTCACAGACTCTGATCTAAAGCTCTTACTAAGATCGTAGGCGTACGAGAATACATTCTGCAGTGTGTGTGGTATGGAAATCTTGTGATAACCGTCATGTTTGCGAAACATGATAAACCTACAAACTACGAAAAAGAGATGGTGCACCTAAGTCCGAGAAATGGCTATGAGTCATATATAATCCTAGATAAAATCCATGTATAAATACCAAGTGGTGAATTGGATTGATCTTCTCAAATGGTCTCCAGGCCGTTGTGAGCAAATGGAATTTTATGAGAAGATAGACACTGACGGAATAACAACTTCTGTGAAGTTCGATTTGTCTCGAAATGGTTTCGACAAATTCAAAGAGTTTACCAAAACGAGATTTAATCTCAGGTGGCGAAGATTAAGTCTATTTAGAATTGTTTTAGCAGTTAATACAGTTTGAGGAATTGTTGGAAGGACAAAGAGACCATGTTCCCTAATGGCAACATTAAGAAAGAGTTGTAGTTGTACAACAAGAATGTTTTGTTGATCCTAAGGATGCTAGGCACGCATACAAACTTCGGTTGTCCATTCATGGGCTGAATCAAGTATATCGGAGCTGAAATCTTCACTTTGATGTTGTGATCAAAGGATTTTGGAGTTGTCCAAAATAGGTGAAAAGACCTGCATTTAAAGAAAAATGAGTGGGAGTTAAGTAGCTCTTCCTAACCTTATATGTGAATGGCATATTTGATGGGAGCTAAAACGAATTTTCTATTCTTATATGTGGATGACATTTTTGAGTGGGATCTAGGTGTCATTCCTAACTAATATGTGGTGACATATTGGAAAGATTTATATGTGGTGACATATTGGGAATGATACAGATTCTCTAAGCAAAGTATAAATGATTATTTAAGTGTATAAGTTCTCTATGAATGAATTTAGAAGTATTAGGCATTAAATCTATAGTGTATAGATCAAGGAGCCTAATAACATTAAGTCAAGATTATTTTCTTAGACAGGATTCTGAAGGTGTTCAGAATAGGACAAGCAAAGAAGAAGTTCTTACTTGTATGAATAACAAAAATATCGAGTATAACTCGGCATGTCAACAATAACTAAATGAAGAAAAGGATGTATGACATCCCCTGTGCGTTTGTCATAGGTTATTTCATGTTATCATGTTGAATGCTCGACCTGGTGTGACCCAAGTTCTTGGTTGAAGAACACGTTCTAGAGCGATTCCTGAATGGATCGATGAACAAACGTTAAGTAGGTGAGAACTGAAGTTATGTTTTCTAATCTGTGGTGAGAGTGAAAGTCAACTTTCCGTAAAGAGTTATGATGATGCAAGTCTCACACGACTAGAAGTTTCACATAGGAAAAGTCTGTTGTTTGAGAAAAGACATGATTAGTTTGAGAAGTGGCAAGTGTATGCACTGTCGCACAATCTATATAGGTGTAGAAGTATATGGCTACTCTAGAAGTGGAAAGTGTGGGTGGACTTAGATGGTTTTCCCGAGGTGGTATGGTGTACTTAGAAAGATCTCTTAGACTCTCAAGCTCCATACTAGGCGATGGTTCGATTCTTACTCCATCATCGAAACATATATTTCACCAATATCGAAAAGATACAGAACAATGTCAAACTAGGTCACATTAAAGTTTTGCAAAGAACATACAGATCTTAGTGTGGAAGATTTGTTGACTTAAAAATATTTTCCCACGAGCAATGCATGGTCTAGACACCAGGAGGCCAATGATGCTAGATCAAATGCAAACTAAATTATTTATACTCTAGTGCAAGTGGGAGACTGAACGAGTTATGTCCTAGAGGTAAATAATAAAGGAGTATTTATTATCATAATTCATATGTTCATAATGTTTCATACCATGTTATAACTGTATTAAGCGGAAACATTGATACACGTGTGGTATGTAGACAAAGCAGGTCCCTAGTAGCCTCTAGTTATACTAGTTCGTTGGAAAATAGATGATCAAGGTTCCCTGATAATTGTTATTTATACCATTGACAACAAAGTCATGTCGTTGGAGAATGATATGATGGATACACCCCCTTTAAGTTTATCATAACGAGATCGAGTCATTTAAGTCCTTAGTCTTAGACCGTGAGATGATATCTAACTGCTACCTGAAAGTTATTTTGATTGCATCAAACGTCACACCGTAACAGGGTGATTATAACAGTGACTTTTGGGTGATGGAAGGGATATATTAAGGCGTACCATCAAGAGTGAGACTTGCCAATCCTAATGACAGATAGATACTTCTGGGCCCACTCAATGGAGTTGCATCAATTAGCTTGCAAGCATGTGACTGAGTCACGGGAGATGCAACAACACGGGAACGAGTTGAATTGTTATGTCAGTAACGAGACAGAACGGGGTACGAGATACCGGACGGTCAAGTCTCGGACTAACAGAGTATCGCCAGATCAAGAGGCTTAGCAACTTGACGTTTACGGTTCAAGGACGCAAAACTTCGATGGATACCCAGGTGCCATTAGGGACGTTCCAGTTCACATAATGGTCATTGGTTAGAGAAGAGTCTCACCATGTCTGGTGTGTTCTGAACCGTTGGGTGTCACATTTAAGGGTAAAAGATGCGTGAGAGAGATCTTAGTACCGAAGAGAATATTTGAGAGCACCGAAATCGTTCTATTAATTATCCGATAGGAATCGGAGAGTTTCGAAGCTGTATCGGAATAAAGGAGAAATACCCGATAATGACCGGAGAGTGCCGTAAGTGTTTTCGGGACTCGAAATTAATAACTATGTGTATTTATTATTAACCAGTGCAATTAATAATTAAATAATATTTTATTTTATTTAAAAATGCATTTATTTCACTAATGGAACTTTCGGGCAGATTTGGCCCATTAGGGAAAAAGTGGGAAAAAGAAATAAGAAAAAAGATGGCACCCCACATGGGCCACTTGGGGCCATGTGGGGATGCGGCTGCCTCCCTTGGTCGCACCAACCATGTGGGATTAGTCCAACATGACTTGGCCAAGGGGAAAGGTTCCCCCATCCCACTATATGAAGGGAGGCACCCCTCCCCTTTTCTCCATTTAATTTTCTCTCTTCTCTTCTCTAACTGTGGTTCCCTTCAGAGTTGCGCAACTAGTTGAGAATTCTCCACTATAACACACCGCCGTGTTCATAGTTTTCGGTCCATCTCTCTACTTCCGCAATCTCTGTACTGGGCCGGAGACCGGGAGTCGTCGACTATACTGTACGTGTGTAATCCTACGAGGTGTCACACTTAGGGCACTAGTCGTGAACCACTCCTCGACCTTGAGGTCGACTTCGTTGTCTTCATCGACAACCCTTGTGCGGGAGGATAATCCCCGCTTTCGGTCTTTAAGGGTATAATCATCGTTCCTTCTCCGTTATTCTAAATCTGTATAGTAATAGATTTTGACTGTTTTCAGTTAACGCTGTTAGATTTTTTTTGTTTTCTACTACGGAATTCTTCACTAATTTGACGCTGCAAACGTGATTTACAGGAAGCGACTACAACGCCGTCTAAGCAAATGCAGGGAGGTACCTTTAGCCACTACTATAATACATTTATATTTGGACAAACAGAAGTTATCTGTTTATGAACGGAGGGAGTACATTTCTAAAAAGAGGTTCTGCAGGGAGGTGCCCCATTTCTATATATAAAAAAGCCACTCCATGTGGCGGGATAGACTTCCCGCCAGCTGGTCAGGCCGGAGGAGATACGTGTCATTTCCTCACCAAGAGGCATTTTTAACAATGCCATTAGGCAGAGGGTACATTTATAAAAAAATCAGTCCTGACACACCTGCTAAAATTTGTGTTCCCTCCCATGTGCTGCCGACTAGTCTAGGTGCATGCAATTCTACACTAGGGGCCACGCGAAATTGGTCGGCAAAGGTTCGGTCTGACACTATACATGTTTTACACCAATTTTTTATTGGATCCACTCTTGTTTATGGGATGCACTGATGGGATATATGCAGGTGATGTGGGGTAATCTGTTGTTAACGAAAGGATGTGGCATTTGTTCTTTGTGCTTCAGGAGATGAATTGGCACACTGGGTGCAGCCGTGCAGGGAATAGTCATCATCATGTGTTAAGACTATCGACATCTGTCCTTACTTTCGAGGAAGTATCAGAAGAAATAGGAGTGGATTAATTAGCCATGTCAAAGAACATGAATGCCCCTAGTCTGTACATTTTCATGATCGACGACAGCGACAGTAGCTCGTGCCTTCGTGCGGCTGCGATTGGGAAACGACGGGAACCAGAGATGCATTCACGTCCCTCTCGACGACTTGGGAGTCTTGCAACTGGCTGATCCAGCACCCCGTCAGTTCCTTTCTGCCAAAGAAAACAGGGAGTGTTTTTTTTGAGAAACACAGTACAGACGCAAGCGCTCACATACACGCGCATACACTCACCCCTATGAACGCACACACGCACACCCTACCCCTATGAGCACCTCCGAGAGACTGAGTCGGCGGGTCTTGAGATTGACGAAGTCACCACAGGCGCCCCGCTGTCGACGGGAACGTCGCCTCCCACTGAAAGAATATTCCGCCTAAATGCGACACACAGGTGTCAAATCTGGGGTTTGAACTCTAGTGGGCTGGGGGTACAACCACCCTCCTAACCATCCAACCACAGGTTGGTTCGCAAAACAGGGAGTGTTTTGACGCATTCCTGCAACTGCAAGCCAGGTCTGAGGTCACCACGCACGCAAGAAGAAAAGTACACACGAAAAATCACCATCTTCCGAGATAAATTATCGTGGCTCTCGGCATCTCCACCTCGTTAAGTTACCGCAAGTCATAGTATTTCAGATCATCACATCAAGCCGAACATGCATAAACTTCAAAGTAGACGGACGTCACAGGCGCCATACTACGTAGTAGTAGTACATCTTCAGGTTCTCTACAAGCCACGGCGGAGCGTGCCAGACTAACTGTACAGTCGCACTATTACAACTAGCAGTAGATGATTTTACGATGATAGAAAAACAAGCACCCTCATACAAGACTGTTTATTCTAAACGAGTGAGCCGGAGGCTACTCCCGGCAGCAAAGGTCGGCAGCTCGACGAGAAGGGTCGGGTCACCGGTGACGGACGCGTCCGCAACCCACGGTTACTCGGGCGGAGTGGTCACCAGCACTGGTCGGTCTCCCAGGTCCGGCGGCGGCCCCCGGCCCCGGGGAAGGACGGCGAGCGGGTGAGGTTCGGGGCGCGGCGGCGGGCGACGGCGGAGGGGACCATGGTCATGCGGCGGTCGTAGTCGGCGCGCTTGTTGGGGTCGGAGAGCGTGCTGTAGGCGGTGTGCACGCGTATGAACTCGTCGGCGGGGTGCGGGGACACGTCCGGGTGGACGGCGCGCGCCAGGCGGCGGTAGGCGGCCTTGATCTCCAGGCAGCTGGCGCCGGCGCTGAGGCCGAGGATGTCGTAGAAGGTGGAGGAGGCGCCGTGGTCCGGCCTGGCGACGGCGGTGGACGTGGCGGAGGTGGAGAAGGAGGCGGAGCGGGAGAAGGTGGCGGGGCGGGGGCGCGCGAACGGGGCAGAGATGAGCGGCGGCGGCGGCGGCTGTGGGATCGGCGAGGCGGGCGGCGAGGGGGAGAATGAGGCGGGGCGGGAGAAGGAGACGGAGCGGGAGAAGAAGCCGGAGGAGAGTGTGGGGCGCGGGGAGATCATGCTGCACTGGATATGGCTTTGGATCTGGTATCTAGCTTTAGATGTGTAGTACAGGAGCTGGAGATTTGAGGGGCCAATGACCTTCCGAGCCGCTGTGCAGCCAATAGGAGGCGGCCAGAGCGAATTGTTGACCAAATGCGCAGCCAAAAGGAGAGTAGGATCATCTTATGGCGGGGGATGTGAAGGATGCAGAGTAGCCGTCGGATCTCGTTTTTGCATATTAAGCGTGGTTTCAGTTTTGTTGACTGTGGCGCTGAGTCGGGAGTAGAGCCAGGTAGAGCCCCTACTGCAGCCATATGAACTAGCACGGGGGATTTGTTCACTGGCACTTGTTTATTCGAGGATCGAAATGATTCGACCTGGGGCGCACCTGGCCGCTGTTACCCCATCGCGTGCTAATTTTTTGCTTCCCGTCTTTTATTTTTGAAGATTTTGCGTGCTGTTTAGCATGGCCGTATGGCAGAACCACCCTCTCGATCTTTGAGCAAGTTGTACAGTAGCATCACATCATGACACAAAAGAGGTTACTCGAGCAGCGATAGTGCGTGAATGGTTGATGAGCAAATCACAAGTTCACCACAGAACGTATGTACACGGCATGGTCATTATTTTGTTGTGCTGCTAGATCAAGGAATACACTATTTTTTCATGTACTTTGTACGTGTGTCAGTTTAGGTCGACTGATCAACAGCTGAGATAAGGGTGTAATTCTCATATGAATGGCTGTGCGATGTTATGATTTCTTAATGATGTTTGATGGTTGGTCTTGCTTGGAGAGGAACAAACAAATGAGCTGGTTGTACTACAATCTCTAGGCTTAAACTCTGTCTTTCCCTGAACCCGACCGACACACTGCATTTTCTTCAGTTTCGTCAGTTAAACTGTTAGGTCTTAGTTAGCAAAGTTATTTCAGCTAGTTTACCAAATCCAGGAGGTTGGTATTTTTGGTGTCCACTGGTTGGTATTTTTTGTTGCTAAATTTTATTTTGATGGGGGACTGTCCTCAAATACGAGAGACTACATCATGTCTCCCCTGTTTTTTGCTTTTTCCTTTTTGTAGCATACCTTTTCATGTACTGTGTGTGTTTTTTGTTGTTGAAATAATTGCTCAAAGTAGGGTTTTATGTTTTTCTTTGGATTGTTACCGACAAATACACAAATAAGCAGCTGATAGAAGTTTTTCTGTTTTAATACGTTTGTAAGGTCATTTTACCATGGAAGTAGAAGCTACAAGTTCTGGTAGCGACATTAATGATAGAGGGTTCAGAGCCATCATACGCGATGGTAACGAGATACGTGCATTCGGCCAACCTCTGCGTGAAGATATGAGCGACACCGAGTTGTCACAAGACCTTTTCTACGAGGGTGTTAAGAGAATGGTACATGCAGAAACAGTTGTTTCATTTTTAGTAGTGTATTTTTTGTGGATTAGTCATTCTGTCTAAACAACATCCATTTTAATTTTTTGTTTTTTCATGTGTCATCAGATTGCCGGGAGTGTAAAGAGAAGAGAAAGGCGTCAGACTGTGCGCAAACAAATAAGGAAGGTAATACCTCCAAACTTACTGAATTTTTGTTACTTCGCTTCCCCTTTTTACCCGCTGTCTAGCCTCTGAATTTTTGTTACTTCGCTTCTCCTTTTTACCCCGCTGTCTAGCCTCTGAATTTATTTTATATTTTTTATAGAGGACCAAAACCAACCCAACCGCAGATAATGGTCTCCCTGTAGCATACAGCAGATGTAGTCTCTCGTATTTCTGTGAGCTCAACAGATTTGTGCTCAAGAACAATCACTATTCTGATCTAGTCAGGAATATGGGTTTTGGCGATGTTTTGAAGATGACTGATGACTGCTATGTTCCAAGGGCGTTTGCACAGTGGGTAGCAGACCACACAAGCACAGAACTTGAGGCCAGAGTTATAGATGGCAGGTCAATTCCATTGAACCAAGAAGCTGTAAAAGATGTGTTGAATGTACCCGCAGGCAACCTCAACGTTGAAGGCGATGAAGAGACATGGAAATTGAATTTTCTAGCTTTGTTTGGGTTAAGTGATGTGCCTCCAATTTCATATTTCGGGAACAAGATAATCGCAGAGCCACTAGAAGATGATGTATTCTGCGGATGTTACATGAGTGTCTGCCTGTCGACATTTCTGTGCCCAAATTCAAACACAAAACCGAGCACCAAGTACATGGGAGCACTGGTCGATGTTGAGATGATAAAGAAACGGAACTGGTGCAAGTTTGTACACAACTGACTAGTAGTGTACATTGTAAAATACCTGAAACAGAAAGCGAATCTGAACCGTGTGTCTCTCACACTTGGCGGCTGCATATATCATTTAGTGGTACGTATTCTTGTTTTGCATCCAATCTTTTTGTTTTTTTGTCTATATCTGTTTTTGCTTCTTTTTTATCTAATTGTTTTCTTCATTGTATTTTTTTTTATGTGGACGGGTCAGATGTCTTGATTTTATGGATTTTGGGCTCATTCAGATGTCTAATAGGTTGCCAAGAATACATGTTTGGAAAGGAGAGCTGATCAAATTATTCAGTGACATGGCTATTGGGAAAAATGAGAATTATGGATCACGCCCAGTGAGTGCGCTAATTTTTTTATCTGGTTTGTTGTGTCGTCCCCTATTATTTGTTCCTTTTGTCGAATTTTTTATTTTGTGTGCTTTTTAGATAGGGGGGTGACTCTTTATTACTTTGTTTTTTTTACATGGCTGTGTTTTCTGTTAGATAAAAGAAGAAACATAAACTTTTTATGCTTGCGATGCAACTGGGCGCTCTGCTAGTTTTGATAAACGAGTCCTGAAAGATTCCATCGATGCTGTTGTTGGTAACCATGTGGCAGACAAGGTATTTTTTTTCGAAAACAGTGTCGGGGGGATACCCCCGAGTAGGGTAAAGGCAAGTGCTAAAGGGAAAGATTAGAAGAGACACTTGGCAGAGTAGCGGCTACCCGGTACTCGCTACCTGGTCGTCCGCTATTCGGCCGTACGCACTGAAGGCCAGGAGGAAGAATCAGGGAAGTTATTCTCCTCCGGGTAGAGGAAGTGGTCCGAGTAGAAATGGCGGTCTCCTACTCGGGCCAGAAGTCAAAGGAGCCGTTCTGACAACGGATCCCGCGTATCCCGGGTCCGTACTTTGGCACTGTTCACGGCACTGTTCATCTGCGGAGCGCGTGCCTGACCGTGACAGTGTGTCAGCAGGGTGTCGCAGGATAGGGGGGACCTACTCTGTGTTCGTGGCAGTGATAACAGATCAGCTCCTCGGTTCTGCGGAACGACTTTGCACATGAAGACAATCCAGGAAGGCAAAATGTGTAAAGGTGTCAGCGGGAACCCGGAAGTACACAGTGTGCACATAGTGTCGACACCTTGGCTGTATCCGGCTGGGCACCAGTATATAAGGTGCCCTGCCTCCTCCTGCGCGAGGGACGACGCTAGATCCCAGAACCGGTTCACATTCCTGACCTAGTTCTTCACGTAGAGAGAAGAGTGGCTACTCGGTAGTGAGAAACACTTGTACTGTGGCTACTCGGTGAGACTCGAATATAAAGAGAGAAAGGCAGGAGTAGGGGTTTTACCTCCACACGAGGGCCCTGAACCTGGGTAGATCTTGTTGTTTGCAGTGACAGCTTCACACTCACGCGGCTACTCGCTGCGTGATCCCTCCCCGAGCGCCTCCAGCGTCCATCGTCCCCACAACTTTAGCCATCCTATGGCATCTGCCGTGACACCACCACGACAGTTGGCGCCCACCGTGGGGCAACCAGCGGCGCTGGCTGGAGTTTCCGTTCGGACGGGATCGATTTCTGCTACCGGAGAGCGCGTGGTCTGTGGCCTTGTCCACAGATTCGGCTCCTTCGACTTCGTCACCGACAACGCTGGCGATTTCGGCGGCAGGGCCAGGCCGGAGGGCGGCTTGGTGCTTTCTTTCGGCGCGCACCTCGTCTACGTCGCCACTGTCATCGACCGCGAGTACCCCGAGCTGGTGCATGTCGCGGAAGACCCACCTGCTGTCATCGCCGCACGCGGGAGGCCGTTGGGCCGCTCTGCGGACGTCGCGGAGGTGATGATGACCGGCCCTGCTGCTGACGCCGGGAAGGGCGCGGCTGCTGCCGCTGCGTGCGTCATCGAGGATCTCGCTGGCCCGAGTGCTGGCGGGAAGACGCACAAGCCCTACGAGAAGGACTGCAACCTTGCCCCCTCCACTACTCCGACAATACCCGCGTCCGCCGTGCGGACGGGTATGCCGCCTCCCACTGATCTTGAGCTCTTGTCCATGAAGGCCCAGCTCGACCGGCATCGCCAGGAGCTGCTCGCCGAGCAGGCGGAGTTGGAGAAGATTAGGCTAGAGCTTAGTCTAGATCAGAACGAGTACAACAAGGCTCACGGTTTTACACCAGTTGTTAGGAGAGCTAGCAAGGTAGGTGCTACGCGTCGCAACTTAGGCGCCGAGATGGCAACGGTTGTAGAGGCTCCCAGTCAGTCCGCCACCGCAAACACCTCCACCAGACCCAGATACAGTACCCCCGCCAAAACCCTTAGAGCTGCTGAGGCTGTAGCCGCAGAATTGCCGCATCTCGACGGCGACGCGCGCGCTAGGCAGCAGGAGAGGCTCAATGAGCTGGTGCTAGAGAAAGCTAGGCAGAACGAGGAGTTCCGGAAAGCCAATCCGGGTGCAGGAGCTTCTCAGGTGGTGCACTCGCATGCGGCTAGATCTAACGATCAGGCTTCATCTCCGCATCCTAGTCGCGAGAGGGACCGAAGTGGGCACTCCGGCAGAGACAGGCAGATGCAGGTGTACGACCCGGCTGTCGCCGCGAAACAGCTCGCTGTGCCGCGACAGTCCGGTCAAAAACACAACACTGCAGGATCAGGCTGTCAAGCCCAAAAATCTCACAGCCAGCCGCGGGATGGAGAGCGCCAGGACCTTCTCGGCATCAGGCTGCTCAGCCTACTCGGCAGAGGCCACAGCCGTGCGCAGTCGCGCCAGCCGCCAACCCGGTGGAGCAACCTGCAGTCGTGCAGGTGGACAGATATGATGATGGCTACTCGGCCATGGGGTTGGCTGGCTATGACATTCTGGATCGCGTGGATGAGCGCATGCTGGAGCCCAGTGACGCCAGGCACAAGCTGGACCGGATTTCTCTATCCGCGCAACTGGAAAGCAAGGGGCCGTCTAGCCCAGAGTGCTTTGGTCCCCGCATCATGACGGAGCCATCCGTGAAGCAGTTCCAGCTCGCAAGGGGGACCAAGTGCTATGACGGCAGCACCAAACCGGAAGATTGGCTCAATGACTATGTCACAGCCGTGCACATTGCAGGCGGCAACCGGAGATGGGCCGTGCGATACATCCCGCAGATGCTCGAGGGACCGGCAAGAACCTGGCTCAACAACTTGCCCAAGCACATCATCAACTGCTGGCTTGACTTCGCGGAGGCGTTCGTCAGCAACTTCACCAGCACTTACCGGAAGCCGAATAGGCCGCAGCAGCTATCCGCTTGCAGGAAGCGGGAAGAGGAGACAGACCGCGAGTATCTTACTCGGTGGAGCACTCTGAGGAACATCTGTGAGGGTGTGAATGAGGCCCAGGCCATCATTTGGTTTGCGCAGGGTTGCAGACATGGCAGCATGTTGTGGCAAAGGCTCCAGATGGAGATGCCGAGTACTCTTGCCGAGACCATCCGGATTGCGGATCAGTACGCACTCGGCGACCCGACGCAGTCCCTTCTTGACGCTCCTGAGCCGAGAAGGAACTACAACATCAACAGCAGCAAGCGCAGTGAGTTCCGCAACAAGCGCAGAGGTGACCGGATCGACACCCAGTACGACCCAGAGGAGGTGAATGCAGTGGCTACCGGGGCTGGGAGTAGCCAGAGGCCGAAAACTGTTGGAGCCCCATATGGGCAGAACCAGAATCAGGACCAAGGCAACAAGAGGCAGGGTAGCGGCAGCTCGGTATCTGCTCCAAACTTCGTGTTCAAGGACATGAAGGATGGCCCGTGCAGTTTCCACACTCGGCATCCCGCAAGACCCGCCAACCACACTACTCGGCAGTGCAGTTGGTGGGAAGAAATCAAGAATGAGGGCCTGCCTCGTCCACCTCCACTGCCAGCTGCGAATGCCGCTGTACAGCCTGCCCGCGCACCTGCTGCTCGGCCTCCAGCCTTCCCGAGAAGAGAAAATGTGAACCAGGTGGCTTTAGGAGCCAACCGCTACTTCAACAATGATGGCTACCGCAACAACAACAACAACTACTACTACACCCGCAACAACAACAGAGGCAACAACAACAACAACAACAACAACCAAGGTAACAACAACAATGGCAACAATGGTGGCGGAGACCGCAATCGGTACCAGGAGCACCACGAGAGCTACATGATCTTCACCTCTGAGCCCGTCGACAAGAAATCCCAGCACAGTCGTGCCATGGAAGTCAATGCTGTGATCCCTGTTGTTCCTCACTATATGCATTGGTGCAACCAAGAGATCACGTGGTCCCGAGTAGATCATCCCAAGGTGATGCCCAACCCAGGTAGCTACGCCTTGGTGCTGGATCCTACCTTCTTGGGTCCCGAGAAGAATGTGAGGTTCAGCAAGGTACTGATCGACAACGGCAGCATCATCAACATTGTGTACAGAGACACACTCGAGAAGCTCGGAATGGCCGAGAACATGCTGCTACCCAGCAAGATCACTTTCCATGGCATTGTGCCCGGAGTCTCGTGCAACCCGATTGGCCGAGTATGGATAGATGTGCTATTCGGCACCAGGGAGAACTGCCGCACAGAGAGCCTGCAGTTCGAGGTGGTTGATCACCAGAGCCCCTACCACGCTCTACTCGGCAGGCCTGCTCTGAGCAAGTTCATGGCCTCTACCCACACTGCATATCTGAAGATGAAGATCCCTGGTCCCAATGGCGTGATTACCATCTCTGGTGATTACAAGAAGTCCATGGATTGTGCCTCTGCTGGTTCTCAGTTGGCGGAGTCCATGGTGATTGCTGCCGAGAAGAAAAAGATGTACGAGGTGGTGGCTATGGCGCAATCCGCGCAATCTGGTGCGCAGGGCGTGCCGAGTTCCCAGCACGGAACCGCGTTCCAGGCGTCTCAAGAAACAAAGAAGATCCAGGTTGACCCTGAGTTCCCCGACCGTGTGGCCATCATTGGCTCTGGGTTGGGGGAGAAATAGGAAAGCGAGCTCATCCACTTCCTCCGTGAGAATCGGGACGTGTTCGCCTGGTCCAATGAGGATTTACCAGGTGTCCCGAGGGAGTTGGTTGAGCACTCGCTACATGTGCGTCCTGACGCCAAGCCAGTGAAATAGGCTATGCGCCGTTTCGGAGATGAGAGAAGGAAGGCCATAGGTGACCAGATCACCAAGTTGCTGATAAGCAATTTCATCATGGAGGTGCTGCATCCGGACTGGCTAGCCAACCCGGTCATGGTCGAGAAGAAGAAGGAGGATCCCAAGGCTGCTACCGCATGGCGTATGTGCGTCGACTACACCGACTTGAACAAGGCATGCCCCAAGGACCCTTTTCCGCTACCTCGCATCGATCAGGTGATCGATTCCACTGCTAGTTGTGAACTGCTGTCTTTCATAGATGCCTACTCTGGTTTTCACCAGATAGCTCTCAATCCTGCTGATCAAATAAAGACTGCTTTCATTACCCCGTACGGGGCTTATTGCTATCGTGTCATGTGTTTCGGGTTGCGGAATGCGGGTGCTACCTATCAGAGATGCATGCAGAGATGCCTGCATGATCAGCTCAGCAAAAATGTGCAGGTGTACGTAGATGACATTGTCATCAAAACGAATAAAACACATACTATGCTTAGTGATCTTGAGGAAACTTTCGCTAACTTGCGCAAGTATAAGATGAAGCTGAACCCGAGTAAATGCACCTTTGGCGTCTCGACTGGCAAGCTACTCGGCTTCTTGGTATCCAGTCGGGGCATTGAGGCCAATCCTTCAAAGATAAAAGCTATTGAGAGCATGTCTTTGCCGAGATCCCTGAAGGATGTGCAAAAATTCACTGGGTGCTTGGCATCTCTAAGCCGTTTCCTGGGCAGAATGGGCGAGAAGGCGCTGCCTTTGTATCAATTGATGAAGAAAAGCGACAAGTTTGTCTGGACACCGCAAGCGGATGTGGCATTCAAAGAGCTAAAGGCAATGCTGGGTAGCGCTCCCATCTTGGCTAGTCCGCTACCCAAGGAGCCAATGCTGCTATATATTGCTGCTACTAACCGGGTAGTCAGCGTGGTGATTGTGGTGGAACGAGAAGAGGAAGGCAAGAGTGTGCAACGGCCTGTATATTATCTCAGTGAGGTGCTGTCTAGCTCCAAACAGAACTATCCACACTACCAGAAGATGACGTACGGTGTGTACTTGGGCGCCAAGAAGCTGAAGCATTACTTCCAAGAGCACCCCATCACAGTGGTGAGCTCAGCTCCCATCTCGGATATCATGGGCAACAAAGAAGCGAGTGGCAGAGTAGCCAAGTGGGCAATCGAGCTAGCCGCGTACGCTCCCGCGTATGCGAGAAGAGAAGCCATCAAGTCTCAGATCCTGGCAGAATTCCTGGTGGATTGGGCTGAGGTGCAATACGAACCCCCCACTCCGGTGTCCAACTACTGGAAGATGCACTTTGATGGCTCCAAGATGAAAGAAGGCCTTGGTGCTGGCGTAGTGCTTACATCACCCAAGCGAGATCAGCTCAAGTACGTGCTGCAAATCCACTTCAAGGCATCCAACAATGTTGCAGAGTACGAGGCCGTGGTATACGGATTGAAGGTAGCAAAGGAAGTTGGCGTGCAGCGTATCATATGCTATGGTGACTCGGATCTGGTTGTGCAGCAAGTTTCTGGCACTTGGGATGCTCTGGATGCCAACATGGCGTCATACCGTTTTCTGGTTCAAACCATGACAGGATTCTTTGAAGGTTGCGAGTTCCAGCACATCCACCGAGCAGAGAATGAATCAGCTGATGAGCTGTCCAAGTTGGGATCTTCTCGGCAATACATCCCGGCTGGGGTTGCCTTGGAGCATTTGAGAAAGCCATCCATCAAGCCATCCCCCAACTCGGAGTCCATCTTCGTTCCTTCCCATGCCTGGTGAGGAAGCAGTTCCAATGGAGATTGACTGGGAAGGCGCAAAAGGAGACCCGGGGACTGCCGTCTCCATCCCGGGGACTGGCGCCTGCAACCCGGGGACTGCCCCTCTCTACTCGGGGACTGCTCCTCCTTACTCGGGGACTGCCCCTCTCAGCTCGGGGACTGTCGCATTCCTTGAAGAAGTCCTTGCCAACCGCTCGGGGCTGCAGAGAGTCAACCCCAACCCAGAAACTGATGCAACAGTGCCTGTTCCAATGGAAGTGGACGAACCAGCGTTTCCCGCACGGGAGACGCCGAGTTGGGCCATGCCCATACTATCCTTTCTAAGGGACGGTACCCTGCCAGAAGATGAGGTGACTGCAAGGCAGATTCAGAGAAGATCCAAGGGCTACACCATATTCAGAGATGTGCTGCACAAGAGAAGTGCCACTGGCGTGCTGCAACGCTGTGTGGACCCGGAAGAAGGAGAGGAAATTCTGGTGGAGATACACCAAGGAGAATGTGGGCATCACGCCTCTTCTCGGGCTCTTGTCAAGAAGGCTTTTCGGCATGGTTTCTACTGGCTCACCGCTCTGCAGCAAGCTGAAGACATCGTGAGAAAGTGCAACGGTTGCCAGAGATTCGCAAGTAAGATCCACATGCCTGCTTCCGAGATGAAAACCATTCCCATCACTTGGCCGTTTGCGGTTTGGTGTTTGGATATGGTTGGCCCCTTCAAGCCGGCTAGAGGCAACATGACACACATCTTAGTCATGGTGGACAAGTTCACCAAGTGGATTGAAGTGAAGCCTATTCGGAAGTGCGATGGAGCTACAGCCGTGAAATTCTTAAAGGATGTGATCCTGAGATACGGCTACCCGACAACATCATCACAGATAACGACACCAACTTTGCTGAGGGAACCATGGTGAGATTCTGCAGAGATAAGCACATACGACTAGATGTCGCATCTGTTGCGCATCCCTCGTCCAATGGACAGGTGGAAAGAGCAAATGGCATGCTGCTTGCAGGCATAAACCCAAGGCTGGTTGAGCCACTGCTGAAAACACCAGGGTGTTGGCTAGACGAGTTGCCAGCGGTGTTGTGGAGTCTAAGGACTACCCCTAACCGGTCAACCGGCTACACGCCATTCTTGTTGGTTTACGGGGCTGAAGCCGTGTTGCCAATCGACCTAGAGCATGACTCCCCCCGAGTAACCCTCTACACTGAGGCGGAGGCGAGAGAAGCTCGAGAAGACGACGTTGACCTGCTAGAAGAAGCAAGAGAGCTTACTCTGTCACGTTCGGCTGTTTACCAGCAAAACTTGAGGCGTTATCACAGCCGAAAAGTGAACCCAAGGGTTTTCCGAGAAGGAGACATGGTCCTGAGGCTTGTGCAACGCACAGCCGGGATGCACAAGCTGTCCCCTCCGTGGGAAGGGCCGTTCATTGTGAGCAAGGCTTTGCACAATGATGCCTATTACCTCGTCGACGTGCGTCCGTCACAGGAGAACATGGCGGATAAAGCTGGAGAGGAGTCTAAGCGTCCCTGGAATGTGGCTCTACTTCGCCGCTTTCATTCATGAGCAAAAGTGTGTATGTACTCTCTTATCCGAGTAAAAGCTCCTACTCTGCAATCTGAAATTGAACTCGGGGACTGCCCTCATCCAAATATGCTCTAAGTGTTTCTACTCTGTTATTTCTTTGTCTACTCGGTTGCTACGCTTAGAATTTCAAAAGCATACGAAGTAGTGTGTTTATACTCACCGGACACTCTGCGACTCTGCTGCTGTCCGCAAACCGGCTTCATGGCAAGCCAGAGAACAAGCCAAAGAGTCAATGAACACATGAAAAATTGCAAAGGGAAGGAAGCGTGTGGCAACCGAGTAGAGTGTTTTTTTTTCTGTCTGTTGTTATCCTTTTCGGCTATGTGGTGGGTAGTGTTACTATGACTGTTTCCTAAGTGGCTAAGTATCTGAAACCTCAACTTTGAACTCTTGTGACTCGAATACCAAAAAAGCAACAAGTTGCAGGTAAGAGCTGAGATGAAAAGGAAAGGTGGATGAAAAATGCAACTCGGGGACTCGCATGAGAACGCAACCCGGCATCAAGCCAAAGCTGCTCAAATTACTAAGTAGAAAAACTTCAAATGAAATAAAACTGAGTAGCAACGGAAAGATAAATTGTTCAGTACATCTGCACCCGGCATTCCGGAGATTTGATAAGAGTTTCGAGCATAAGTATTGCAGGACATAATCAGTTGGAGGCAGCAGCATTTTCAGTGTTGGCCTTGGCGGCGTCAGCCTCGGGGGTGGTCTTGGCAGCATCAGCTTCCGGGTTGGCGACATCCGCTTCCGGGTTGGTGGCAGCCTGGTCAGAAGTGGCCGTGGCCACCGAGATGGGATCCGTCGCTGAAATGGAGGCAGCAGATTGAGCGCGGAGTCGCGCCGTGTCATCGAGGGCTGCGCCTGATGAAGTGCCGAATTCAAGGGCTGCGGTGTCGATGGTCATCTCCACGCTTTCGGCTTCTTCGTCGCTATCCGCGACGGCCGCGCCCTTGCCCTTCTCGGACTTCTCATCGGTGCTGGCAAAGAAGCTCAGCCCGTCTGACACCGTGGCCTCCTCATCATCATCTTCATCCTCGTCGTCACCCTCTCCTTCCACATCCGTGTCGGGCTCGGGGAGGCCTTCGATGTAGTGCGCGGTATCCGCGTAGGAGGCGATATCCCACGCGACTGCCTGACGGCGAGCCACGCACTCGGGTTCCATCTCCCACTTGGAATCGCGGCGCATCTCGAGGATGGTATTGAGATTAAGGTTCTCATACCAGCTGCAGATGAAGAGGAGCAGCATATCCGCGCCTGCCCGAGCTCCGGATGCTCGCCACTTCTTCAGCCCGGCCTTGACGCCATTCAGCTTCTCGGCGAGCCCGCGGATGGTCGCTGGTGCAGAATCTCGAGGCCAAAACAAGTCATGGAGTTTGAAGGCAGTGCGCACCAGATCGGTGCCCACGCCCCTTAGACGCTGGAGCTGCCCCTGCAAGTTTGTGAGGCTATCTTCGATTGAGGCTTTAGTGTCCATGGGCTCGCCCTTCTCGGTGCGAGCTGCCTGGGCCTTTGATTGAGCAGGTTTGCAAGCCGAGCTGAGGTCGGGGAAAATTTCTGAAAAATCTATCAAAAAGATTAGAGACAGAGACAGAGAAGAGAAGCGAATCAAGCAGCAGAGAAGCAAAAGGAGACAGCGAAGCGGGTACTTACTATTCAGCTCGCAAAGTAGCGACTGCAGCCTCTTCTCCCATGACTCCTCATCAGCAACGTGCCTTTCTTCCACCCTCCGGAACTGGGCCAGCTGGAGCATGAGATCTGAGTTGCTCTTCCTCAGCGTATCGCACTCCAGCTCAAGAGCCCTTTTCTCAGCCTTGGCAGCTGCCTCAATCTTGTTCTTCTCGGCCGCTATCTTGTTCTTCTCGGCAGCTATGTCAAGGGCATTTTGAAGGGCGGCTCGCAGCTGGACTTGGAGAGGTTCCATCTCGGTGGCGTGCTCTTTCTTAAGCTCTACTGCCTGGCTCTCCAGTTGCTGCCGCACCTCGGCGGGTTTGAGGCAGTCAAGATGCTCCTCAACAAATTTCTTGTGATCTTCTGCGGAGAGAGGAGCAAGGTCAACAGGGAAGCAAAGGAGCAAAGGAAGGAAGATAAGCCGAGAAGACGGCAATTCACCTTCCAGTTTCTTGATGGTGGTCTCAGCGCTCTCAACAAACACATGGCAGAGCTTGTGCTCTTCTTCCAGCGCCTTAAACTTGCCTGCAGGGTAAAATCAGTTAAAGCAGAAAGCATAAGCGGGCGTAAACACAAACGCATGAACCGCGTAGCTAAAAGCTTACTTTCGATCTCGGAAATCTTAAGAGTACGGTCCACGGCCTCCTTCTCTGTCGCAGCATCGCTTTTGCGTTCTGCTTCTAGGGCCTCAAGGCGCCTTCTTGCAATGCTGTGATTCCAGAGCAGCGATCGGTACAGATTTGTTCTCTTCAAGAGGCTATTCTGAGAGGCAGAAAGAAAAGGAATCAGACAAAATTTTGAAGATTCAAACTGAGAAGACGGCAACTCGGTTGAGTATCCGTCTACTCGGCCCGAATCTCGGGGACTGGGTGGTGGATAAGAAGAAGGAGAAGAGTAGAAGAGAAGAAAAAAGCAACTCGAAACAGACAAGCAAAACTTACCGCGTAGGTTTGCTCGATGTCTTCTGCATTTTTGCGGTGGACGAACAGCTTCGCGGCAAGCGTACTGGTGGAGGACGAGATGGTCATGGGATTGTAGCCCATGTCCGCCTTGTTCCAGTCAATGCGCCAGTGGTCCAGCTTGCCCAAGGCAAGGCCGTGCCAGGGCTCGTTGCCAAGGACGTTGCTGTCCCAGTCAGCTTCAATGAAGCCTACCCGGTCGATCATCTGCTCAAGCCCCTTGGACGTCACCTCGGTCTCCTGGACCTCGCGCGACGAAATTGAAAGGGCCCTCTCCTTGTTCTTGGCTGGCGGCTTGGAGTCCACGGCCTGGGCCTGTTTGCCTCTGGTAATAGCAAGTTTCTTCTCGGCCGCGCTCAGCGGGATGCTGTACTGCTTGCTCGTCTGCAACTTGTAAGGCGGGTAGGCAGGCGGATCGCGAAGGCTTGATCCAGCAGGAATGCCTTCAGCGCTGCCGGAAGCACCAATAGTGAGCTGCCCACCCTGCACGGCAGGCTTCGCCTTTGGTTTAGGTGGTGGCATCGCTGCAGAATCTTGTGCAGCGCCACGAGGAGGATTCCTGCGGACAGCGGCGTCGGGCTGAGCAGCTGGCTTCTCAGCGGCTTTCTTCTCGGTGGCTGGCTTCTCGACAGCCTTCTTCTCGGCCTTCTTCTCAGCAGCCTTCTTCTCGGCCGCATCTTTCTTGGCTGGAGGGCTGGCTGTGATCTTGGTCTTCTTCATCGGCGGGGAGCTCGGTGCGGTGGATGAGGTGCCCTGCTGGGTAGGCGGCACCAAGGGCCTGCTACCCGGCGCAGCGTCCGGCTGCGCGTGGCTCTGCAGGTCTTGCTCCATGTCAACTGTCTCAACCTGCTGCTCGGCAGCAGGATCTGGTTGTGCTTCTTCTTGTCCTTCTACCCGCGGCTGGGCCGCGGGGTCGTCTTGGGCAGCAGCGTCAGTGTCATGCTGCTCCTGGTTTTCTTCCTGCCGCTCAAAGGCGGCATGATCTTGTTGCTCGGGGCCTTGCTCTGCGTCCTCCCCGGCTGCGGCAGCTGGGGGAGAAAGTGGTCTATCGTCGTGAGCGGCATCCTGCGCTTCCTGCTCTGCGCGGGCCTGCTGCTCCTGGTCAGCATCGTGGGCACCAGTATCCATGTCATGGGCGTTGTCCTCATCTTCTACTTTCACAGGAGAGGGCGCGCGCACCCTGTCCCGTGCAGCGACCTCGTCCTCTTCAGAGAGATCGATGAGCGCATCTACATCGATGGCGGATCTCTTCTTGGACTTGGACTTGGTGGGTGCGGCAGTAGCATTAGCGTCCAAGGGGGCGCTGAAGAGAAGAAAGAAGTTCATAAGAAGAATGTGAGAAACAGAAGAAATCGAGAAGCAGTAGCAGAATAAGGAGTTCCGAGAAAGCAGCAACAGCAAATGGCAACTTGGAAGAAAATCGCTTACCCGGCACGAGAAGGGGGTAGCCGTCTCCCCTGCTTGACCTTCCTCACGGCTTGCTTGGGCTTCTTGCTGGGGGGCTCTTGAGCACCACTACCCGCCCTCTTGCGAGTGGCAGGAGCAGCAACTGCAAGCGGATCAGCGTCAAGGGCGTCCTCGTCCTCGTCCTCGCCCTCCTATCCAGCATCAGCGTTAGCATCAGCATCGTCTGTAAAGTTGAGAAGAAGAAAACAGTTAGGAAACAGGAGGAAATTGGGTTGCGCTACTCGCGACCGTAAAGGTGAACTCAATCACCTTCGTCGTCGTCTTCGGACCAATCCCGAACGGACGCGTCGACATGATGCTTATCCGTCTGGGCGGCATGAGGGATATTGAGTTTGTCCGCGGTGTCGTAGGAGACCTCGTCGTCCTCTGTCCGGTCTGCGTGCCAATTGGCCTCGAAGCGCTCCTCGCTCTCAGCGAGTTGGCGAGAAAGGCGCTGGAGATATAAGCAGGCAACATGAATCAGTTGAGCAGCATAAGGGATTCTACCCGGAGCAGGATGCTAGCACGAAGCATAATACGGCTAAGTGTCCTACTCGGTGTGGCGTGCAAACACTAAGCACATAAAGCCTAAGCGATACTGCTAAGTGCCCTACTCGGCGTGGCGTGCAAACATAAAGCACATGAAGCCTAAGCAATACGGCTAAGTGTCCTACTCGGCACAGAGTGCGGATACTAAGCGCCCTAAGCTAAGAAGGCCGTCTACTCGGAATCGATATGCAGAAAGCGGGAAGAGAAGTACTAACCCGCTTGATGGGCTTCGTGCGGCTGTACGGCACGAAGCCGTACTGCCAGTTGTCCCTGAGGCCGGTGCTCATGATGGAGCGCGCCCAGACGGCCACATCCGCGTTGCTGAGCTCGAATGTAGTCGTCCGAGTGCAGTCTCGGTTGCCGCCCATGTAGCACATGAGATGTGCGCGGCGTTGCAGCGGGAGCACCCGCCTGGAGATCCAGCAGGCGATGGGGTCGTCGTCCTTGAGTCCATTCTCCTTCAGCTTGGCGAGGCGTGCGTTGATCTGCTTGATGTCGCCATCTAGCGGGGGCTTGAATCCCCAATTCTGCCCGGTAGGAGGCGAATTGGCCCACCGGGGAAGATTGATCTGATCTACCACGGGCTCGTCCTTCTTGACAGGGATGTTCTTCACGTAGAAGAACGTTCTCTGCCACTTGCGCACGGAATCAAGACCTTTGATGCGCGGGTGGTTGGTCCCGCTGCGCTGCACCATCATGGCGTTGCCGGTCTCGGTCACGCCGCGGATGCTCTCCGCGCTACCCGGCTTGGCCTTGCTCTGCTTCCGGAAGAAGAAGAAGCGCGCCCAGGTCATCGGCGTGGGGTGCACGCCCAGAAATGCCTCGCACACCACGGCGTGGTATGCGAGCATCACCACCGCATTCGGCGGCAGGTGGTGCGGCAGGATCCCGAAGTGGTCGAGGAAGCCGCGGAAGAAATCTGATGCCGGAAGCCCGAATCCCCGCGCGAAGTGCGCGAGGAAGACCACGTGCTCGTCCGCCTCCGGAGCGGGGACGAGCTCGCCAGCGGGAGGCCGGCAGCGAACGCCGGCAGGGACTCGCCGCGTGTTCACCAGCCACTGGCACTCCTCTGCAGTGACGGTGGATCCAGACCACCCGGCGCGGGCGCCGTCGTCACGAGCCATCGAGCAGGGGAGGAGATTTGGTGATGATTTGGTGGAACTTGGCGGAAAAGATCAGCCTTTCAGCGCTACGAGGGGCACGGCGGCGAAGAGCTCGACGGCGGCGGAGAAACGAAGAGGCGAGGGGAAAGTGAAGGCAGGAAGAGGAGAAGGGAGTTACCGAGGGTGTATTTATACCTCCCCTCGGGTTGCCGTTACGATTGGAATTAGTGGGATCAGTTATGCCCGGAGATCGTGCGGCGTGGGGTGTGTGAGCCGGTTAGAAACGCACACAGCGCAGAACGCGCGCGTAACGGCCACAATTGATCCCACGACGCGATCGTGGGTAATAACTGCGCTTGATGGGACATAACGGGCCAGTGGGCCCGGGCCGTGAAAACTGGGCGCGTGGCCTGTCAGATCCCGGGCACCGAGGCGTCGGGGGTACAGGAACACGACACGTGCTCAGTTGCGCTGCCGAAAGCCGGATTTCGCTCTGCCACGTAGAGATTCTGATTGGAAATCTCACCAAGTCATTTTACTCGGCGACAGGGAAGAGAAGTGGCCCTATTCGGAAAAGAAGAAACTTGAGACAGAATACAGAGCTACTCGGAGGTTCTACTCAGTAACCTAAGGCTCAAAGGCAACATTTGTTTTTAAGCTGGCAGAGCCCAGTGAACAAATTCGCAGGACTCTACCAGCTTCGGGGACTAATGTCGGGGGGATACCCCCGAGTAGGGTAAAGGCAAGTGCTAAAGGGCAAGATCAGAAGAGACACTTGGCAGAGTAGCGGCTACCCGGTACTCGCTACCTGGTCGTCCGCTATTCGGCCGTACGCACTGAAGGCCAGGAGGAAGAATCAGGAAAGTTATTCTCCTCCGGGTAGAGGAAGTGGTCCGAGTAGAAATGGCGGTCTCCTACTCGGGCCAGAAGTCAAAGGAGCCGTTCTGACACAGGATCCCGCGTATCCCGGGTCCGTACTTTGGCACTATTCACGGCACTGTTCATCTGCGGAGCGCGTGCCTGACCGTGACAGTGTGTCAGCAGGGTGTCGCAGGATAGGGGGGACCTACTCTGTGTTCGTGGCAGTGATAACAGATCAGCTCCCCGGTTCTACGGAACGACTTTGCACATGAAGACAATCCAGGAAGCCAAAAGGTGTAAAGGTGTCAGCGGGAACCCGGAAGTACACAGTGTCCACATAGTGTCGACACCTTGGCTGTATCCGGCTGGGCACCAGTATATAAGGTGCTCTGCCTCCTCCTGCGCGAGGGAAGATGCTAGATCCCAGAACCGGTTCACATTCCTGACCTAGTTCTTCACGTAGAGAGAAGAGTGGCTACTCGGTAGTGAGAAACACTTGTACTGTGGCTACTCGGTGAGACTCGAATATAAAGAGAGAAAGGCAGGAGTAGGGGTTTTACCTCCACACGAGGGCCCTGAACCTGGGTAGATCTTGTTGTTTGCAGTGCCAGCTTCTTTGTGTTACTTTTCATGTGCAACATAGTTGCTAAGTTTGCATTAATTCAAATAATATTCATCATTTCTTCACACTCACGCGGCTACTCGCTGCGTGATCCCTCCCCGAGCGTCTCCAGCGTCCATCGTCCCCACAACTTTAGCCATCCTATGGCATCTGCCGTGACACCACCACGACAAACAACTTATGTCAATCAATTCCCTTTTTTTCACACCCGATTAATTTGAAACACCCAGTTTTTTCAGCATATAAGTTTCTTTGCCTGCTAGCTCTAACAAGGATTTTTTGTCTTTTCTTTTTGTGTTCTTTTTCTATGCTTTCCTGACGATTTATAGGTCAAGGAAGACATCATAATGGATTTTGTAACTTACATGAAGGACCAGCCTTTGAAATATTGCAACAAAGCTCATCTGCTGCTACTAGATGTCATGAGAAAGCTTACTGCTATTCTAGAGTCAGTGGACACAATGAAAGTAGACGGGTCAGAAAGCAACCAGTTATCAAATGAAGGTGAAAATAAGGTAACAAGAAATTCTAAGAGGCCACACACACATGATGATGAAGTTCACGCAGTGTCTAAGCGGGCACGATCAGATGACACTGAAGTTCGAAAAGAGGAAGGTATATTTATCTAGGTTTCATTATTTTGCGGGCTATCCCTTTTTACATCGCTGCCCCAACATAATCCCCCCCTCTTCTTCATCTTTTTTCTTTTTAATTTTGGGTTTGCTTTTCTTTTTCGTATACAGGATATGATCATTCTTATAGTCAGCACTCAAACAATGCATTAGAAAAAGCAGCGATCGGAAACAAAATCGATGAAGGACCGGTTAACATGTTCGAGGACAATAACGAGGTTTGTTACTTTTGTTTTCCCCATTTTGCGTAGGCTTTTTTTTCTCTGCCATGTGCTTGTTTTGGTACTAACTTCATAAAACTTTTTATTTTTGTGTATGTATTCTGTTCTGTAGGAAAATCAAAAAGAACACACAGTTATTGAGAAAAGTGTCAGCCTAGACCACATGATAATATGTTCAACGGATTCCAAGAAAAAAGCCCAGGGAAATAAGCTCGAGGCCAGCTCATGTATATGATCTTTTCTATCAACTCTAACTTTTTCAAAAACAGTTTTGCAATTTTTATTGTTCTTAGCTAAGTTCTTTTTTTTCTGCCCGCAGGTGTTAATCCAATAACAGACCTTCCGAATCAACCGCTGCAGGATGAAGAAAATAACACACGTGCATATTTCTCTGGTTTTATGAACTACGGAAACAAACCAATCGATCCCTCGTCGAAAACCATTGTTGATTTAACTGCACCACAACATGTAGACATAGGAAATCCAATTAACACTTCATTTCATTGTCTCTTTTTATTTTTTTTAGTTCCTTTTTTGTCCACCCTTTTTTGCATGTATGTTTCTCTCAATGTATGCCAATTGTTTTTTTATCAGACCAAAAGCTGTTTGAGATAGAGTTTAAGCCAGGAAGCCCAATGAGCAGGCGCAGAATTCTTGAAGAAGCGAGGAAGAAATATAGATTCAAAGATGATTCAGTACCTTCTTACAGGATTTACGAAGGTGAAGATGATTACGGAACTAACATCGAAGAAGCTGAATTGTGGCGTCCCATAGGGATAAGTGACAATGAATATAACAAGCTTGTTCAGGCAGCCCTTGTCTCTTTCACTCCCCTGCATTTTTGGTTTTCTTTTTTGTCATTTTCCCATGTATACATACACTATAATTAGATTGCTATATTACTAGACCGAAGAGGGGGGAGGATTAGCAGCCATGATTTACATCACTGCTTAGTTTATCGTTTTCTTTTATAAAGCTAATTATCTTGCCCCTTTTCAAAAATAGGAAAACATTGCAAAGGTAGACGACGCCAAGAGAGAATATACACGAGAAGTGACTGTTTCCAGTGTGCACTGCGCACAGAAAACGCTCAACGATAGTGTGTAGTGCGCACAGAAATTACCGAGTTACGGTTGTCTGACAGACAATCCACGAGCACTACTAAAGGTCAACACTTGGTTTCAGTATGTTTTTTCTTGTTCGTTTTGCGCTTGATGTAGATATGTATATTTTTCGACTGTTCACTCCCAATCTTTTTTTATCTTATGT
The DNA here is from genome assembly GCA_028641055.1 of Alopecurus myosuroides. NCBI lineage: Eukaryota > Viridiplantae > Streptophyta > Magnoliopsida > Poales > Poaceae > Alopecurus > Alopecurus myosuroides. The sequence goes on along the minus strand of CM054062.1, from coordinate 233,019,312 downwards.
TATTTTTTTGTGCGGCAATAGGATTCTGAAGAGAGCTATAAATTGCAAAGGAAGGCAGTCATCTTTGGGCGCAAGCTGTTCACTGACGAGCATGGTGCCAGAATCGAAGACGACCTTAACTTTCCACCGCACAAGGAGATCAACGAGCAAGATAAGGTGATAATGCTTTTCCCCTTTTTTTATTTTTCTATATGAATTTTTTATTTGCTCTTTTTTTTACATTCCTAGTCTTTTTTCCAAGTTCTCCAATTGTTGAGTCATAGGAAGCAACCATTTTAAAAACCGGACCGCCTTTTTTGTTTACTAATCTACATACACCAGTTGCATCCAGCAGGCAAAACGATGTGCAAGTAGGCATTTTCACATTTTTGAAAATGAATCAAGGACAAAACGATACACCCAACACGAGTTGCAACTAGTAGGCAAGCGATGCGCAACTAGACTTGTTTTTTTTTTTTGAAAAAGTTGCAAGGTACCTGTTAACAATGTGCAATTAAACATCACTTTTAGTTGTTTCGTTTGCATGTATTAGTCAAGCGGTACGCAAGTAGCATCGCCATTAATAAGTTTGCAAGGCACTTGTTAACAATGTGCAAGTAGACATCCTTTTTCTTAGTTGTGTTTTTCAGTTGCAACGCACTAGTTAACAATGTGCAATTAGACATCCTTTTTCTTAGTTGTGTTTTTCAGTTGCAACGCACTAGTTAACAATGTGCAATTAGACATCCTTTTTCTTAGTTGTGTTTTTTCAATTGCAACGTACTAGTTAACAGTGTGCAAGTAGACATCCTTTTTCTTAGTTGTGTTTTTCAGTTGCAACGCACTAGTTAACAATGTGCAAGTAGTCATCCTTCTTCTTAGCTATGTTTTCAGTTGCAACGTACCAGTAAACAATGTGCAAGTATTCATCCTTCTTTCTTAGTTGTGTTTCAGTTGCAACGTACCAGTAAACAATGTGCAAGTAGTCATCCTTCTGCTTAGTTGTGATTCAGTTGCAACGTAGCTGTAAACGATGTGCAAGTAGACATCCTTCTTCTTAGCTGTGTTTCAGTTGCAACATACCAGTAAACAATGTGCAAGTACCACTTTTCTTCAGCTGTTTTTTGCAATTGCATGTATTAGCAAACGATGTGCAATTAGACACCATTTTTTTAGTTGTTTTGTAGTTGCATGTATTAGCAAACGACGCGCAATTGCATGTATTAGGGAAGCGATGCGCAACTAATATATATATCAGTAGAGCAAGTGGAGTCAACATCTCTGGCTATTTCTGTTTTTCTGTCACCTTAGATGAGTCAGTCTTTTAACAAAAAGCGACAGGTTCCTCAAATAAAAAAATTCCTGGCACCTTGATGTGATCTTACAAACAGGTGACTTTTATCAGGGATGATGTTTCCATGAACTTTTAGATTTGTTTCAAAATCCAAACTGCTCAAACATGTACACCAGTTTCATTTTTCGACATCATGTCAGAGTGCTTACAGCAATATTACCCTACACCAGAGAATATTAAATCACTATACACATCATCTCTAAGCAACTTGGTACTTCAAACTTTTTTTCCCTTTTTGTTTTTAGCTTCCTCTAATTTATTTGGCTCTACTATTTTTTATTTGCAGCAATCCTCACCAGAAATACAATTTCTTGGTGAAAAAAACTTAAAGAACACCTGCAACAAGATGACGATGGAAAGTGATTCACTTTACAACACACGATTAACTCTCGACAGTTCAAACTCTATTGTCGGAAAAAAGAATTTGTTTCAGCACAAAAGACTTATCCCCCCAAGCAAATATGTTGTTTCTCCATACGACAATTTCCCAAGGAGTTCCATCACAACACACGAAGCTAAGTTGTTTGAGTGCCTAACAATAGTTTGTGATTTGACAGAGTTCCAAGAGTATGTTTTTGTGTTTTAGTTATGTATATCAATTATTTTTTCAGTCATTTGTGTTTTAAATTAACTTTTCCCCTCGTTTATCCCTTTTTTATTTTTGTTTTTGTAGTACATGGGCCATAAACATCGACAATTGCACAGTGTCTTTAGGACAGCTAGGAAAATCTTTCAAAACTAAAGGCTGGGTAGAAGCTTATGTCATAAATGCCTACTGCCGGAAACTTTTCAGAGACAACTACCCATGGAAATCAAACAAGCATTACTTCTTTCACACATCTTCTGTAAGTTTCACTTTTACTTTACATTTGTTTGCAAATTTTTTTTTTGAATCCCTCTATGTTAGTGTTGAGTTTTATGCACAAAATCTAAATTGTTAGTCATTGATCATAGGAATACTTCCTTGAGAAATTGAAAAGTGAAGCCGGACGATTAAGGTGGAAAGATAATCTAATAAGGGGATTTATTGGTGCAGGTTCAGCAAAAAAGCTACACTTGGTACAGAGGGTAATTATTTTCTCTGACCTTTTTTCACCTACAATTTTGTGTGAACTACAACATCCTTTTTCAACAAAACCTTTTTGGAGGAATTTATAGTTGAATATCTAATTGAATTACGTGTTTTTCTTTTTTGCTTATATTTTGTTTGCAGTTGTACTTTCCATCAGAGTACGAGTCCCATTGGTTTGTTTTTGCTGTTGATATAAAAGCTAGGAATTTTATTTTCTTGGAATCCGCTTTTTGGAGAGAATAGCAGCTATCACCTCAACATCAGAGAGATGATGGTAACTTGTTTTTAGCCGATTTTTAGTTTTTGTAATCCTTTTCCACTTATGTATGTAGCTTTTCACCCTTTTTAATTGATACCTTTTTTTTTCAAACCAGATAAACAACTTCACAAGAACCTAGCAAGAAAGTGAGCAGAAGAATATCAATTTCCAAAAAATTTGACGGATCTACCCAAGAGTACCGAAACAAACAGGAGGGTACGTGAACAGTTTTTGGTTGATTCAATCCAATTTTTTCCTTTTTTGCTTATGTGTTTTTTCTATTTTTTGTTAACACAGTGATGATTGTGGAATTTTTGCAATGAAATTGATGGAATTGTGGTGCCCTCGGAACCCAATGTCCTGCATTTTCTCTATGAAAGACATCCCTTATTTCCGGATGAGGCTAGCACTCAACAATTTATTCAGTGAACACAATAAGGAGGAAGCTGGGAAAAACCATATTCAGAACTTCAATCTGAAGGTTAGCTTTATTTTTCCATCAGAAAATTTACTTTCAGGTTTTCCAAGCAAATAACGTTCCCTGCAAAAAAAAAGCAAATAATGTTTTTGCAATGCCCTTTTTTTCCTTAACTTCTCTTCTTTGATTTCTATATTAGGAATTCAAGATAAATTCGAAGCACTAGAACGAATATACAAAACGCAAGTTCAAATCCCCCGAATAAACAGGATGAATGACTTTCTCGCAAAGCCTGTATTGCACATATGCTCACTTTTGTCAGAGAACAAACAAGCTCATGTGTTTTTGTGTCTTCTCTGTACACCCCATATCACAGTACTGATAAAAGATTCATGGCACAATACGATTTTGTTATTTCCATGTGATACACAAAACACGATACATGACTACATGATGTAATATCATGTGCGCAGTCACCCCGTCATGTTGCTGCTGAGATTGTTAGTTTTTCTATTTTTCTTGCTTCCCCTTTTTTCTGTGTCCCCTTATGATTTACCGCAGGCTTTTTTGTTTGGAACAAGTGCTGTTAGGGAAGGGGGGCGAGGGGACGGAGTAGCGCACATGGAAATTCAAGGAAGGTACACATTACTACGAAAAATCTATTACAAGCTCTTTCTATCAGTTCCTTCACTGCGTAATATTATCATCTACTTCATACAAGCATCACAGAAATCATAACTTATACTAGTACAGATAGGCAAAGTAGTAGTATGTCTTGCTTCTTTTTTTCAACCAGCTAGGAATGTTCTGCTTGCTCTTCTTTAGCTGATACTCCACGCTTAGTTGTTTTGCGTCTTGATTTTGGCGCACTCGAAACACCTGCAAAATATGATGTTTTTGAATTGGTCATTCTACTTTGACATCTTGGCTCTGGTAACAAGTGGTGAATTAAGAGTTATAAAGTGGGGGGGGGGAGATAACAACTTGTGTTCTTTGTAGCATTCTTTTTTTTCTGAAAAATTCTTTCTCAATGTGCAAATTCGTGCATGTTGCGATATTTTGCTCATGCGAACCACAATGGCTGCAAGTGATTTTTTGTTTTGAAAATATTTGTTCCACTAGTGTTTTCTGCCTTCTACCAACTGTCGGCCGACCTTTCGAAGGGACAAAGTCAGGGTCAACCAGCTGATCTGCATAGCCATCAACAAACTCCGTAGTAGGCATTGAAGGTTGCTTGCCAGGCTGCTTTGCGTTTGCTTCTCTTAAGTCTTCTAGCTTGCAAAGTTCATCTAGCTTCTCCTCTATTTTCTTGCATTCATTAACCAGTAACAAATACCTCTCATTTGTTTTCGAGCCTTCTAAGGCTAAGTCAATAAGTCTTTTAGACAACAAGTTGAACCTGAAATGAGAGTTCCCTGCAGTTAGCTCTAGCGGCACATTGAACTGCCTGTCCCTTAAGTGCTTCCTTTCTTTTGGCCTCCATCTATAAATGTAGTACTTGTTCGGAAGCTCTGAGATGTTTAGATGCGTAAGAACCCGAAGAACATGGGAACACAACATGCCATCTTTTTGAAACTTGCCGCAAATGCAAGAAAAATCTTCACTCTGGAGATCGATCAAAACTAAATATCTGCGAGGCCTAATATCCTTTAAAGCCACCAACCTAGTCTTGTATACTTCATATCTTCTATTCTTCTCAAGATCATCAACATGAAGTTTTGCAGTGAATGCTATCTGCTTTTGAAACTTGTAGAAAATCTGACGGTTATAGATTTTCCCAGCTTGCAGCTCAAGGTCACTACACACCCAATATGTAGGGTCTGTAGTCCTTGTTATTGAGTCTCACTCCTTTTCTCTTTCTTCTGTGTTGTCTATTATCCTCTCACATTCACCTAGGAAACTGATCACACTGTATGTAGAGCCCACATTGTCCTTGAAAACTGCGTTTGTCCCTTCACTCCTTGCAGTTGAGTGAATAAAAGGGAAAAAATCTGTCTTGAAGTACACTGGGACAAACTGTTTTCTTGTCTTCCACATGGTTTGCAGAAATTTCACATGCCCGACCTGGAACTTCTGTACCATTTCTTGCCAAAGTTGTTCAAACTCCGCCTCTGTTAATGAATTCCGAAGAATATCTGTGAATTTAGCATGAAGTTCTGGATGCTTGCCAAAGACTCTGCCACACTTCTCCTCAGCCTTTTTCTTGACATGAAAAAAACAATTTCTGTGTCGACAACAAAAAAAAACAGCAGGAACAACATTTTTCATGGCTTTGTCCTGATCTGTTATCACAGTGATAGGTACTTTGCCTCCCATACAGTGGAGAAAAGTATCAAAAAGCCATGTGAAAGTTGCTATCGTCTCGTCCTGTATTATAGCACAACCGAAAAGGCAGTTATTTCCATGACCAGTAATGCCAACAAAAGGCGCAAACGGCATGTTATAGCGGTTTGTTTTGTAAGTTGTGTCGAAACTAAGACAATCACCATATAGATCATACATCCGCCTAGAACTGCCGTCTGACCAGAATATGCTTTGAACCTTATTGCGCGGACCAAGTTTGAAAGCGTAGTAGAATCTTGGATCATCAGCTTGTTTTTTCCTGAAGTATTCGAGCACCTGTGTCATGTCATAATTATTGCTCTCTGGCCTTATGGCGTGTCGTACATTGCTCACGTCCTTTTTAGTGTAAGGAACAGCTCGAATGCCATCCCTGAGATAAGATAAAATCGTCATCATCTTCCTTGTTGGCAACTTGACCGAGTTAAATGTTCTGATCAACAATTTCTCCTCGTCAGTCATGTGCTTGTGTGAATGAAGGAACTTGGATTCTTCGGGGGGAGAAAGTTCATGGTTATGCTCTAAATCAATAGTTATAACATGCCATTTGTCGTCCTTCAATGTGATAAACATTTTTGCTTGACAGTCCGTTATCTCTATTACATTCCTTTTCCGTTTTCTCGTGTTCTCAGCTGGTGCAATCCCTGTTTTTTCTTGCCTCCTTAGGAGCTTCTGTTTCTTCCTTTCTTCTATGATAGACTCATCTAGGATTTTCCCTCACCTGTTGCATCTGTATGTATGTCTTGTCGCAGCCCCTGAACCCACCCTTTTTCCACGATAGGTTCCAGCCCTTTTAATTGAAAACCCACAAATAGATGCGTACTCATTGTAGAAAGCATATGCCAACTCCTCAGAATCAAATATTTTGTTCAAATGAGGAACATGGTGGCTCCGCACTTGTTGACTGCAGCTCTGTGCAGCAGCAATGCTGTCATTTTCTAGGATATGAGGATGTCTTCCTGTGTCAGTTGTTCTGCACCAGGCTCCTCATTTGCTGCCATCCCCTCTTGCGGTTGATCTTGAAAGTTTTCACCAAACAAGTCTGGTATATCATGCATGTTCATGTCTCCCTCGTCAGAATCAACATCATGAGTTTCATTGCCTGCTTGATCAGTAGTCTCTGCAGCTTTTTCATTTGCTCCTTCAGTTGTTATATTGGGTGTTTCGTCGAGATCATGACTACAAGCACCTGGTACATGATCAAACGCAGTATTTGCTTCTTCAGCCTGATTAGAAAACCAATCTACTCTGTTAGCATCGTCAAGCTCACTTCTGAACTATTGACTATGTGCAAGGTTTTCATCGTTCGGACTATCAGAGAAGTAGCGCCCTATGATCATGAATAGCTTGTTGTGCATTTTTTTCAAGAGTAGACCCATACAGTTAGAAACAGGGATAGATGGAATATGTTTCTAAAATTCATAAATCGTAAGCTGCTCTTTGCATACCTCAGCACCCATAGGCTCATGAATCATGTTGGCAAATCCTCCAAAGAAGTTCTGCAAAAAAGCATTTTGTTTCTTAGAATTTCTTTGTTCTCACCTATATCTTTTGGGTTCTTCGAGCTATAAAAAAGGAAGTACCTCAATGCCATCATTGGGATCAGACGCAAGCAACATCTCTGTATAAGTCATGCTTGCTCCCCTAGACGACCCAACCTGTTTTAACAAATGCATTTTTTGATTTTTGTCATTGTTTCTTTTCATCAACGCGAGTTTCATATAAATTTGTTTCTTCTTTAAAAAAAATAGTTACCTGTTGTGAGAGCCCAAGAAATGAAGAACTTTCTTCTAACGACTGGTTCATTTGATACGAAGGAATCTGCTTAATACAGGGAAAGTAAGGGAATAAACACACAAAACAACATCTTGAATTAAACTTGTTTTTGTTGCCTAGTTATTTTTCCCACTTCACCTGTGTACATATGTTACTTGAAGTTTCATCATCAACACATGCAGTTTTATATCTAAGTTAACAATTATTTAGTGTCTCCCCAAAACAAAATGAGTTGTAAACTATGTATACAGTCAGTAGACCATGCAGCTGCTTATATGAATGTTCTTTTTGTTTCATGTTAGGAAAAGGGGAAGAGTGAAGAGTGAAGACAACAACAATTCCATGTAAGTACCTCCACCCACAACTGCTTGCTCTTTTTGTTGATCTCCTAAGCTTATTCCTGCCATGTTTTGAATCATTTTCTACAGTCTCCCTTTTTTCCACCTGCTCTGGTTTTTTTCAGACAAGCTCCCCCACTGATTCAGACACCAACAGCTATACCTCACTGTTTTCTTGCTTCTTGTCTACTCACTGAAGAAGATCTCTACGTCCAGAGCACCCACTAATTCAAACAAGTTCCCCCACTGATTCAGACACCAACAACTATACCTCACTGTTTTCTTGCTTCTTGTCTACTCACTGAAGAAGATCTCTACGTCCAGAGCACCCACTGATTCAGACACCAAAGCTATCCCCTCTCTGTTTTTTTTTGCTTCTTTTCTACTCACTGAAGAAGATCTCGACGTCCAGAGCACCCACTGATTCAGACAAACTCCCCCACTGATTCATACACCAAAGCTATCACCTCTCTGGTTTTTTTGCTTCTTTATTCTACCCACTGAAGAAGATCTCTACGTCCAGAACCCCCACTGATTCAGACCTGCGCGCTATTTCTCTGATTCCCACTTATTTTTTCCACTGTCCTTTTCCTGCCCCCCCTGAATGTTCAGACGATCACTCTATCCTTAACTCCTTCAGATTTTATGCTTTCCCTCCGATCCCTAAGCTAACTCGCAACAATTGGAGATCTAGATCTAGAATTATTGTCCATGGCGGCTACCAGGATAATCCATCGGCAGGTAGCCCCAGGAAGAAAGGAAAGGGGAAAAGAGGGGTTGTTACGGGTTTTTTTTCCTGACGCAAAAAGACAAAGTCTTTGGCCACCTGGTAGTAGTTTGTCTGTAGTGCCACTTCTTTTCTTGCTGGGCTTTTTTATCTATGTTGTCTGCTTGCGAATTTTCTTTGGGGTGGGCTTATTCACTTTTTTTGCTTGTGTGGCCTTTCTAATGCTCTTCACCAATCATACACAGGAAAAGAGCCCAACAGCAAAAGAAACAGATCACAGCAGCACCCACAAGGCCGAAACGCAGTCAAGACAATACACGGCAAACCACATGGATACAACGAAAACGGTGCACAAAGCTGACGTCACCCAGTCGAATGAGATTTAGTTAAATCTCAGTGGACTGAGAGATAGAGAGTCCCTATTTATATTGCCACTTTCATTATTTAGCACTTTGTTTAACCCTCCCGTTTGAGTGGATGCCCAGATTCTCAACAATATTTAGTAGATGGAAAAAACGGCGGGAAATGCCTCCATCTTTTTTTTTTATGAAAAGGAGGTTAAAGATTCCAGGCCGCTGCAAAACACATATGTGACAATTAATTTGAGACGGAGGGAGTAAAATATAAGTAGAATGTTTTTGGCATGCTAAAACAGCTTGCCAGAATGTTTTATATTATGGGAAGGCAGTACCTTCCTAGAGAAATATCTACCCCAAACTTAAAATATATGCAACCTATTTTAGTTATACCAATAATACTCTTCCCATCAATTTATAAAAAGTTAACTTTTAGTAATTTTACCCTTTCACCATACCATTGCATTTTATATCACGCTAGATCTAACATATTGGCACTCATTTTTATTAATAATAATACTTTCCACAACAAATTTTACAAAATCACACCTTCATGTAAGCTTTAGCTTTCCCTAGAGCTCGCATCTAGTGTGGAACGAAGATTCTTTTGAAACAAGGCGAAAGAATTTTTCCTTTTTTTCATTAATATAGTAGAAAAGAGTTGGCAAGTTTCTAAGTAAAACCGACCGATAAACAATGTCGTACAAAACACACCACGCCGATCCCGAGGCCACGCCCCAACACGAGTCGACGGCCAAAGTCACTCTAGTTTTGTGTTTCTGTTTTAGCTCATGAGGAAGTATTGAATGCTATATTATTTCTTCATGTTTGATGGCTTCACACTTGACTAGCATGAATAATGTGCTAGTTCCTAATATTGCAAAAAGAGCAGGCATTTGGGTGCCAACCCGCAAAACATAAGATACAACAAGCACGTTAAATCTCCTCACACTATGTACTTGAGAAATCATAAAATTACCTTGTGCAAACAAAGGAGAAAGGGGAATGTTATGATTCTCCTGTGGGAGCCGCTCTTGAAGCCATTAAACATGAAAACATGATAATTCATTTGATAGCATTCGTTGACATAGATATATACCTCTCTCAAAATTATATTTTCAATCCCTCTATTTTATATAATAAAACTCTCTAGCGCACGAGTAATCCCATGCTTCCCTCTGCAAAGGGTATTTCTTTTAATTTTAGGCTCGGTCTTCATCTTCTTACTTTATGCACCAGTTAAGAGAGCATAGTTGTCATTATGAGTATAATGTGCATAATCCCAAAATTTATTATTGATTCACTCATGATTATGGTATTGCTTGTTCTCAAATTATTTGTGCTACCTTAAAACCTTCAAAATTATTAACATGTTTTGTGTTCATGTTTTAGCTAATGAGGAATTAGTTGAAAGTTTATTATGGTTTGTGTCAAGCAAAGTTATTCTTCCTTGTTTCACCAGATGAGTGTGGAATATGTGCTCGTCTAAATTTGCATAGATCTTGTTCCAAATAATAACAAAAAGGCACTTCCCCATGGTTTGATGAAAGCTGGTGGGTACCTGTGAACAGTGGTAGCCCTGGTTTGCGAAAGAAAGGTGGGAGGGGGAAGTGCCAAACTAATAAAACAACAGAAACCGCTTTCAAAAGTCTAAACACTTTGCTTGACATGGATTATGATAAGTTTTTCATTACCATTCATTGACATAGACATACACCTCTGTCAAAATTGTTTTCAATGTCTTTGTTTTATCAAATAAAAAAAATCTAGCACATGAGTAATCCCTGCTCCCCTCGGTGATGGGCTTTTCTTTTACTTTTATGCTAAGTCTTCATATTCTTACTTAATGCACGAGCTAAGAGAGCACAGTTGTCATTCTGAGTATAATGTGCATAGTCCCAAAATTAATTATTGATTGATTCATGATTTGTGGTGTTGCTTGCTCTCAAATTATTTGTATCTAGTCACCATTTAAACTTTAAAGGTGTCCTGGCATTTATGTTTTGCTACCACACAAAGGACAAGTTGGATACCACTTTATTATATTTTTCTTTATGATTGAAAGAAATTTATCACTTTCAATCCATTATCATTCATTATTCATTATTTGTGTTACTTTTCATGTGCAACATAATTGCTAAGTTTTCATTAGTTCAAATAATATTTATCATGCCTTTGTGAAAGTACTTTGATCTCAACTTTTAATGTTTTTACATAACATTGATCAAGATTTTGTTGGCTTCATGTCACCTCAAAAATTATTTTGTTATCACTTACCTACTCGAGGACGAGCAAAAGTTAAGCTTAGGGATGCTCAT